>BGPT01000206.1:234741-255338 GCA_003297045.1 Symbiodinium sp. clade C Y103
AGCTCCAGGAGTTCAACACCATGCTTGGTGAGATTTTTGCTGGTTAAATCCACATGTTTGATGGATTTTGATGGTAGCATCCTACTTTGTGCTGGTTAAAAACCACATTTTTGGCTGGTTTTGTTCAACTTCCGCAGGAGTTGAAGGACAAAGAACAGGAACTGAAAGATAAAGAGCATCGCCTCGCAGCTCTGGAGGTCCCAAGAATTTGATGGGCGAATTTTGAGTCGTTTAAGAGGGGATTGCATGATGATACTACCCAGGATTGTTTGCTGTTAGCTGTTGGTATCTGGGATTTGACATGAACTGTTTGAAACGCACCAACAAACCAGTTGGATTGTGATGTGGGGATAGGTCAATAGCTATGAGGCCATCGGAAAGGGGGGGATGAATATCCGTGTTTTTCTTTCCAACCATTTCTGTGTTCATCAAGGTACGAGGGTTTGATTCGTGCTCACATGACTCTATTCTGTCCATGTTCATTTTTGTTGGTGATATCAGCCTGAGGCCATTTCACCCATGATCAGCAGCACTGTACTTGCTATTCCAGTGGTCAGTAGATCCTACTATATTTAGTGAGGTCGTCTATCTGTTTACGGACGATGAACAACTATCCTTAATCATAGCATGGAATTGGACCAACCCTATCTGATCGGTGCCAGGCTCATTTTGGAACACATGATATGGCTCACGTTGCAACACGACGGGCTCAAACTCGATATGGCTCATTTTGGAACACAGAATATATCTGATCTGTACCATATGTCGTATCTCAGAGAGGCATTCATTTGTGTTTGACCATTCATATCACTTTGTAATTGGTTGTAATTGGCAGTTGGTTTGTAACTTACGACTTATAACCCATTTGCATATGGGATATCCCCAACAGTCAGTGACTTCTCGTCAAGGTGTTTGGTTCCCCGGCCAGGCCCAAGACGAGCGCGATGAGCACGGGGAGGGCTCGGAGGGGGACAAGGACAAGGTGAAAGTGGTCACGGAACCGGAGATCGCTACCTGACAACCGGCGCCACGTGCCGGTACAACGCGTTGGCTGCGGGATGCGGAACTGGGTAAAGGTGGTGGTCAACCATTTTTTTTGGAGACTTTTGTTGGGTGGTGGGATTGGGATTCCCACAATTTATAGAAAATGCCACAGAAATCATGAGTGGAACCCATCGAGCTTCGGAGCTGATACAGTGCCCAGCTAACCCCCTACAAGGTGGTGCTCCATAGCTAAGTTGGGTAGTACAACTAGGGTTGATGGGAATGATAGATATATTCATGAGGTTTATAAGCAAAATTATACCTGGGGACCTGGGGGGGCCACCTTATAAAATCAATGGATAGTTGTGACTGCAGGATTTACTCCGCATGATTCATTAACGAGACTTTGGGCAAATCGGAACTTGGGTTCTGTTCCTTTTTGTGGGAGCAGCGGTCTTTCCCAGCAGTGACATGTACACATGTATACACCACTGGTACTCTGATTTCGGTGGACAAATAAACCACGCTTCGAGAAAAAACACGGGAGAGTTTAATGCCAAGTAAAGTGAAAGTCCATAGTCCATACTTGCAATTGGTTTCAGATGAAACTTGGATCTAAGTGTGGTAGCAGCAACTCCAGCAACTCGCAGCCGATCAACAAATCAGTTGGTATCTGGTGGCACAGCATGGTTGGCCCCTCGGCTGACTCCTGGCAACCTAGATACTAAATCCCCTGGCGAGTGGTCGCAAGCCCGTGGAAAAGGAGTCAAAACAGACGACTGGTTCAAGTTTAGATTTGGTTGGTGGTTTCATTATGGGAACTTTTTCAATTTCTATCTCCTTCCAAATGCCATGCAATTCGCAGTCACTTTTCTGCTTTTTTAAGTAGGGTGCCTCACCTACCCAGAGGAAACACAAGATTTTGATGGATTTTCGGGATTAAAAAAAAGACAATGAGTGCCATTTTGGCTATTCCTTTCTTCCGTTGCGATCAACTTTTTGCCAAGGGCTGTAGGGACTTCAAAAAAAAGACTTTTGACTTTTGGCGACGCGCCGCACGGGCGTGTGTCGCACCGTGTTGGAATACGCGACAAAGCATCGCGGGGGAGCGCCCGGGATGGTGCAGGGGGGGAAAAACCGAGTGGTGCGGCAGAGAGGGCAGTTTGGAATTCTTGAGGAATGTGGGTGTGTCTGAAAATCGGGTATACCTCAAAAATGGTTATTTCGTAATCCCTGTTGATAAACCAGTAGAATTTGGAGTCGCCTATTTTCAGACAAAGCAATGTGGAAATGAATAGGGGTTCTCACTAAGACATCTTTTGAAGGTTTGCTGGATCCCTTCTGGAGGGGTCTGGGCCAGGTCTACTTTGACGGGACTGAGAAGGTGGAACCTGAGGCAACTTTGACCACAGAAGTTGGAAGATTGGAGGGTTGGGGAGGGGCTGAATTTGGAGAAAACGACCCTTCTTTGTTGGAAAATGGTTCGGTTTTTCTATTCAAGATCAATCTCATCATTTTTTCTGATTTCTTCCGGAAGCTGAGCCATAGATAGCGGCAGATCTTTGGGGCATCAAGACATGGAAATGAAAGGATGACTTATCCACTGGACCACAATGAATGGTGAGCCGTGGATAGCTGGGCTAAAATGGTTGTCAGTCGCTGGAAGTTATTGAGCTAGCGGTTGAGCTCTCTTGACTTTCCCCGTCGTAAGTTGCGTTTTCCCATGTTTTCCCTGTTTTTGATATGTGTGCAATTCTGTTTCTGTCCCCTTTCTCCCCGTAGGTTGTGATTCCCAGTTGGCAATTGTCGTTGGGTACTTTGCCCCTCTATTGGTTGGGCTCTTGAAGGTGCCCACAAACCCAGTTGGGGTTGTGTGAAACAACAAGGGTACCCGCAATTCCCATCGGTTAAAATCCTAGCTTCATCTATATATTTTCCCCATTAAAAACAATAACCCAGTTGGGGATGCAATCCATTTTCATGCACTGCCAGTTGGTGCAATCGCCACAGCATCACGGAACAATTTCTGCTGAGGGTCAAGAGGAAGTCCTTGCGTTCCTTCGCGCGAGGCTTTGTGAGGCGCTGTAACTGCAGCACTGCAACTGCCACCGGTGGCGCCAAAACATGGGATAGTTTATTAAGTTTGCTACTCAACAATGACAACTGATCAAAACGCTGGAGGGTTGGCCACTCCAATTTTCACAGATGTCGTTTTGTCATGTTTTTCCCTGTGTGGTGAAAGCACCCTTGACGTTATATGTTTCAAAACCATTCTAGGCAAATGGGTGATAAATACTATATAGTATATCTACGGACCCTTGTATCCAAGAGGACAAGAAACGGGTCCGTTTGCTCTCCATCCTACTAGGAACGATAATCCCAGCTGACTTCACAATAGTTTCAGATTTTTCGGATAAGATGAAACCACCAGCTCCTTTTGTTTTCTCCCCTATCTACATATCTTTGAGACTTTAGAAGGCACGGTCCCTTTGTGGTAGGTGAAAGCTTGTTGTGGAGTGCTCTTTGCATGTAATAACAATTTCTAGTGACGATCTGCTTGGCGGGTAGGTTATCCCTTGCCCATTCGTAACGATTTTGGATCAAGATTTTGGGATTCCCTCATGGCGCACCTGATCTCCGCGGTCGACTTGGAGACCCTCACCTCAGTGGGAGAGGTGCGAGCATGGGTCGCCTTGTCCGAAGCCGCATGGGACCCGGTCAATTCCATGCTGGGGAACATTCCGCACTTACGAGTGCTGGCGTATGTGCCTGCTGAGGCTATCCGTGCCGCCGTCACCGCTGCGCGGGTGCCCGTCCCGGCCGTTGGTAACGTGGGCGAAGAGGGGTACATTCCTCCGTCCTCCAGAGAGCTCACGGCCGTTGAGGGCACCCAAGTGGGGATCATGTACCAGGTTGCGCAGCTCAAACTTGGACGTACACCGGTGGACCCGATGACCCCGATTCCGCAGGTCAGCACCGCGGTCGGACCGGGCGGGACCCCACCGCCGGCAGCTCAGCCGGCATCCCTGCCAGGAGCTGCCAGGAAGGTTAAGAACAACCAGGTCCTAGACCAGACGGATGAAGCTGAGATCCCCGAACTGGGCCAGGCCGACATCGATCTGCACTTCAAAGCACTCAAGCGGATCAAAGGGGGACCGGTACGCCCAGAGGCAGAGCCGTCCCCAGACCAGATCTCAGCCATGAAAGTCAGGGTATTGCAGCTCAACATGGCCCCGTACGCCGACTTCGGAATCTTCGTGAGTCATCAAAGAAGGTTTTCGAAGACCCTGAAGTTCTTGAATCACCTCTTGCAGCCCGACGGCTCTTTCCGGGCAGTGGAGGTTCCGGGGCCGCCGTCATATGATGACTGGGAATCCTCTTGGCAGGTCTTTGCAAATACCCTGCTCACACTGGAAGTTAAGTTGGACCAGGATATGGTACCGGTCGTGTCTCTGTCAGCGTTGGATGAGTACAAAGACGCCTTCAGAGACCTGGTAAGGAACTATGGGGAGTCCTGGCACTTGTGCGTCACCGCCGAAGACAGGTGTCGCAGCGAACACTTCGCCCGCCTCCGAAGAGAGCTGGAAGAGAAGTACCAAAAGGGATTAGCCCCAAGTTTCGAACCAGCCAGGCCCTGGGACGAAGTGTTCCGAACCGCCGCACGTGACAGGGAATACTGGGACCGTCACGTGAGGGAGCCGGCGCTCCTTTTCCGCACCAGCGGGAAGCGTAAGGAGCAGCCAGGAGGCACCGGCTCCTTGACCGATCGAGCCAGGGATTCGCCTGCCAAGAAGACCAGGCCCTCTCAGAAGGAGAGACTCAAAAGGCAGTTGGCCAAGCTGAAAGGCCAAGGAGATCTGACAGGTCAAATGACCCCAAAGGGAGGGAAGGGAGGAGAAAAGGGAAGAGGGCAGAAGCGAGATGGGAAAGGCCGATACCTGACCGACAAGCAGGGACGGCCCATCTGCTTTGGTTACAACAATGGCGAATGCCAGGCCAGTTGTCCGAAGAATATGGCTCACATATGCCAGATCTGCTTGGGGAACCATCCCGCCAAGTCTTGCGGGAAGGCACCCCAGCCTGCTTGAACGTTTGCCGGCGCGGAGGAACGGGCTGGCGACCCCCCTCCGATCGCCAGGAGCCAACCCCAGGCAGGCGAGACCGAGGGCGCCGAGATATTACCGGGAGCGGGAGAGGTATCGAAAGGAGCCGAACCCGAGGGCCCACAGGATGAGCTTACCGTGGGATACTTTCGTACGGGAAGATACCTCAACAAACTCACCCGCGACGAACTCGGCCAGCCCAAACAGGAACAGGAGGATCCTACCTCAAAAAGGGAGGAGAAAGAAATAGAGGACGAGAAATGTATCGGAGGCATGAGGAACCCTCGGAAGGCCGTCGCCCGACTCCCCGGGTGGCAGGTGTGGGGAGAACGGGCCTCAGCCGCCATAGACCGGGTCATTGCCGACATGCCAGAGGCAACGGCCATTGTAGAGCGAATCCGTGACGGAATGTCGAGCGCCCAAGCAGAGACGGCGCAGGCACGGCTTGTCCAGTTAGGAGAAAGGACGGCCGCCGCTCTGGCAGGAATCACCGGCACCAAAGACTGGGACTCCGTAGGGCCGACCAGCTGGCGCTGGAGGCTTATGTACGACATCGGCAAAGCTGTGGGAGACCCGGACGAAGACGTGCCGACCTGGTTTGGTCTGGGCACGCCGCTCGGTATAGGGGAGCCCATTATTGCCAGGGGCGTGTATCCGCAGGCGCCACCAACGAAGGCGCAGCAGGAAAGCGCCGAATATCTTGCCCAATTGGGAGATAGGGCAGAGATAGACAGGAACTACGCCTCCTTCCAGGAGCACGCTCAGGAGTCAGCCGCTGAGCTTGATAGGCTCTTGCAAGAAGGACATATTGAGAGGATCGGGTCCTGGGAGCAAGTGAAGCGGTCCTGGCCCCGAGCCAGGGCCACCAAGTTGGCCACACTGGTCAAGGCACGGCCGGATGGAAGCACAAAAACCAGGTTCATAGCCGACATGCTCCGCTCCGGAGTTAACGGGATGTCAGTGTCGGGAGAGAGGATAGTGCTCCCGCGAGGATGTGACCTCGTCAGGGACGTACTAGACATCCAGGAGCTCGGACACGGGGCGATAGAACTCTTCACGGCTGACTTTGTCGACGCCTTCCTCAACCTGCCTATTGCCCAAGGTGAAAGAGGATTCGCTATAATCAAATTGAGCGATGGGCAATATGCCTCCTACCGAGGGGTCCCGTTCGGGCTCGCATCAGCACCGCTCCTTTGGGGCAGGGCAGCCGCCTGGATAGCACGGGCGACGCAAGCCGTCCAGCGACCGGAGACCTTTCGGCTCCAGGTATATGTAGATGACCCGGTGGCTGCGGTATGCGGAAGCCGGACTGACAGGACATGGCTCATAGCCCGTACCATGGCCCTCTGGGCGGCCTTAGGGGCCCGAGTAGCCCTGCATAAGGCGGGGATCGGCAGATGCATCAAGTGGATTGGAGCCACTTATGAAGTCATCGCCGGAGGAGTCAGGGTGGCAGTTGACAAGGAACGTATAGAAAAGCTCCGTACAACCGTACAAGCCGGACTTCAGAGTTCGAACCTGGTCCAGGGGGTACGAAGTTTGGCAGGAGAGCTGAGCTGGGTGGCAGGCATCGTCCCTACCATCCGCCCCTTTGTTAACATGTTATGGGCCGCCGTATACGGCATGGATGCACAGCAGGAACGAGCCAAGACAGGAGCCTCAAAGGCCAGGGCCCGACCCGAGGGCGCGGTTTTCGCTAAGACCATCAGGACTCCGCTTCAGTGGCTGGCTAAGTTCTTGGAAGGTCAGCACGGGGGCCTCAGCCGAACAAGACTCTTGGTGGACCGGTGGGCGAGGCCGCAGTGGATCATCCGGACCGATGCATCCACCACTGGACTGGGCGGAATTTTGTTAGACGCCCGCAACCAACCAGTCCGATGGCTGGCCACCCCTATACCAGGATGGGCCCTGGAAGCCCTGGACATCGCCACTGGCGAACCGGGCCTCATGACCATCTACGAACTATTGGCCCTGCTGCTATCCATGCATGTGTGGCAGCACTATCTGCGCCGGTGCAGGATCGGGGTCCTAGTCCAGCTGGACAATGAAGCGGCCATAAGGATCGCCGTGAAAATGGCGTCACCGCACCAGAAGGCCAACAGGATCGCGGCCGAAATTGCCCTCCTCTTGGAGGAGGTTGGCGCAGAGGCCATCAGCGGACAGCATTGGAGGAATGAAATTAATGTGGAAGCTGATGCGCTGTCACGCCTCGAGGAAGGCAAGACGGTCCCAGCGCGATTGCAGGTATTGCCGCGGGAGCCTCTGCCAACTACCTCCATTCTGAAGATGGGGCCACTAAGCGAACCTCGACTGGCACTTCAGCGAGGGCTGGAGGGGGTCTAACGTGTATCACAGGTTCTTGGTTATATGGGATAACTCTTAACGGGTAAATGCCCCCGTGTGAACCCCCCTTGGTAAAGGTTCTTGGTTTAAATGAGGTAATTCACCCACCCCCCCACCGCAGCCGTCTCCGGCCCAAATGATAGGTCTAGGCCTGCTAGCCTTCACAGGCAACTTCCCGGTTGACCTACTGGGGGTTGTCGTGGTAGACTGCCTCTGCTCCGTGAGCATCGTCCTAGTCGTGTGCTCATGTTGCTGCGGCGGGCCACCATGTGGAAGGCGGTCGGCCTCACGGCCGCCGCCGTCCGGCTCGCCCAGAAACCCCAATTCGACCCATTGCTACGCCGGGGGTCCGGAGGCCCGCGACACCGTCAAGGAGGGGAAACAGACAAGCGGACCTCCAGACAGGACGACATGCCGGGAACGGGCCAATGCAGCGGGTCCCATCACCCTAAGAGGGAATGCCGGGGCGGGGGCATGTGCGCCAGCTTCAACAAATGCTCCCATGAAGCCCGAGCAATGGATGGGAACCCTCCCCAGGAGCCGACCGACAAGGTCTGGAATCTGACGGAGCTCGACACTCTGGAGGGCTGGCACCGCTACCTCAAACAGCGAGGCGGCTCCGAGACTGGATCCGACCAGAAACGCGGAGAGGACCGCCCGAGGTCGAGCGAAGAAGACAAGAAACCGCCGACGGGTGCACCCGACGAAACGCCGTCGCGGGAAGGAGGATCCGGGGGAAACGGCAGGGGAGACAAAGATAATCCAGAGGACAATGCCCCAGGAACGACAAGAACCCCCCTCCGGTTCGCCCCGGTGTGCTGCTCATGCACCAGGAATGGCGTGCACGCGGTCCGTCACGAACAGCGGATTGAAGAGAGGACTTTCCGCACCAGGCCCATTGACGAGCGGGACCAGCCTACACTGCTGGGCCTCTGCCTGGCCCCGTGGACACAGGGGAGCATATGGGCCTCAGACGGAAGAGTGTGTGGGCACACCCCGTGCCCAGACTGCACGGTGCAGCACGATGGCCAGACCATGTGCAGGTGCTGCGCCACACGGGCCCAGGCCCAAGGGACGCAGTTCCACGGCTCCGGGCCGTTGCCGCCCAGGATCCCGCAACGACAACAACCGCCGTCCAGAGCCTACACCAGGCCGCCGGACCGCAGGGACAGGGACAACCCTAACGACAGAAGATCCCGGACACCTGCGACCGAGCGATCAGGAAGACGCCGCAGGGAAGAAGAAGGGGCCAGGAGATCCCCCACCCGATCGCCAAGGCGGGCTCCACGACGCTTGCCTCAGCCGAGGGGCAGCCAACCGCCCCCCACGTCGGAGGGTGCAGGAGAGAGGGCCGAGAAGCCGCACGGTGGAGGACCGGGTCGCCGAAGTCGGGAGGACCGCCGCGAGGCAGAGCCGGACCACCGGAACCGAGAAGGCCACCGCGGGGAAGAGCCGGATCGCCGGAGCCAACAAGAACCGCGCCCGGAACAAAGAGACAAGGACCGTGCAGACCCGCTGGAAGAAGAAGAGGATGACTACGTCGAGGAAGAAGAAGAGGAAGAGCCCTATGAGGACGACGGAGAAGTCTTACCGGAGGACCGCAGAGAAGATCGGCAGGGGCGCTCCGATGCCGGAGCCAGGGAACCGGCCAGGGGCTGGAGAGACGACCGCCCGGGGGAGCGTCGGACATCAGACCAGTGTCAGACGCCGGGCTGTAACCGAAAGAAGCGTTACCGCGCCCCTACGTGCTGCGAACAGTGCTACCACAGCCGAGGCAAACAGCACAATAGGTACTGTGGGGACCGGAGAGGACCGCCCCCCAGAGAAGGACAAGACCGCCACTGGCCGGACCGCGACCATGACCCGGACAACGAGCAGGGAAAGGGAGGCCCGAAAGGGAAAGGCAAACCCTACAAAACCCCGGGCAAGGCGGCGAGAGACCGAGATAGGAAGAGGGACTGGCAACAGAGGGGCTGGAAGGGAGGGGGGCAACGCTGGAGCTTCCCCGCCTCAGAGTATCAGAGGATCCTCAAGACGGGCCTGGCCAAGTCCACTCTCCGCTCGCGTCAGACCCGCTTGAGCACCTGGGACGGAGCCATGGCAACCCTGGAAGCGCAAGAAGCAATCTCCCCCCTAGATGAGCAAGCCTTCCTCACTCCGGAGAGGGCGCGCGCAGGAGCAGCCCTCTTGAGAGCCAGGGGGTACCGCAGCGCAGAGCTGTACCTAGGGGCAGCCATGGCCAGACACAGGGCCATGTTCCCCATGACCACCCAGCTGGAGATGGCCGCCAAAGATGCTTCTCGCATCGCAAAAAGGGGAAGAGGACCGGCCCAAGGCAAGACTCCGGTACCTATCCCACGACAGGGACAGTACGAATACGCTGCTCTCATGACGGGAGTGTGGTACCTCCTGAGAGTCTCGGAACTCAGAGCCCTCAACGTGGCCGACGTGAAAGTCCGCTGGAGTGGTACGGGGAAATGGCAGCTAGCCATAGAGATCGCTAGCTCGAAGACCGATCAGGAAGGAGAAGGAGTCACGGTGGCGCGTGACTGCGTGTGCCCGGCCCAAGCGGAGTCTGACCTATGCCCGGTGCACATACTGTGGAGACACACCCTGATCAGGAAAGACCACCTGCGAGACAGTGGGACGATCAACACAAATGCCCCACTGTTCACCGGCGACATGGGTGCCAGGATCACAGAAGCCCGCATCCTCGCAGCCATCGAAGACGTGGCGCGGGATGCCGGAGAGCCGCTGGAGGAGCGGGGCGTCCGACGATTCGGGACGCACAGTATGAGGGTAGCAGGGGCCCTCTGGGCGTTCCGGGCGGGGGTAAGCGAAGAAACCGTCCGGGCCCTGGGACGCTGGAAGTCAACCGCTGCTATGTTGGCGTACCTACGGGGAACGCCTCTGGTACGCGCGGCCGGAGCCAGCACCCAAATTGCCGCCGCAATGGGAGCAGGCGATGCCACCTGCCTGGCGGCCGCAAACTTCAGACCACTTCTGGAAGTCGCCACCAGGAAGCCGCCCCCGACCATGACCTGACCGAAGCACTGGGCGGACGGCTCCTAACCATCCGGCACGGCCTCACAGGACTCCTCCACCGACCCGCACAGATGCAGGGTCCTCCGGAGGCGTGGATCACAAAATGCGGATGGAAATGGTCGGGGGCCGGGACGGCCGGCGCGTTCAAAGCGTCAGGGGCAGACTTGTGCCAGAAATGTTTCCGCTCCGCTTGAAGGAGCTGGTTCGACGAGCCGCGATGGGAACATCAAGCGGGAGGAGTATGCGGCTTGGTACAAAGGGTATGGCTGAGGGATAAATAGGAAAGATAAGATTTAGGGAATTGAAAGATAAGACACGCTCATGAAGATTTAAGGTTAGGGTTGGGGACCCCTCATGTGTGTAGTTGGGGTATTTGCGTTGGTTCGCACCCTCAATGGAGGTGAAAGAAGTGTGGGACCACCTGTTGCCCCCTATTGACAATTTCCCTGATCCGTCGGTAATCTAAGAATGTGGGTGACCTGCGGGGTGACGGATCACGTCGCACGATTGAAACCACTAAGGACCGCAACCAGCGAAGCGTTGCACAAAGCAACGGACCTCGCAGCACTGGTGAGAAAATTTAAGCTAGCTGACCGGGCGGTTGGGCGGGGGTCAGCTGCATCGGAACGACTGAAATTGTTGTTGTATAGAACCTTAAACGGGTTTTGGCGAACAACAGATCTGCGTATCCGATGGATTTTTCATGTTGATGCCAGTATACAGATGTTTGAAATCTGCTTACAATAACTCTGTCGATCGGAATCCTTGAAAACTCAGATCCGAAGAAGGGCTTTGGAAGGTGATCTCACTATATTTCACTATATTTTACTTTGGAAAAAAACAGCATCTTCCCCAATTTCAGATTTCCAGGTTCTTTTTGGGAAGATCAGACCCACAGATTTCGTTCAACTCCTTGATGCGGCTGCAGGTCTTCGACATTTTGCTGAAGGATTTGGAGCAGTGAGCTCAAAAGCTGTAAAATGGTGGGAAATTGGGGAAGATTTCGGTTTTTTCGCACGTGGATGTAGGTGTGGGAATATTCCATGAGATTTTTGCGGACCGGAAAGAACCCAAGAGCCCCAGCTTCAGCTGGGCCGTGGAGTTGATGGTTCCTTTGCCAGAGGGATGCAGGACACAACCATCTTGAGGGACGTCAAAGGATCGGTTTTGGACTGGTTGTACCTTGGAGGTTGTGCACATACAGTGACATCTTAGAATCCCTCAGGAGCGGTTCATGAGTCGCATGCACAATTTGTTGGCAGGTACCTGTGGCATCGTGATCGCTTCATCTTGGAGCAATGAGCTCATGGGGAAATCGGGCACTTTGAGCTTTGCATGTTGGGGAGATTTCGGAAGATCTTGGAGTGTTCTTAGGTACATAGTTTGAAGTTAAGACCTGATTAACTCAAGGTATTCTTTCCAGTTGTCCCTGGTTTTGATCTTACCTGCCAACAATGGCTTGTTTAATATTTGGCAGACATTTCAATGTCTGTTTGACGACTATGACTACGCTGTATAGCACCAATCTTAGCGTAAGAAATCCTGCAACAGTCAGTCGGTGCTTCAACAGTTTCTGTCTGGTTTCACCCTTTTCTCATCTTGTAAACTTGGAACGCGGTCAAGATTTGCAACTCCCAAATCCCGCAAGATTTTGGTCATTTGGGTTTGTCTGAAAAAAGGGTGCCGCCAAATTTGATGGTTTATCCTCAATTTACCATTCAAATGGCAATTTGGGGGTATACTGACTTTCGGACACATGCAAAAACCGTTTCTGTTCCGCAGCGCCCATTTTGAACCTTTCATTTTTTTGGGGGAGCCTAGGCCCTCGTTGGAGGAGGTCCCACATTTGACAGGGCATTTGCGGATAGGCCGCTGAGGGATCTGGGTTCGTAGGACGAACTGGTTGTAGATGTGTCTGGGTCAAAAGTTGAAACACTGGCAAGACATGGCGAGACCAATGCTTGGTCATTTTGGGCATTGATTAAGGGATCGGAATACCAAAAAGCACCAAGTTTTGGTGCGAGGTGGCTTTAAAGTTGGAGTCTTGGTCAGAAAGGACACCTGGAACATTTGTCAATGAGGCTTCGCCAGCCAGAGATTTTAGGAGCAATGGTGGCATGATTCCGGGATTGAGCCGCCATACGGTATTTGTGAATATATACATAAACAATCATAAACATATACCATATATATAATTATATATATATATACACCTATATCATTACCTATCCAATCTACACAAACATGTACGGATGCGGAGTTCTTTCAGAACTCTCATTCAAGGTTACATTACGTTGGTGACCTCCAGCCCGAGCGCAATTCGTAGGGGATGGCAATCCTGTGGCACTCCTCCAGCTCGGTCAACGCCCCATGGGTTTTCTGACTAAAATTGCAAACACTGAGCTACGATTGTGGAGTGACGTGGCATCCACTGCAGGAACTACCAGGGTTTGAACTGTACATTGCAATACATGATGTCACCGTTAAATCAGCCATAGATATCATATGAATCCCATTCTAATCCCATTCTAATCTAATCCCATTCCAATCCCATTATCAGTGGTCAAATCGCTTCCTTTCCTGTTGGTTCCAGGGGACGGCACTGAAGATGAATGGTTCGCCCGGATCCCGGAACTGGTCAAGCCATTTGTGTCAATGAAGTGTGTGGCTGGGGACGTTTAAACGCATGGGATTTCAATATGCAGATGTAGACCACAGATTTCTGGGATTTACGGAATTTCAGTTTGCAGACAGATCCAATCTATTTGGCCCTACGTAGTCTTCTTCATCATACAAGTAGAATATACAAGCTATTGTGGTTCACAGCATTCTTATCCTCAAGCATTGTTTGGGTTTGCATTTGTTGTTGACGAGTCTCCCGATCTCTGGTTAGAGTATAGGTTCGAGATTCGTGCACCCAAAAAAACACTAAAGATCCAGCACCATATGTTGGAAGCTGGCAGTTAACCACCCGAGGTGGTTCATCTTCTTCGCAAGCTGAGCCTGCAACGTGACGACGTGTCGTCAGGGGACTTAGGAACTGGGTCCCTGATCATTGGTGCGCAAGCTGGAGACTTCAGACCCCCAAAATCTAACATGGAACCTACCAATGGCTATATCAAACACACCAGTCCCATGTAGAAATCATGCTATAGTGACTATAGGGGGTGCAACCATCAATTTTTTTTGGCTGCCTCATTTGAACAAACCTCAGGGGCATTCCCAGACACCAGCCTGTATGGGTCAACCGTTGAACTCTCGATACCATGAGCGCGCTCGGCCCAAGCCTCTTGGTATGCTATGGCAGCCCCGGATTGGGGGGTATCGCAAAAAAATTGGAATCAGAAATAAAAATATATAGATCCATACTATCCATACTTACTTGATCATACTTGTGAATCACTTTTTTCTCCAAACGAAGATCCACGGTTTCCCGTTCTGTTGAATCTTCAGGTGTCGCGTTGTCGATGCAGATGGTGAATTGCTTCTGATCGAGGCGGTCCAAAAGTGGAGTCCAGTGGGATATCCTGAAAGTCACCATCGCAATGTCAGCAGAAATGGGTGGTATAAACATGGTATAAACATGGTATAAACATGGTATAAACCGTATAAACCCTCCAAAATTGGATATTTATTTTTGGGTTTACCGTAGGTTTACCAGTTTACTTTCAGCAACCCCCAAAAAAGCTTTACATCATGTGGGGGTGCTATTGGGGGAGTATCCAAAGATAGTTGCATGATATTGCAGATGGTTACCTCTCAATTTACCTAGTAAACATCTAATCTAGTGACTAATCGAATGGTTGTCGCTGAGTATCCGATATCCCATCTTTGATGACTCCATACGAGTCAACTTGAGGTATTCCTCCCTTGCTGGTTTCCCAGTGAGAAGTTTGACCATTTGGGGTGCAGACACTTGGAGATATCCCAAGCTCCAACCTTCTCTGACCAGACAAAATGGGAAGGTTCCCTAAGCATTGCATGCTTATTATTTACGAAAAAGGCATACAAATCAATAAACATGGCATGAGGATCCAATCAGCCATTTGGTTAGGATTAATCTCATCATACAAACTAGGCACGACAAAGCGGTTTTAATCCGTTTGTACATCTTTCTAGCCTTGTAGACTGATCCATTGCAGAGGCAACAGCTTGGAGAGATTATGAAGAATATAGGTTCTAGCAGCAAAATTATCATCCGGCATCTAAGACTGGCTGTAAGGATTTTGTGTCCCGAGGAACCAATATATAGCACACTATTAATGGTATTGTTAAAGTATGCCATATGATGAGTGTGTACTGTATATATATATATAGATAGATGTTACAGATGTATACATAGTATACGTAGTACACGTTTTATACAAAGTACACATAGTATACGCAGTACGTCGTATACATAGCATACATAGTATACATCAGCATCTCTTGTTTTAAATAAAACCAGTATCGCACCTTCCCAGGTTAATGGGTTATGTTTCGCACGTGTACAGGCTGCTTTAGCCACCCCTCGTTGGGTCTCTCCCAACAACGCGGAGAACCGCTGCTGGTGCCTGGGCGTTGGGGAATGAGGTTTTTGTGGGATTGTACACATTTGGGATTACCATCTGGTAAACTAAGATAGCTATTGAACATAGCCATTTATAGTGGATTTTCCCATTACAAATTGTGATTTTCCATAGCTATGTTAGTTTACCAGAGGGTATGATGGTGATATGATGATGAAGCTCTGGTAGTTTTACCATGAAATAAGGGTGGTTTGATACCCTCCAGACAACAAAGTACTGGTGTACCGGTGATTTTTGATCTTACTATGATGGGATTTCAATGGTGAAATGGGATAGTTATCATGATGTATTAATGGGATTATCATGGGATATATTGGGGATTGTACCCATTGGTATATCCAGTATGAATCCCAGTTTATCATCAAAAATCATGAGATGATCTTCCAAGTATGCCCTTTAGTAAACTAGTCCCCTCACCCGAAATGACACGACCCAATGATAAACCAGCTGGGTTTCTGCACTGAATGCCGCAAATGTCACCCAGTTTGTGTGGGCTTCCCACTGATACATTTTTTGGGCCAGTGGCTCTTCAGCTTGTGCGGTTCGATAGAGTCCGGGCTTCCACCCTTGCCCCGACCTGCTCCGAAATACTGAGGATCCGCAAAGGCTTGGTTCACCTCTTGTCTCTCAGATGCAGACGGGGTTTGACCAACATGGAAACCTGCAAGTCTTGTGGCTTTGGAAGAGGATTTTCGAAGAGGGAACAAGTTTTCGGTGTGCAGAAAATCTGGATATTGATGGGTGTATACCGGCTGAGATGGTAGTCAAATTCGCCTACTTGTACGACACACGAACACCAGCTTTGGCACTACCTTCGTGAAGAATAGAGCCATGCGCCACTGGGAAACTGCGATGGTAGGGTGCAAAGCAAGTCCAAGGAACTCCGTAGCTGTGGCTCAAAACGGATTGAACTCCCTAAATTAGCAGTAAGTGCTACCAACAACAAGCCAAAAAGACACCAAATCTCTCACCGAAAAAGACGCTACAAACCCAACATTGGTCAAACCTGGGTTCCTTAAATAGAGACTAAAGAAATAGTAGACAAAATAGGATGGTTGAAGAGTCCGATACATGCGAAATCAGCCAAATACCCTCTGGTAATCAAACATGGCAATGGCAAATCCACTATCATAGATGATTTCCCCATTGAAACATCAATCTCGGATTTTCCAGCTTGCCATGTTTCATGACACCGGAGGGTACGCATTTTTTGGTGGGAAAGTTGATTGTCTCCTAAGGCCCAAACCCCAGGCGGGGGAGCCCGTGCAGCTGTCTCGGCGCGAGGCGAGGGCTGGGGCGGGAACAGGGTGCTGCTAGGGTGAACTTTGGGGAAAGATGGAGAGATTTCCCAAGAATCCTGGGTATTTGAGATATCATCAGATTCATCAATCTGAGCATATGTAAGGTTTTCGAATGCGCGTTTTTTGTTTCTAGCCTTCGGCTTTCTAGGCGAGCAAGCATGCAGAGACTTTGGTAACCAAGAATTGGCTTTCACAAACAAGACTAAGAGGATATAGCATCAGAATCATCTGGTTATGGTCAAAATTCGGACCAATCAGACCACGGGTGAGCCCCGGGGTGAGCTGACTAACCTGCTTGCGATTTCGTCGGGCCTCCTGTGTCAGGGCCTCTTGCGCCTGCGTGCCTCCGGTGAAGAAACTGTTGCACGAGGTCGGGGGACAGACGTTTCCAGTGGCGGGGGGCCGCTCTCGGGGGTCAGGGTCTCAGGGAGTAATCGCCAGTCTAAAATGGGGGATTTAAGCAACATACGTGGGTATATCAGTGGTAAAGAACTGGGTATAAAACTGGGTATATGACCGATGTAATTTATATATTAAGCGGGAAATTGCAATGTTTCTGGGTCATGTCTCCCAAGGCATGGGGGATGGGGATGGGCTCCCATGTTCTGGTTGCGTAAGTATGGGCAAAACGACGACATTATGAGAAACCATGCGATGGAATAAACTTTCCAACTTTTAAGGCAAACCGTTGCTTCGTGGCATTGCATACGGACCCCTGGCAAAACGGATGTGGAAGTTGGTTGTAGGTTCACATCTTCACGCGGTAGCAATTTGTGCTTTCTTTCTTTTACTGCTTGCGATTTTTGTGTGTGGAGGTACTTGGTATTGTTCGTTGGGTTGGGATTTTGGACTTGTTGGTAGCCAACCATCAGCTTCTTGGGCTGTGATCTGGTCTAGGCCAGCACGTTCTTTTTGGGTGAAATTCACATTCATGGGCTTTAGAATGTTGGGCCCCTAGCGATTTTTGAATGTGTGTGTTCTTCAAAATTAGCATAATCTAGGAGTTGGTAAGATATTCCAATGTGGTGTTTATTTGCACTGGGTATGCCATAACCTTTTTGGTAAAGTGTTGATGGACACCACAAACACAGATGCTTCGTCACCAGTTGCTGGGGATCAACTTGGATGTTTGTGACTACAAGTTGCTGGTCATGGACTTTTTTGGTTTTCACTTTAATGGATTCCATAATTTTCTACGTGTGGATCGTTCACCCTGGGTGTTTTGCTGGATGTTCATTCGCCCATCAACCAAGGTTCCCAAATTCCCCTTTTTTGTTGGTTAAACCATGTCAACACTCCAAATACCACCCAAGATGCCACTCCCCCCCCCCAAAAAAAAAACAAAGTCAAAAAGGCAATCACGAAACAAGTGGGTTCCAGGGTGTATCATTTTGTACATTTGTACAATTTTACATTGGGGGAAGGGATTATTTTTGGCAACATATTCCCAGCCAGCTGGAGGCAAGATGCAGAAGGCCATTGAGGCCAGGCTTCAAGGCCGGTCCGCGGTGGGGGATGGAGATGGGCTGGAGATGGGTTGGAGCCAGGAATACCATCAGAAGAATGTCATGGTGATTCAAGCATGAAAAATGGATCAAAATGGGCAGAATGGGATGACCCATTTGAACCCCAGAAAGCCGCAGGTGAACTCGTGTTCATAGAATTTCACCATGGATTTTGGCCACTACCCAGATGCGGATTCCAGCGGAGTCTCCACCCGAGATTTTCGGCTTTAAAAACAGGGGTTAAAACCATTAACCAATCCCTGGAAATTAAAGCCCCAGACTTGGTCAAATCAACTACCCTCTGGTAAACTAACATACAGTAGCTATTAAATATGGCCCATTTATAGTTGATTTACCTATTAATAATGGTGATTTTCCATAGCTATGTTAGTTTACCAGAGGGTATATACCGTTTTGGG
The DNA here is from genome assembly GCA_003297045.1 of Symbiodinium sp. clade C Y103. NCBI lineage: Eukaryota > Dinophyceae > Suessiales > Symbiodiniaceae > Cladocopium > Cladocopium sp. clade C. Next base: position 253,010 of record BGPT01000206.1, read on the forward strand.
ATATTTGGGCTGGTTCTGTGGGGCTCTTTTTCGCGATTCTTTGGCACATCCATTGGAACATCGCGTTGCCAGGCTATCCCAAGCGAGCGATTGAGCTCTCACGACATGTGCCTCGGGCGATGCCCACGTGGCGACGTCACTGGTGGGAATTGGATTGGGGGAATCGCCCCGAAATGACGTTCCTTCAGCTTCGTGAATTGTTAGGATTTGGCTAGTTGTGGTAGAGAAGTTTTGATCTTCTGATCTGATCTGATGTAATCGTACTAATCATCACTCGATCATTCTGCTTAAAAAATCAGGAATATCTACTGATATTGTACGATATTCAGATCGTCAGTTTTACTTCTTCTATTTGTGTATATCCCGTTTTGGTTTCAAGACTCCTTTGGTTTCAAGACTCCACATTTTAGTTTTGGGGATTTTGGCTGGCAGATGAAATGGTTGGGGATCCTTTGAGGTTGGGGTCCAATGTGCAGGTTCCATTCATCCAGATGTTGTGATGCACAGGGTGTTTGAAGTCATTATCAATTTTGGCCCATCAGTGGTGTTTTTTTCGTGGCTGGTTGGGAAAATCACATTCTTAATTGCACAATATTATATAGTTTAATGAAGGATATCAATATGAATGGGGATTTTCCATCCAGCTACAGTACATTTGATAACCAGAGGCCATCCGCAACAGAAAGGTCGGGGCCTCGCTTCCAACGCCGGAAATTGACTCGCTTCCGACGCCGGAAATTGACTCGCTTCCGACTCCGGGTTTACATGCACTTACAACGATCTGCTTTTGTTTCTGGCTTTCTGGCTTTCTAGCTTTCTGGCTTTCTGGCAAAAGCTGCAAGTCTTGAAGAAGCTGCTTCGTGTTTGCAAGGCCAGTGTTCCAAGCAGAAATTTGACATCGTTTTGTGTCAATGTTTCCCTTCTCGCTGGCAATCTTCTGAGTTCTGTCGGGTTCTTGGCAGGGCCAGAGCCAAACGAGTGTTTCGCAAGGGTTGGTTGCATCCTTGTGGTTGTGACAGGCTGCGGTGGCCCGGCATTGGCACACATGAACTTGAAGGATGCCTTGACAGCGTTTTGCCGCTATGCCTTGGTTTGCGTTGGCCCTTCTGCGGAGCGTGTTTGGCGCCAGACCAAGGCAAAGAAGGCGTGGGGATTGCCAATGATGCTGGCAAATTGTTTTCCAAGCAACAAAGATAGATGGGTGGGCCCAATGCCTTGCTTTTGTTGCAGCACTTTAGCGGCCATGTTTCCTGGACTAGGACCAGGATCTAATATCACCATCACAATCATCGTCGTCACCAAAATCAACAGAATGATGTGGGACGTGTCAGAACCCAATAAAATTTTCTAGAGATGCAGAAGGTCTCCCACAGCGTTCGCTGATGCAGTGCAGTACAGAACTGTTCTCGTACCCGCACACCTGGGACACCATATGTTACCATTTCTTCTGTCGATTGTGCTGCCAAACTGTTCGGAACTATATATTCTATTTGCGCACTGTTCGGAACTATATATTCTTTGTTACTGCAGATATCCACAGTTCGATCGGTATATATTTATTTACGTAGCGACATATCGATTTGTCTCCTGGGCTTGCAAAGGTACCTCTGTGCAAAAACATGGTGAAGGCTCGCTGCTGGTGGTGTTGCCCCTTCAGCATCCGCGGCTCGTGCGAGCATGGCATGACTGCTCTGCAGCTGGCTGGATTGGAAAGTTTTGGTGAAATCCAACCCATGAAAGCAGCGTGTGCGCGGCAAGGGCGGTCGTGACGCAGCTGGAGGAAGCAGGACAGACGTGTTGTCAGAGACAGTGCTTGTTCCCGCATAGCAGAACTTTGTTTCCAATCTCAGTAATTGTATTATCGCAGTAGCCAGCAGGCAGGCCTGGTGATTCCAAGTTCTTTTCTGGTGACAGGACAGATGCTCGTGTGGCCGCGGAGGCGGATGGCGATGTACAAGTTGCGGCAGCGAACGCCGTGGACTTCAGCCTGCTCACGGACCCGTTGTGGACTCCAGAGGACGCTACATTCCAACGGAGGCAGCTAGCATCTTACAATTTTTTCGAGAGCCGTCGGAAAAACCGATTGCCGCACATTTGACCAAGTGGAGTGTTGGGCTGAGATCCAACAGCTCGCTCTCAGAGGGTCGTTCACTGCGCTCCGAAGCTTTGACCGTGTTCGACTCACAGAAAAAAAGGTTGGGCTGCAGGGCGCGGGTTCGCTTGTGCCTCCAAATTTGGTTCGCTTGTACCTCCAAATCTGATTCGCTTGTATCTCCAAAATTGTGAAGATTTGAAGCATGTCGTTTGGATCTTGAGGCTTCTTGAAAAC
>BGPT01000206.1:255424-268497 GCA_003297045.1 Symbiodinium sp. clade C Y103
GGGTACAGATGGTGTCTGAAGTGAGGCCCTTTGGTGTTGGAAGTGAGGGGGTGTCTGAAGTGAGTCGTTTTCCGGTGCTGGAAGTGAGGCCTTTACCCAACAGAAATCAGCGCTAGTTTCGACCCAACTTTCTTACAGACGATTTTTCCTTCAGAAAAATGGTGGTTTTCCCCAGCCACCTATTTGTGTGCTCGAGGGAACTTAATTTTGCTGCATCCCCGGATTTCTCCTAAGGTGGTCCGCGCCGTCCTTCCTGAAAGCGTGGCGAGGTTGCTGGTAGCCACTGGGCATTGATCAAGTTGATCAAATTTTTAAATTTCCAAAAAAGGTGCGGGAAAAAGGCTGAATCTTGGTGAGATCCTTGTTTCTTTTGATGATATGAGGGAAATCTTGGACACCCAGCTATTTTCGTTGATTGAGATGACATGATTCCCAGGCTTATCGCCTGTATCATCTATCTAATTCACCTGGAACATCTTCGCAAAAATTGGAAGTTCGTTGCCTCATCCTTCATGATCCTGCATTAAAACAATTGAACACACCCCGTACTTTTAACGCGGAATGGAATCCCCGGAATCCCCATAAAAAAAACGGGATTTGGAAGATGACTTTCCTCTTGACCATCTTAATTTTTGGGTTCCATGCTAAACTTGGGGCGCAAAACTTAGAACTTGGAGAACTTAGAACTCAGAGCTTTCCTATTGATGATAAGACTAACTTAGAGCCTCTCAACTTCGCCCCCTGCCAGTGAAGCCGCCGTCTCCAAGGCCTTACCCCAATTAATCTCCGTGATTGTGGATCACCTTCCATCACCTCCCACGCCTTTTGCCCAGTGGGAGCTGGCCAAAATCAGGGATTTCAAGACAAAATTTTTGGTCATCGATACCCTCTGGTAAACTAACAGTTTGCTATTGAACATGGCCATTGAAATAGTGGATTTTCCCATAAAAAATGGTGATTTTCTATAGTTGTGTTAGTTTACCAGAGGGGTAGTGCTAGGGTTGTTTTTTTTTTCATTGGAACCACAGGATTTTGCAGACGATGTACCACTGATGTATCACCATTCTTGTTTGGGACACCCCCACGACCTCATGGACCTTTCGGAGCCGCAAGGCGCGAGCTGCTCCGGCTCCGACGGGACTTGCCGGAGAACCAGCCTTGGTGGCCCAGGGGTGCCATGTGTCCAGTGATTTCAGGAGAAAAATTGGGGGACTTCGTCATCAACCAAAAACAACCAACGATAAAAGCAACAAACATAGGGATTCAAGTGATTCAAGCAACAAAATTTGGCACTTCGCCAGCAAAAAATCGGGATTTGACATGATTTGGGAATGAAACTAGGGGATTTGACCATTCGAAAAGGGAATTCTAGCCAGCAACAATTGGGATGAATCGTGTTTAGTGGACTTGTTCAGCAAGAAAAATGGGATTCTCGTAGCATGGGGAAGGGATCCCAACAAGTGCTTGGTCTGCTTGGTCCGCTTGGTCCTTTTTGATCAAAGGGAAGCTAATGGTGACATTGGGCGACCCCTAATCATGAGAAACACCTGAAGATGTCACCAAAAAAAAGAGGGATTTGAGCAACGTGTCATTTGTACAATCCGATTTAAAGTTAACAAAATGGGGCAGAAGTGATGACAAGTGGAGGGTTGGTCCACTTCGAACTGCGCTTATAACTTACAAGAAACCCTTGCCAAGCTGTTCTACAAAAACGATGAGGCTCCCGGAAAAGGTGAGAGCGGTTGGGCTTGATCCTGGCCGCCATCGATGATTGAAGTCTTATCTTCCAATCTTACCCACTGTTTATTTAACATAGCAATGTCAAATCGTTTTAGAGGGAAATCATCATAAATCATCTATCAATGGGCCATTTTCCATGGCTATGTTAGATAACCAGAGGATAAGTTTCCCACAATTGGTTCACGGGAAAAATGTCAGGAAATCCCAATATTTGATGGTAACAACATGTAACAACCAAAGTTTCCTGCAGATTCTTCCCTCGAACCAATCCATTGAGAGGTTGCCCCAAGGTGCCTCCAGGCCTTTGGGCTGTGAAACTGATTTTGAGAGGAGCTCTGAGAATGTGGGTCTGTCCCCAATCGAGTTTGTGTTCTTCTGAACCGTCAGATTTTTCACTTCTTTGATTTCGGCCAAACCATCATTTCTTCATTGGTTCACACATGCTCAACATGATGCACTGGACCAGCTATGCTGAGGTCCGCCATACATTTTGACTGTGAGAATCTGGGTGAGGAGGACAGTTCCATCATCTCCTCCCGAAATGATGATCACCCTGACCATCTTGATGCCAGTGATTCAACAGTAGTATCCCATAGTATCCCTCAGTTGTGCACGCGCATCAAGTTTTCGCTGTTGCTGATCATTCCTGTGCGGGGCTTGCGTGATCCGACCCTCATTCGAGAGAGGTGTTGGGGTTTTAGGGTTTTTTGGCCACTTGCTGACGGTTTGCTCACTGATTCATTCATACGATTCATTTATGACCCAACTTTATCCCAACACATGCCCGGGGTTTCCTAAAGTGGGGGTACCCAAGAATGGATGGTTTATGATGGAAAGTCCTATTCGAATAGATGATTGGGGGTACCCCCATTTTAGGACGCGCCGTGTGCATCTCTGGGGTGTTTTGTGGTGCCAGAAGTCGGGACAGACAGGTTAACCTATGGGTCAAAGTTTTAACGTATAGTTGGCTGTGCCGCCACAACTCCAAAGCGAGAGGAGCAAAGACAGCGCGAAAGATCCTGAAAGCAGGATTAGCTTTGCACTATAAGAAGAGCAAGAAATAGGGGAGAAAATAATTTGCATCCTGGAGCGTGTCATTTTGATACAGATGAGCCAAAGACGGAGGCCAAAGAACGTTATCAAACCCCCCCCCCAACCCACCAAGACGGAGGCCAAAGAACGTTATCAACCCCGCCCCCAACCCACCAAGACGGAGGCCAAAGAACGTTATCAACCCCGCCCCCACCCCAACTCCCCAAGTGCCTTGGTTTGCAAGACCGAAGATGTCATGCTCATTTTGATACACGGTCGTTGAGGTACACGGTACCTTTTAGGACACATCCATATCTCAGATGATCTCATTCTCAGTTCGTTTCCAATGCCGCAGGAGACCGTCCTTATTGGCGTTCGTTTCACCCGACTTCAGCCTGGGACCTTTGGGATGCGACTGCTGGACGCCAGGGTTCCGTGAACCACTTGGAAGGTCATGTCAACCAGGGATGAATAAACCCTTGAGCTGTTGAATTGGGGGAGTACCATTTAAGTAGCAATCTATATATCATATATATCATTATATATCACTATTTGGGAACCCCCGCAACTAATCAACCTAGGTTTTATGATCCGGGTTGTCATTATTCAAACCTGTGCCCCGCAGGTTGATGGCTGCATTGGGTTTACTCGTTCTCTCATGCTTTTGGTGGGGTAAATCCACCTTTTTATTCGAGAAATAGACATATACATGTGTTTTGGATTTGCCCACATGATTGAAGCAACTAGTTAGTCTACCCTTCAATTTTTGTCAAATTCCAGATTTGTTTGACAAAGTCTGTTCAAGAACACATCATGGCGGTTCCCAGCCATTTCCTCAGGCTCTAACTTTTTGGGGAGAATGATGATTTATAGATAATCACCAGAAGTTCAACCAACTTGGCAGCTTGGGAACCAACCACGCCATGGCCCCATGAGGTATGCGCGGCTGATCAGTCTACGCTGCCAAGTGCCGCAGCGTTTCTCGCGAAAGCGCTGGAAGCCGCGGGGAGACTCAGAGACCCATTGATCCGGGCAGGTTCAAGGGATTTTTGATCGAAGAATCGTGCGGATATTGACGGGGATAATACTGACGTCATAGTAACAGTAATGATAATGAAAGTAGTGATAGTAAGAATAGTGAAGAAGTTTTTTTTGGTAATGGATTCATGGTCCTAACGGTATAATGAGTTTTGAATGGGATCTTACATGATCTTACAATGGGAACAATGGAAACAATGGAATCCAAAAATGGTTCCAGTTGTGCCTGATTTTAATGGACATGATGGGGATATTGAGGGGGATATTGTTTGGGATATAGAACCAACTAATGTGGTGAGGGCAATCGTAACCCATCCTATTTTTTTTTTTGTGCAGGCAAGCAAGTCAATAGTAAAGGACATGAGGGCAGGTCGCTGGATTGATTAAAGATTATTTTGGGGGTATCCTATTTTCAGACAAACCCATGTGACATGATGGTTTCAACCAACAGAAAACTGAAGGTTAATCATATGTGGATTTAACGATTCAACCCGGAGAGGGGGGGTTGAATCCACTTTGCCGCAATCCTGAGCGGCATTTCTTACCATTTCCCCACGTCATGTGGCCCATTTTGGCAAGAACAACTCAGCCTGAGCAGTACTAGTCATTTCTTCACTGTTTTTCTTGATCTCAATGCTATGTATTATTGCATGTAATAAGGTCAGCAGAAAATCGATCTTATCATCATATGAAAGATCTTATCATCACAATTAGAATTATCATAGACTTACAATGAAATTATTCTATTGATATTCCATAATCTTTACATTAGATTTAACATTAATCATAGGTTGAAATCTATTGTTATGGAACCCCCCAAATCTTGACCCGTTTCCATCATCATAGGCCCAAGGGCGTGAAGGATCCCAGCGAGAAAGCCATGCAGCTGGGCGCCATGCTGTGTGCAGGCGCCTATGTTGAAAGCCAAAAACTCTGAGGCATCCAAGAAATTATCAGAATCAAAGTATTTATAACATAATATATTGTGAAATTACGAATTGTCAGCAATTTACACATTGTATTCATATTTACATATTTCCACATTTGGGGCTCCAGGTACGGACGGAATTGGTTTCAGGTAGATGTCCTATTCGTTTCTTCAGAAAAGGGATCTGAAAGGTTCCAAACGGTGCTTGGATGGATGGATGCTCTCCAAGTGCTACTTTTAGGGTTTCAGACTGGTTTCAGACTGGTTTCAGACGGGTTTCAGACGGGTTTCAGACTGGCCTCAGACTATATTACGTGTACAAAAACTGGTGGTTGATGGCGGTGGTATCGGAGTTGCCAAGTCTGGGTCACACCATTGGACCAATTGGGTGTGTTTGAACATGGGGGTATGCCAATGAACAGACATATCAATGGGATGTATATGATATGATGAACAACTCATTGGATTTGGAGTACAGTATCAGTTGAGAAGTTTCCAATTTCTGAAAGTAGGTTGATGATATATGCCGTTCTACTGGCTGGTTAAACGGTGAATATATCCCAGTCTAGGAATCCCATCAACCAATAGAATTACATCTTCCGCAGGTTTTGGAAGCTTCTCAATTCAATGTGAATGATGAAAAGATTGCTGGGCCCAACAGCAGATATGGGGACCTTCGGGCCTTCGATCAAATTGTCAGCAGAAGATGACAGGATCAACCGTTTTTTGTTTCGGAACCCGCAATTCATCTGAAGGATCCGACGAACCGGTTTTGGTTCCAGCCGTTCTTCTGTGGGTTTGTCTGAAATTGGGCTATATCTCAAAATTACGATCAAAGCTAAGCGCGTACCCCATTTCAAGACACTGCCACAGCCATATCTAGCCCCACAAAAAAACCTTTCAAGGGAAATCCGCCAGTTGGAAAGATGCCTTTCCAAATCATCGCCATCAGATCGGCACAACACCAGAGTGTCAGATCGGACTGATCCCAGTGGTGGATAGTCAAAACACCATTTTGCCGTGCCTGAAAATCAAGTCGCTGCTCAATTACGGAAAAAAGAGTTAGTAGCGAAAGAGGACGGTTTATAAAATAACCGCAAGATGACAATTTTGATAGGGATAATGCTGATTAACCGGTGGAATTTAGTGGCACCTCAGACAAACCAGTTTTGGTTTCTGGATCCTGATTTGTGGTTGAAATCTCCGCATTCTTGTTGGGTATCTTACGCTTACGCTCATGCTTTCGCTCCTTGTGCTGGCAGTTTTGTTTATCGAATTTATAGTTATTGTCTAGCCATAAATGGAAGGTATAGCCCATTAGACAAATTCACGTCCTATATTGTTGATGGTACATACCATCATATTCCATTCTATCCCCAGCATAGGCATTAAAATAGCCCTGAAAAAGGTGGGTGAAATCCAGGAATACGACTTTCCCAGATTCGGTTCAAGCCTTCCGAGCCAGGCCTAGAAGCTGCCTATTTGCAAGGAACCCAAAGCGTCGGGTGCACCCAGCCATGTCAGATACCTCTGTCGGAACCCAAGGATTTGAGAATTTGAGGGATCTGGGGTAATGGAATTATCGTATCCTTTCCCAGGTTTGAGATTCTAAAATGGGATGATAATGGTAAAACAACCAGATGGTATGAGATGTTGTGGTCCCTTGTGATGGTATGGTTCTTCCCACGTGGTTCTAAAGTTATGCACAGAATTGGTCAGAATTGGACGTTTGCAAGCCTACGCACGGCAAAAGAAAACCCAACATTTTTTGAGGAGGAGGCTGTTGCCATATATGCAGGCTATTAGAGGAGGTTTACACGGACGCCAGCTTGATGGCACACTTGGTAGAGCTGGTGATGTATACTCTTAGCAGCTGCATCGCGCACACATGGCGTTTGGTTGTGCGTGGTAAGCACGGCGCATAGAAGGCTCTGGTGGTGTTCCCACAAAGCCCCGGCCTTGAAGAACTGCTTCTGGACATGGGGTTTCCCAGGCCAGTTATCTGAGCGCAATAGGCGCCTTAGCGTGCTTTGTGATGGTGTATAGCACGCAAAGCGCCTGCAATACTAGATGAACCAGAACCAGCAGAAAAAGCACAGTGAGAAGGATAGAAAAGGATAGGAAGGATTGGAAAGGACATTCTATCTTAGAGCCATTCCAGGTCGCAGGGGACATGTTTTGCATCTATTTCTGATCCCAGCAGTTTCCAGCCGGAACTTGTACCGGCTAATCTTGTTGGTGACTGGCATGCTGTCCGGCTGCGTGTGGAGGCTTTCAACAAATTACTCTTGTCGAGAAGGGCATTGGAATGGTTGACCAAACATAAACTCACACCGAAGCATGCCCAGATTTCGGATTACCTCTATGACCTTGAACTATTCAACCACGGATGTGTGACCTATATGACGATGTAATATGCCCATACCTCAAAGATCCTTAAAGATCCTTAAAGGGTTTTAAGGGCTCTTTGCTGAGGGCCCATTATGGTCATCAACCTCCCACTTTGGGCTGACCTCGCAACTGTTTGGGAGGCAACAGCTGTGCTACGCTGGCGCGAGGTACGCTGGCTCTGCGAGTTGGTAGGTTTTGGGCTGGTTGGGACTCACCTTAGAACAAGATCTGGCTGACAGTTTCAAATGTGTATACATGTTGTTACGGGTGATATTCAAATCAATTTGTGATGATGAAATCTGTATTCATTAACAGTTTTGAGATGAGCGGAATTCGAAAATCCAAACATGGTTTTATTGGGACCTACAGTGAAATCTGATTTCCCTGGTCAACCTACGCCAACCTGTTGTTCATCCAACCATCCCCTTTTAGCAGGTCTCGCGACAGTGGGGCAGCCTGCATCAACATTACACAATGGGTGGACTTCGGTGGTTGGGGTACAGGGTCAGGTCATACTGACATTTGTTTAAAAGCAACATTTCAAGTTTCCCATACTCCACAGGGAACTTCTCTTGGGTGAACTCCGAAAATTTCAACCCAACGAGTTCACACATGGCGAATCGCAGAGGGTTTGGGACGTTGATGTCAGGTGCCAGAGACCCTTCCGTGGGCGTCGGGACTCTAATTTGGGAGATGGGGTGCTTGGACATTGATCACCAGCCTAGTAGTAAGTTGTGACCCTCTGGTTCTGAGCATGTTTTCGATCCTTTGGCAAACACGAATCGTTTCTTTTTTTCCGAAGGGTTTTTTCAGCAGACAATAGAGCTGGATTTGGCTAGACCTTGGGAAAGGATAGTTAAACATAGTTTGATACTTTCAATTTTTGTTCCACAAATGGGGGATGTTTTTCTCCAGCAACAACAACACGCACTGTATCTAATCACATGCAGTTGTCCATGGTCCATGGCCTGCGATTTGGGTGGGCCCCACTTGCAGAGAAAGCCGAATCATCTATTGCAAGGTAGAATCCATGGGAGAAAACACATGGAAGTGGCTACCACCATTTGGCTTCAGAATTTTACACCAACTATGTCAGCACGGATTCACAATTGGCTGAACAATATTTCAATAGACGATCATTTGATGATTCTGCCAAATCGGCCATAAATGGCAGGACAGTTAGTGAATCTTGGCATGGGGGGATAGAGAAGAACATCATGATTCTACGAACAATGCGGATACAAAGAAGTATTTGGAACAATTGTGTTTCGTATTTTTGGCACATCTTTTTCTAGACACACACACACACAGATAAATCTCCACATCACTGGATATGACACGCTGGCAGGGCACTGCAAAAGGGGAGCAATCAACTTTTAGGGATCACATAATAAGGACCCATTGTGGCAATGCAACACATGAACCACAAGTTGTGCCATGATGAACCAAACATTTTTCTTGTAACTTCTGCGTTTCCGACCCATGGTTTGGCCATGCCAGAAATCCTATGCTTCTCCTGCCCGCGTTTCAACTGCAAATGGGACACATCCCCTTTTGAATGCCACATTTCTGGACAAACTCATATCATATCGTTGGTCATATGAGTCATATCGGTTTAAGTCTGGGGGCATCCCCAAATCCACTGGTCATCATTTCCTCATGCAAAACGCCATTTTGAGGTCTCCAGCATTTTCAGACAAACCCAATATCAATAATCCCATTTAACACCCCCAATATTGGCCCGAAAAGGTGGGAAAATCTTAGCTGACCAGATTCCACCTCCAAGCTGGTGCACCCAGGTCTGACAGCCTCTTTCAGAAGCAGCTCAGATCAGAGTCAGAGCCCAAAAGAATCACCAGAACATCGGATCAATGATGGGAAAATGATGGGAACATGATATGAAAACATGGTTTTGGACATTTTTGAAGGCTGAATTTCCTCAATTGATTGACCAACAGACGAGGTTCCGAATGAGGTTTCGGGTCGGTAAATGACTTGTTTCCCCCTTCAGACTTGGTACTGATGTGGCAGTTCGTCAATGTCAGAACCAACAGAAGTTGGCCATCGTGCCATAGAAACTTACGATCAGCAGCGACGAAGCATATGTCACATTATGTCACCGGTTTTAGAATGATATGGTAAGATATGGTAAGCCCAATGCCATCTGCACCATCTCCAAGTCATCACTGTCACCATTTTTACATCTTGATGGGATTGGAACCATCCCCAGTCATGGTAGGTTTTCGCATTTGGTTTCCAATCGGAAGCTGCGAATATCAACCGTGGGGACATCCAGGTTGGTGGCAAAACACCAAGTGAAACTTTTGTATCCGCGCTTCCAAATGCCATTTGAAATTGTGAAACCCTTCTGAAATGCCGTTGAAAAAAACCGTTGAAATCCAAGAGATTGTTGATGAATGTACCCTTCTACCCGATGGTAGCCATCCCGTGCTTCACCAAGACTGCTGAAAGCCATTTCTGCGCGTCGTGCCTATGCACAGCCAGGGCACCCAAAGGCCGTTTTTGAATGGTACATTATAGTTTTATCAAGATTCTCATGGGAATCATGATGCTTAGAATATCTTATAATCGATGATATATGATTATCAGATTATCTGATGATCATTTATCAGCAATGGTTGTTGCACCCCCCAAAATTGACAAGTTGTCACGCGAACGGAGGAAAAGAACTGGCTCGGACTCAACGGACCCCAAAGTTGGATGGGGATGCGATCGCCACTCCCGTTTGGGAAGGGGTGATCGGGGCACATTGCTGTCTTCTATGACAAGGATGACCCCAAAATCCTGCTACAAATCTGTGTATGGGTTGAACTATAGATTTTGTATGATGTTGGTCATTTCTAGACGTCTATTTTTACACATTCGGACTATCATAAATCTCAACCAAGTCTGGAAATATCTGGAAATAGGCTGTGTTCAAACACAGGCTGACCATCTTGCTGAAGATTCAGAAACATCAACAGGTGTGTTTTTCATCACCCTTTTTGGAGCCAGGCAAGCGGACTTGGAGGAGCACTTCCGAGAGGCAGCTCATTGGCTGGTGGTTTCAACGCAAAATAAATGCTTTTGAAGCATACAAAAGGGATGATTATATGATTGGTTGAGATGACTAGATCGTATTTTTTGGAATGGGTTTAAAACCAGCAATCAGTTTGCTATTGTATTTTTTTGTAATCCCGGAATTACGGTTCAATCTTGATACATGATGACTTGAACTTTGACCCAAAAGATCCAAAGACAGGCTTTGACAATCTGTGAGACATGGTTTAGCTCCATAGATCTGGGTTTGTTTCACCATTTTTGACACGATTTATCTGGCTTCGGAATTTTACATAGATTCACCCTTTCTGTCTTCTAGTCGAAGGAAGTATAGAAGTCAAACTTCCGACAATATGGACAGATGGAAAAGGCAAGATGGGAAGAGCCACAGAAGAGAGAAGCTCAGAGAGGGAGAAAGTCAGAAGAGAGAAGATCAGATGGGGAGAAAGTCAGAAGAGAGAAGATCAGGTGCGCGAAAAGGTAGGAAAGTCGAGAAACACTGTGTTTTTCCAATGTTTTGTGGCTCCGGAGGGTCAAAAACTAGGCTCGCTAAAGCGGCGGGTGCGGAGACATTTGGGCAGACGAGATATGAAAAATATTGAAAAATTGCACGCCGTTGTGGCGCGAAGATGCGCGAAGCACATTTGGAAGTAAAAAGTGTTAAAAACTGACGGTCTCGGAGCACTTTTGCAAGTTGAGATGTCGAAAAAGTGCACGCCGTTGTGGCGCGAAGCACGTGTGGAAGTCAAGAGCGTTAAAAACTGTCATGTTCGGAGCACTTTTAGGAAGTTGAGATGTCGAAAAAGTGCACGGTGCTGTGGCGCGAAGCACATTGGGACGTCGAAACGTTAAAAACGCCTCAGCTTCGGACCACTTTTGGAAGTTGAGATGTCGAAAAAGTGCACGGCGCTGTGGCGCGAAGCACGTTTGGAAGTCAAAAGTGTTAAAAACTGAGGGGCTCGGACCACTTTTTGATGTTTCGATGACGATTCGATGTCGAAAAAGTGCACGCCGTGTGGTGCGAAGCACATTTCCAAGTCAAAAGCGTTAAAAACTGAGGGTTTCGGGTCAATTTTTGAGTTTGGATGTGACTACACCACAACTACAAGTACAATCACAAATGCAATTACAACCACAACCACGACTACAACTACATTACCACTACAACTACCACTACAACTACAACTACATTACCACTACAACTACCACTACAACTACACTACCGCTACCACTACAACTACAACTACAGCTACAACGACCACCACAACTACTACAACTACTACAACATACTACAACTAAAACTAAGAGTAGAACTACAACTACAACTACAACTACGACCACTACAGCTACAACTACAACTACAACTACCACTGCAACTACAATTACAACTACAACTCAACTACCACTACAACTACCACTACACCACTACCACCAGAACATACAACAACATACACCAACATACAAACACTACAACACTACAACACTACAACGCTACAACGTTACAACGCTACAACGCTACAACTACAACACTACAACTGCAACTACAACACTACAACTGCAACCACAACACTACAACTACAACTACCACCAACCACAGCTACAAGCACACTACAACTACCACTATACCACTACAACTACAACTACATTACCACCACAACTACAACTACCAATGCAACGACAACTACCACCACAACTACAACTACAGCAACTACAGCTACAACAACTACAACAACAACTGCAACTTCAACTTCAACTGCGTGACAGCTACACGACAACAACTACAACTACATCTACATTTGCAACCACAACTACATCTACAACTACATCTACAACCACAACTACATCTACAACTACAACCACAACTGCATCTACAACTACATCGACAACGACATCTACAACCGCAACTACATCTACCACTACAACTACTACGACTACAGCTACAGCTGCAATAACCACTACAACCACAACTACAACATTACAACTACACTGCGCTGCCTCCAACCACTTGTCGGTCCATCAGTGGGTTCGCTCTGCCATCCCTGATTCACAACAACCAACCTCTTCTATAGGTTTCCTATCTTTGAAACTTCNTGCCTCCAACCACTTGTCGGTCCATCAGTGGGTTCGCTCTGCCATCCCTGATTCACAACAACCAACCTCTTCTATAGGTTTCCTATCTTTGAAACTTCCGCCACCGCCTTGTGCTGAAATCAGCTGGATAATCCTGATACTATTTTTCTGTACTTTTTCCACAACAAACATGGCCATTTTATGGGCATTCGTTTTTCACACGCATCCATATTTTGTAAAATGTTGGCAGGCCTACATCCGAGCAGTGCAGGATCCAACACTGAAGGCGCGGGTGGTTCTTGACACAGCGAGGACTTCACCAGAATGGAGACTCAACAATGAAAAAACATGTGGATTTAACAAGCAAATGGGATTTAACCAACACACACACACACGTTTATATATATATATATATATCTGTAACTGGCACGAAGCCAGTCCACTGGTAGCCACCTGATGGGAAATCCTCGGCCTCGAGGGATGATAAACCTGTAAGATATCCAAATGGATGTGTAGANTGTAACTGGCACGAAGCCAGTCCACTGGTAGCCACCTGATGGGAAATCCTCGGCCTCGAGGGATGATAAACCTGTAAGATATCCAAATGGATGTGTAGACCAACCGAATGAAATGGATGTTGTTGGAGTCCTCTCTCACCTATTCGCCACAACTCACCGGCAGCAGCAATGGCACCCTGCTTTTCCCCAAAGCTCCTGGTAGTGGGCCCTTGAGCCACGAGTCCCCGGCGATCGCAGCTATGAAGACAACTGCCATCACATGTTCACGATCGAATGGATGACTCAGCGATTTCACA
>BGPT01000206.1:280646-296777 GCA_003297045.1 Symbiodinium sp. clade C Y103
CGACATTGTGCGGTTTCTAGTCGAAGTTGGTGCAGCCAAAGATAAAGCAGATAACAATGGTGCAACGCCCCTGTATGTTGCAGCTGGAAAGGGCCACCTTGACATTGTGCGGTTTCTAGTCGAAGTTGGTGCCGCCAAAGATCAAGCAGCCAACGATGGTACAACGCCCCTGTATGTTGCAGCTGGAAAGGGCCACCTCGACATTGTGCGGTTTCTAGTCGAAGTTGGTGCAGCCAAAGATCAAGCGGCAAACAGTGGTGCAACGCCCCTGTATGTTGCAGCTGGAAAAGGCCACCTCGACATTGTGCGCTTTCTAGTCGAAGTTGGTGCAGCCAAAGATCAAGCAGATAACCATGGTGCGACTTTGTTTGTTGCAGCTTAAAATGGCCAACTGGACATTGCGCGGTTTCTAGTGGAAGTTGGTGCAGGTGCAACTGGAATTTAGCTTCCAGCTGAATTTCAAAGATTTCTTGCAATTTGATGATTGGAAAATCTGGAAGAACCCTCTAGACTCTAAACTGATTATATTTGATGCAACGAAAATAGCATAGTTTCATGATGTACGGTATTGAAGATCGGCTGTCCATGGCTGGTGCAAGTCCGACTCAAAGCCCCGACCTGGGAGCTAACGAGAAATTTGGACTGTGACTTCGAATTTCCCATGTGGATCACTTGGGAAGAAATGTATACATCAATGCCATTCAATGGCACTTATTCATTTTTTCATTCTTCTACAAAAAGACACTAAAACATACTAAAACATGAAAATTCATTCACAGAAAATTAATCTACTGTCTCGGCGAATACCAAATTCGTATATTTTTTGGTAACCTCTCAGATAGAAAGTTGAATCCAATTGAAACAATATCTACCACATAAATGACGTTTCCATCTTTTTCGGGGTGAGAATTCTACCTGCAGACCGGCAAACATGACCTTATAACCAGCCATCATGGGGAGGTACCGGAGGTCGCCAACAATTCTGGGGAACTCTTTGTCATGGGACGGATAGGAACAAAACTGAAGGCTCTGTTCAACGACAAGCAGAGAACGTAGACTCACCAACATGCATTGAGATCTATGAATGTATTCTCATTGGATTCCTGGGTGCCCCATAGTAATCCTCCAATATCTCCCTTGTTGCCTTCGGGCAGAATCACTTGGGAGCGTCATGGTACAAGTACGGCAAGAGGACATGCTTTGAGTATCTTTGAGTCAGGTTTGGGTTGGCTAACATTTCTGGATGACAGTCCCCCACGGCCCATCGAAGAATTGGGTCGGTGAACCATGCTTCTTGAGAGTTACCAAGCGCTTCTGACTGGATGGTGATGACTGGGATGGTGATGACTGGTATGAGGTACAGACGTATTGTGTCACTTGATCCGCTGGCCACCTTCAGGTTATAATTTCCATTGGTTTTGATTCCAACTTCAGATCATCTGCGCAACAAGTCTAGAGAAGTAGAAACCAGGACCAAATTTTGCGATTTCTGACAGGAACATCCGATTCCAAACATTTGGATATAGTTGATCAGTTACACGATATCCCATTTTTATGTCCCATGAACTCCCTTCAAACCTTTCGTTTCGCCGGTACCATCTTAGTCACCGGATGCATCAGTGGATCAGCTGCCAGTTGGGAAGCCCCCGATTGGATGGTCTAGTTTCCACATGTTTCCAATTAAAATGGCCATGACTCTGGGTATACTAAGATGTTAGTAGAGCAATGCCATAAACCATCCACCCATTCAGGGTAAAATTGGGGATGGTTTACTAGTGTTTAAATTGCTCACCTTCTTTTTCTAATGGGAAATCGAGGAAGGAAACATACCATTGGATTGCGGGGTTCCAAATTTTTGAGACAAGCCCATACCCATGAAATCGATCGTTTTTCTGGCAGGTCTCGCAAGAGGATCTCGATCGAGAAATGAAGGTGCGAGTCCTTTCTGGGTGAGCACACTCAACTTCCAATGTGGCAAAGCCGATAATGACTCCCAGTTTTTGTCAAGGCTCAAACAAATTCCATGAAGCGGCAAGATTAGGTGTGGATTATCGGATTTGCCACAAACAGAAGGAATCTTAAGGTGAGGGCCATCGAAATTTCGGGTGATTTTTTTGTCCATGGGCTACAGTATGTGAGGTAACTCATTCAAGGAGTTCCTGACATCCTCAATGATTCTTGCTATTTAATTAACACCTCATGTTTGCAATGTTTTGTTGATGATCCAAACATCCATTGGTTTGGATATCCCTCCATGACAATGACCACCATCACCAGACTCGAGTCTTCCGCCTTAGCCAACCAGTTCCCGATGGATCACTGGATGGGTTAACCAAGTGGATGGGTACCGAGGGGTACTGGACAATCTTTTGCCATAAATGGCAATGATGGCTTTGGTTAATGCTATTTACAATGCTACTGGCCATAAATGCTATATAGAATGACAATCATGTATGAATATGTATGATATATAGATGTCTATTCTATATGAAACAGCTAAAAAGGCGCTTGTTGTTTGCAGGGCCCCATCCAAGCTTGGTACTGTAATGATCTCATGGGCCCGTTGGAAACACGCAGGTGCGACAAGCGGAGTTCGAAGAGTTTGATCAGAAACGGCAGTTCCTTGGTGTGGTGCATGGCTTGGTGATGTTGGTTGGCTCCGACTGGGAAGAATTTCACAGGGCTGGTCCCTAAAGATCTGAAAAGCATTGAAAAGCGACAAGCATTGAGACTGCAAACAAGACAGATAATGCAGATAAGACTGAGCTTGAGGGTACCCAGCAACACGGATGGTATGATTGCACCCGAAGAATTTCTATAGGTTCTTGGGATTCTGGATACTCTTCTCCACAAGCAGGGAGTCATCCAGTCGGCTTGTTGATGGAGGATTTAAGCCATCAAGAATTGCGATTTCATGATAGAAATTTCATGATTTTACCATGACTTCATCATCAACCTTTGTACCCTCTGGTAAACATACAAAAAACTATGGGAAATCACCATTTTTAGGGGGAAAATCCACTATAAATTGCCATTTTCAATAGCAAACTGTTAGTTTACCAGAGGGTATTTTCTTGATCGAATTGGACTATGCTGGATTCCAAAGAACCATCCTTTGGCCACAATTGCTGTTGGGTATGGATCAACGTTGGGTTGTGCCGGTTGGAAATCGGCAATTCAACCATACCAAGATGAGAAATTGTACCATCTAGTAGTTTCACAGTTTGCTATGGAAACCCACCCTTTTTAACACGGTAGATTGAAAAACTAAAAATGGGCCATGGCTTCCAGAACAAGCTGTAAGAAATGACCAGAGTCAGAAGGTCAATGCCCCCCTTCAGTGAGGATGTTCCCCTTTTCGCCTTCATGTAATTCGGGGACTTCCCAGCCATGTTTGAGGACACCAGAGGGTGGGTAAGTCCACCATTTCTGCACCATTAAGTAAGGCGCATTCAAGGGGTAGGTCCAACTTGGTCGAAAAGGCCCAAGAGCGAAGCCAAGAAGGAGTCCACAGAGAAGGAGTCGGACTCGAAGGTAGGAGATGGCGCAACAACTTGGGTGTTTTCATTGTTGGATATATAATATTATATACAGTATATAAGAGGTTTCCTGAGTCATGGGGGTCAATATATGTATGCATGAAAAGCGGCGGGACTATATACACACATAGCCGGAAATGATAGGGATTCATATGCTATCCGCCAGATATTTTCTAGCAGGTATACAGATATATGGTCACCGCCCTCAAATGGACCTACCCCAAAGGTCCATTGAGAGATAATTATTCATATTATAATGTTGATATATAACTAGCCATAAAGAAGTTGGGGGTTTGCTGCAGTTGAGTGGCATGATATATGGGTCCCAGATCGAAGCACAATCATGACAATGAGTATGTGGGGCCCAGTAGGACAGTATTTTTTCTTGCAGAGTCCGAGATTTTAAGGGTGCTGCCTGTTGCCCGTTGCCCCTGTCTAATCGAGGATCATGAATCACTAATATGGCCAGCAACCAAAAAGGAAAGAATCCAGCAGCTGCAGTCTTGACTTTCCGACTTTCCGAGGATTTCGAAGTTTCAAGACTCGATGTCTTGTTTTTTTTTCTTAATAGAGATACAGTATTTTTTTGGTCACAAAACTCGATGTTTTCTTGGCTTTCTGACCATCCTGTTTGGTGAGCAACCATGGGATTTGGGATTTGTAGACCCAAGGACATCTAGGTGTGGCCTCAGGTCTGTCCAAAATTTCGGGAAGCGTCCATTGTTGATTTAGCCATTTTCCCATGTGAAATGCAATCTCAGGTCAAAAACCAAAACTCTCTTGCTAGCCCAAAATCTTATGGTTTAGCCGAGTTTATCATCATCACACTAAAAATTGGGCCAAAGAAGGGGCACATCATTGAACAGCTACCATATCATCATTTCCACCGTGGACAATCGAAGCATATCTCCAAAGCGAAATCCACCGGAAGCTCCGGGTGTTTTGCGAGGCTCAAGCTGGAGAGCTTGGATTCTCAGGAGATACAGAAGTGGGTGAAGACACGAAAATAACCGCTTCAAATAGTGGGAAAATGATGGAAAATGGTTGTTCATCCCTATGGGAACTGAGAATATACCATCTGGTTCTGGTAACAGCTATGGAAAAGCACCATTTTTAATAGGTAAATCACCATGAATCATCTATAAACGGACCATTTTGTTTGAGCCATTTTTGATGGCTATGTTAAATAAGGACATGGTATATTTATATAATTATATATATATATATATTTATACATACACAATGTAATATGATTGTATAAACCTGAATATTTAGGATATTTAATGGAATATTTGACCCAGAAATATGGATAATTTGGATGTGTCTGAGAAGGGAGGATGTCCATAGATGGCACTTCACTGGGGGACAATCATCATGAAGTAGTTTATTTGTGCTTCGGGGATGCCGGATTTTCAGACAAAGCCAAATTGCTGTTCGTTTCCCCGATGCAGATGGTATAATAGGTTTTGACATGTTTGGAACCCGATGTTTCTTAAATCAAACCACAGGTGTTTCAAGATGAAACTATACTATACCATTTCTTATTTTGGAGGTGCCCGACTTTGACACAGACTTATGGTGGCGTGTATCCACTTTGTGCGGATGTGCCGTGGACAACATTTCTGGCCAAATGCATAGATTGTGATCCTCCTATTGACTTCCTGTGATGCTTTACCCAATCACCCAAATGTGCTTGCGTCAGCTTGATAAACTTTCTGATGTCGGAAGCTATCTGTAAATCCCAGAAGGTCCATGAAATCTGCGGTACCACACGGTGGCACTTGGCTCGCAGCGAAATCACCCACCACGCCAGCACCTGCCTTCAGCGACCATTGCCAGGCTGGGGGACGGTTTCAAGAAATTTGAAGCNCACTTGGCTCGCAGCGAAATCACCCACCACGCCAGCACCTGCCTTCAGCGACCATTGCCAGGCTGGGGGACGGTTTCAAGAAATTTGAAGCCATTGGCACCCCAAAGTCATCGTTTTGTCAATGGATTTTAAGGTGACAATTTTGGTGATTCCACCAACAACATTTTGGAATGTGACAAAAAAGAAACGGCATTGAAACCTGCCGGAAGACATGGCCAATTTGGGATCCGGGGTCTTCAACACAAATTTGCGTCAAAAGTCAACAACTAGAGGAAATGCTATACCGGCTATACTAATACGTGGATATCTGCAATCAATCGCAAGATCCACAATTCATGGCAGCCAGAATTCATGGCTGGTTATCAAGACGTTCAACTGGATAAGCCGCTGGGTTGTGACAGTCTATCCGAATAGCTGGGTTTTACAGGTCCCCGATTCTCAACTGGGTGGTGCTTCCAAGTTGTTTTTCTTTCCGTCCTGAGTCCTGAGTCCTGAGTCCAGCATGTTCAAATATTGGGGACAGGATGGGAGAGATTTTCCATCCCCGGAATTGTTGGTATCACCCCATTCATATCCACTATGATTGCCCCGTTCATATGAATAAAACCACGGAACACCATTTCCTTCAATAAACACGGGGGATAAGCGTGATAGACCCCCCGTTCATAGTGGTCATGAACCCATTTGTGATGTTCATCCCAATCAGTAGGCCAACCACCTTGGATGGTAAGTTGCTCACTGTGATTGTCCACCAGTTCCCATTCCTGGGATGAACATCCAAGTTTCATCTGGCGAAAATCCGGTAAAATCATGTGAAATCCCTGAATCCAATGGTGTCAAACCATCTTCAACCTCATATTTTGTCATTTCTTCGGCCAAAAACTGGGTTGGAGACTCCCCATTTTTCAGTGTTCGAGTCGGAATGGCCCAGGAATCGTCTCATCATGGCTCGCCGCGGTCTCGTGACTTTGCTCTGCGGCCTTGTGCTCCTCCGGCCACCTAGCCGAAGGTTTGAGATCTGAGCATTTGCCCTATCCGCTATCCCAAAGGTGTTTTATTTTTCAGATAGGAGATAGAGAGTCAGTAAAAAGGTGCTCTTTTCGTCACACACATATATATATATATATAATATATAAATATGTATAGATATACACAGTCTCTACACTGTACACATATTTGAGAGGCTACAGAGTCAGCAAATCTAAGAAAAATGGAAAGAGGTCCAGCAGTGCGACTCTGATCTTGCCCTTTCCATCCCTTCCGATCCTGGAGAGATGGATGACACATGG
Source organism: Symbiodinium sp. clade C Y103 (assembly GCA_003297045.1). Taxonomy (NCBI): domain Eukaryota; class Dinophyceae; order Suessiales; family Symbiodiniaceae; genus Cladocopium; species Cladocopium sp. clade C. The sequence goes on from BGPT01000206.1 coordinate 287,345, forward strand.
GTTGACACGGGTTGACACCTATTCTTGCCAACGGATTGTCATGTTGAGTTTGGGTCAAATCTTAAGACCTTAGGGAGTTTTTCAACCCATACCGTATCATCTCACCATTACTTTATCCTTGTCTTCATGTCTTCCTTCCGATTCTTGCTGGTTACTCAACCCTGCTTTGCATTCGTGCAGTTTGGATGTAGTTCCACAGGGTGGTTTTGGGGCCCGATTGAACTTCCGGCCCAACGCTTCGCACGCTCAGGGCGTTGACTTTTGTTTCCTTTTCCCCGGCACTCCGTGTGCAACGCTCCGTGAAGGTCCTGCGACAGGCGCGGATGGAGTTGGCCGTTTTTTGTTAATCTGGGTGGTTTTTTCTTCTTACTCCTTGAGCTTTGCAACTGGTACCTAGTTGGACAATGCTGGATTGTGTAAGTAGTGTGTGTGTGTGTATACAAATATATACACACTATATAAATTAACTATAGAAGTGAAGCAATGGTTTATAGATACAGTATACATATACACTGTATTGTATGTACATATAGAGGAGTTGATATCTGCTTGAATTTGATCATGACCTCACGTCTTGACTTTACTGGAATGATAGGAATTGGATTCGGGGAATCATGTCAGAATGGCCTTGTTTTATCTATTTTCAGGTTTGTGAATTAAGCCAGATATTTCCATCAAATATATCCCATGAAACATATCCAAGTAGATTCCCCCATGATATTCCCATCAATGTTTGTAAAGCAATGTCATACACCACCTATATTTTGATGCTACCCATTTATGGCAAAATTGGGTATGGTTTCGTATTGCTTTACTTCTCATGACTTCCAGGCCACAGCCACCGACGACACCATGACCAAGGTGGGGGGTATATGGGGTCGGGTCTGAAGGCAATAGGCTTTTTTTTTTTTGCGGGGGTGGTGTATCCATTTTGAATATTGTTCAATGAGATTTAATTAATATGATAAACCATTTTTAATGAGATTGAATATGGTAAACTAGTTGATGATTTGAGGAGAAAAGGGGCAATCAGGCATAGCAATGGAAAATCCCCTGGAAATGGAGGTTTTGAATGGTTTATAGCTGGAAACAATCTCAAACTAAATGGGTGTTATTTTCAATTGCCATGTCTGATTACCTGAGGGTATCCAGCTTTAATGGGATTTCATATTATGGTAATTTATGGGATTTCATATGGTAAACCAGTTGATGGGTTGATGAAATGGGGTAGCCTGTTCTCAGACAAACGCTTTTTTGTGATGAACTGTGGATGTTTTGGGATGTTTCGGGATATTTCTTTCGACAGTATTCTGATATTTTTTTTGGGATGGTATTTTTGGGTTAAGACCTGATAAAACACATGAATGGGTAGATGAACATCCAGCTATACCAGCTATACCATGGTATTGAAACCAGGGCAATTACCAGGGTTTTGACTCATAGCCGTCTCCCAGGAGATTGACTCCCAAAATGAGTTCGTTTCGAGTATTTATTTAACATATTGATTACCATCACGTAATCAAACGTGGCAATTGAAAATCCACCATGTATAGATTCTAGATGTAATTCCCAGTATAACCTCCATTTGTAGGGGATTTTCCATTGCCACGTTTGATTACCGTAGGGTCTTAATGTGGTAAAGCCAAAAATAAGACGTCCCCAAAACCACCTCATAGATGGGTGCTGCAAACCATCCCCAGTCATGGTAGTTGTTTATGGCGGCCATAAACTTTCATCAACTTTGTTGGGTCTGTTGGTTCACTTCGACAACTTCAAGTCTAAGAGGGCCACCAATCCAGTCGCTGCCAGTTAAGCATTGGTGGATCAACCGTCAGCCGGTATGATGAAAGCCAATCATCATACTCTGTTGGGGTTTATGATCATATAGGATAGTGTGATGTTGCTTTATGGTTTATCATCTCATAAAATTCTTCAGCGACATAGAACATATAATAAGGTGGGCGGGTCCTGGCAGGTACCATCTGCAAAATCTGTTCGTCATATTGAGTATGTTCGATATCCAGATATCCCATTAGCATCATGCAGCTGGTCCATTGATTTCATTAGATAGTCCGTCATCACATGATTGTACTCCATCATAATGTCAACTATACCGTACCAATTGTATCAGTAACCCCCTTTTTATTATATAAGCCATGATCAAAGTCAGGAATGACATGTTATTAAGACACCTAAAGCAATGAACGAACATGCAGATGTAATATGCATCCAATATCTTTACAACACCCACCAATATTGTTAGACAAAACATGATAAAAACTTACTGGTGATAAACGTAGGGAATGGGGGAATGACCCATGATACAAAACTATGAACTATCATCCCATTCCCCCATTCCCTATCTTTAGCACCAGTAAGAAAAATCAGAGTTAGGTGGCGGACGTGATCGCTGAGCAGCTGGGTGTGGAAAAGGACAAGGTGACCCGTGAGGCGGTGGTGGAGCTGGTGGCGGAGTTGGGAAGAAGATGGTCGAAACAATGAGGGGAACATTCGCGAAAGTATTTGAACATGGAAAACAAAATAAAGAAATCACGGGAACTCTGTGTTGAAAGAAGGCTGCAACAAGCTAAGTATGAATCCCAACCAACAGAAACACCNAAAACAAAATAAAGAAATCACGGGAACTCTGTGTTGAAAGAAGGCTGCAACAAGCTAAGTATGAATCCCAACCAACAGAAACACCATATGATCAAGAAACAACTAGTTGATTCAAGCGATAGAAGGGTGAGTCTAAGTGAGAAATGCTTGGATCCAACCAGCAAAAAAGGATCCTTCATGGCATTTCATGGTTTCACAGCCAAGCATGGGAGATTTGTGCAGCAAACATATCGATTGAACCAATGGAACATGGTTTGCTTGGACCAGCTTTTTGATGCTCTTTGATGCTTTTTGTAGATTGAACATGATTGAACGAAAAACTAAGCCACCCAACTTTTTTCAGGGAATGATTATTTTCAATGGGGGTACTCAGCAGAATTCAGTTAGACCACAAAGTGTGGGACTCTTCGTGTACGTCCAATTTCGACATGATGGTGAGGGATTCATCACGGTCTTTACCACAATGGTTGTATTGCAGTGTCATTGTGGGGGAGATTTTGCGGCGAGACTTAAATTCAACATGTTTCAACTGCAAATGGTGATTTGAACACACATATCCGATGTATCCCATGACTGATCCGGGACAGGAGTCAAAATTGGCCCTAAAGAGATGAACAACATATTATGATCTGAGAAAGCAACATCACGCTATCCCAAGAATAACAATCTTTCTGGTTGCTGGGTGAGTATCATTTATCATTTATCAGGATATATCCACAATATATCTTATGGCCTCTATATCCCACGAATTCCCTATTCTTGATGGCTAATCCCCATTACTGTAATCCTCTCATATCCCCTCATCACTTATATCCCCTTTGATATACCAATTTATACCTCACTAAATCACCATTTATACCGCACTAAATCACCACTATTGGCATTAGATCTGATATCCCCATTAAATCCCTATGATATTCCCTAAAATATAGATATGGAGGTTTCCTACAATGTGTACCCCCAAATCATCCAAATAATAAGACTATGGTTTAGTATAGGTTAACCCATGGTGACTTGGGGATCCCCCATACACCCTCCAGTAAATTGACCTGACGACCCTGCCAGGGAGGGCTTGGAATATTACTTTCCACTAAACATGGGTGATTTTCAGGGTCCAACTGTGAATTTACCAGAGGGTAATATGTTATGAATGATAATAGTAATAGTAATAGTAGTAATAACAATGATAAATACGAATAACAATAACAATAGTAATGTAATAATAGTAATAATAATAATAATGATGATAATAATAGCAATAGTAATAAATACTAATAACAATAACAATAGTACAGTAATAATAATGATAAACATAACAATAATAACAATAATAACAACAATAATAATAACAATAATAATAATAGATAATGATCCAATAATGTTATCCCATTGGTAGATAATAACCTATAACTCTCCCCACTAAACCATCCAGATCTCTACGAAAAAAACCAGGCCACCTTGACCGAGTTGGGTGCCGATTCCCTGGACATTGTGGAGTCGGTGTCTCCTGGCAGCGGTGGATCGGTGCCCAAAACGTTCATGCGAAAAACGGCTGGGATCCCCGTTGGTAATGGGGATTTTACCTGGATTTTATAGGGGGTTTATATGGATTTTATGTAGATGTTATAGGGATTTTATGGGTAGATTCTTTGTTGTTGAAATCTATTTATGTTCTTTTTTGATGAAATCATCTAAACGTGGATACAAATGGATGCACATTTACGACTGTTTCTTGAAAAACAAAACCACTGATCGGAGATTACATCATCCAAGAATGGGATATAGACCAGCCATATGATCTGGGTTTGCCCGGGCATACCTCAATGGATTGAGGTCTTCAGCCATTGGATTTTCGCTAGCAGATTTTCAGACGACCCCTCGAATGGCTCGAAGATCCCAATGTTTTTGAATTCTGAAGCCTGTCTATTTTCAACATCCAAGATGGATAGACATGGGTGGATTCAAGGGTCTGAACATGGGCAAAATGGCCCAAGATTACCATTTTCATAGGAAAATGCGGCTTTTATTGAACCACGGAATCTTAGAGGTATCCCAGTGACCTCGTGGCACAGGATGGCCCTGGAAGAGGCATTTGACATTGAGCTCCCGGACGAGGAGCCAAACTTATACTAAACAACCCAAAAATGCAGTGTTTTTTCTTGATTTTGGTAGTTGATGACTATTTTAGGTTCTGATTTTACTTTTCTATCGACCTTGGGGGTTTCTGTAAGTCATCTGAAAAATTCGGGCACTAAAGAGAAAAGATCCCAAAGATGCGCCTAAAAGCCAGACTTTAGTTGGGTGAAAGGAGGAGGATGGGTAGATAATTTGTACCCCTCCACCCAAACGAGATGATCTACCGAACATGACAAAAACTCAGTGATTCCGAGGCGAGGGCTGCACGCTTGATCCCACACCAAACAGATTCTTTGGTTGTTCCATTCTATCCCAGATTTCATTAGAGAAACTTCACATTTCTTGCATACATACCCAGATTTGTTAAGCTTTCCCAGTTTCTCATATAGTATACTATGAAAATCGCCTGGTGTTAGTCTTAGGTTTTGCAGCTTACTCCTTGAAATGATCACGACCTGTAGGGCCGCCAGGCAGGGACTGACAGTTTGACCCGTCCCCTAACCCGTCGAAGGAGACCACGCCGCTCAAGAACTGCGGAGATGTCATGGACCTGATCCAGAGCAACTGGAAGGAATCGAAGGAATGGAAGCAATGGAGGAATGGTTTCTGGGTTTCTGGGTTTCGGGGTCAACCTTGGTTGAACAGGTTGATTTTTGTTGGTTTATGCTTGTTTTGGCCATAAAGAACCAGCTAAGAATTCTCTGCTTCTTGGTAAAGTTCGCCATGGCTTTTTCAACGATCACCACCCCATTTTGGGGATTTTGGTTTGAGCCATTCCCCATTGCCATTGCATGAGATGATGTGATACAACTCCCTTTAAAAACTCAACGACTGGAACACGACTGGTATTTTGAAGAGACACATGGGGATATGGGTAGGCCAATGTGCGCCACAGACCAAACATGTAACAAGTGTTGGACAACTTTTTTCAAGCTTGTTGATCTGGGTAGATCAATGAGCTTTCTTTTAGGCTGACCATGGAGGGACATGATACCCACTATTCTTTCGACAGGATATCTTCAATTCGCCATGTAATGTTGCGTGCCGCTTTCCAGCTTCAGAGTCAAGCCTTGCGAACTCGGCTGCCTAAAGATCCCCAACTGAAAAGAGAATCTCGATATTGTATGTATATGTACGTATACAATTTGGCCCCATGGAGCAAATCCAAGTGACAGAGAAATGCTTGACAGAAGTTGATCATTTGTACAATCTGGAATTGACACAACATGGTTAACACCTGCCCCAACACCCGGGCGGGTCCCGCAAATGAGAACAATTTGCTTTTCGGGGACTCTGTTTTGCACGCGTCTCCAAATAGATAGCAGTCGTAGTTTCCCTAGTTTTTGCTACTATGTTCTCCATGGCAGTGGATCTTTGTCAAGATCAGGGAAAATCTGGTTCCAGTTTGAGCCGTAGCCATACTGTTGAGCTTAACCCCCTCCAAGGCAAGCTTTGAGATGGGCGTCGAGCTCGCCTATGCGGGCTGGGATGAGGGATGGAGGACTGCATGGAGGGCCCTCCAGGAACTTCTCTCATTGAGGGTTGGACCAATGGTCTTGGTAAAGAGTTTTGGACCAACAATTGAGCTTGGCAATATACATTGGGAGCTGCCTTGGCCTCTTTGTCTGTTGCAAGGGGGGGCAACCCTACGCTAATCACTAAATTCACCTACTTTACCAGGAAACTATCCACAAATTGCCATGAAAGGAGAATATGTAAAGAAACTATTCACAGGAATTGAAAGAATTATTCACAAAAACTATGGTGGAATGGCCCCAACTAATCACTAAATTAAGAGAAATTAACAAGAACTAATCACCAAAAAACATATGGAAACAACATATGGAAACACCATTTTACACATACATTGTACCATATACATAATGATGGTTTGGCTGATTTGATGATTTATTTCGTGGCTGACACGAAAAATGAAATGTGCTTGAAAATTCAAGCCTAAGGCCAAACCCAAAATCTTGCCACCAGGTTCGATATCTCAATATAACCTGGCATGTCCTGGCCAGATTTAGTTTAAATGCCAAAATGCTGCAGCAAGCAGTGATTTCCGTTTTGTCTTCTTCCTGCCATTGTGTCCTCATGTTCAGCACGGCTTGTGCCAAGCACATGAAAGTACTGTAGACAAGGTGGAGGGAGGTGCCACATTTGCAAGTCTATGATCCCTGTGTTGTCTCGTGAACCTGGAAAACAACGTTTGAAAACAAGATGCACAAACTATTTCTTTGCTTGAGAACATTTATAGTCAGGGAACGATGGTAGGCAGAGATGGTACGCTCCAAGAAATCAAGCAGATGGAGGAAATCCAAGAAATTCAGCCACCCCTTCTGCTTACCACATGTCAATACCTGATGAATACCTGATGATGCCGATTTCTCAGTCACCTTGTCCTTGCAGATTCATGCAAATGTATGCGTTGGGTATTGGAGGATCGCAGCAAACAAGCATGCGAAGGAGAGTCCATAAGCATACAAATGTCCTTTCCTATTGCAGCACCTGCAACCTTTCATGTGTTCTCACCACATTGCTTATGGAAAGCGATCCTGAGCATCTTGTTGATTGTGGCGGTCCCTTATGTTTGGGCTGTTGTACAAAGATTTTATCTAGCTTTTTGAAGGTTTGCTTCATTTTTCTTTTTTCCATGTTCCTTCAATAGGGGTGCAGTAAGCAGATTCTTACTACTGCACTTATTTTGCGCGTGTTTTTGTTACACTTTATTTTGCGAATCTGGGTCTTGATAACGCAATAATGAATGCATTTTGTTTTTTTTTTTTACAGGCGTTCCCTCAACGATGTTCAATCTTATCGATCATGATGACATGAATCATGATGTTCTTCAAAGTTTCATTTGTTTTTTCAGGTTTGCTTCATTTTTCTACATTTTCCAGACTATGTCAATGCAAAAAGCAGATGCTTCCTACTGCACCTTATTTTGTTTGTGTTTGTGATCAAGACACTATATATATATATATATCTCATTGATAAGATCATAAACATGGAAAAACAAATGGAAATTCCAAGAAAATCACCATGGATAAGATCAAAGACATGGAAAAACACGTGGAAGATCCAAGAACCTCATCATGGATAAGATCAAAAAACATGAAATGCAGTAAGCAGATGCTTACTACTGCACCTTATTTTGTTTGTGTTTACAAAGATTATATATATATATATCATTGATAAGATCAAAAACCTGCAAAAACACATGGAAAATCCAAGAAAGCTCATCAGGGATAAGATCAAAAACATGGAAAAACACGTGGAAGATCCAAGAACCTCATCATGGATAATATCAAAAAACATGAAATGCAGTAAGCAGATGCTTACTACTGCACCTTATTTTGTTTGTGTTTATAAAGGCTATACATATATATATATATATACATATATATATCATTGATAAGATCAAAAACTTGCAAAAACACATGGCAAAGATGAAAAATGAAGGATCAATTCGATAGTGCAAAATGAAGAAAACCGATGCAAAAATGAAGAAAACCCATGTACAAATGAAGAAAACCCATGTAAAAATGAAGAAAATCAGCTCTTGAGTCTAGGGGTTCGAAATCTCAAAAAATAAGTCATTTTTTTTCTTTTTCTTTTGGACTCCAAATGATCCGTATGGAGTCCCTGCAGGTTTCAAAGCCCAGATTTGAATCAATTTTAGGTTCAAAATTCGATTTTCGACACCAAAAAAATTGCAAAAAAAATCTTTCTAATGCATTTAAAGCTCTTCAAAATGAATCACTGAAGGTTTTAAGCCAACTTTTGGAAACAATTTATGAATACAAATCTTACTTTTGAAACTTTTCATTTTTCACATTTTTTANAAGCCAACTTTTGGAAACAATTTATGAATACAAATCTTACTTTTGAAACTTTTCATTTTTCACATTTTTTAGCTACTTTCCTAGTATTCCCCGTTGTTACCCATTGTGTTTCCCCGTTGTTACCCGTTGTGGTTCCCCGTTGTGTATCCCAGCGGTGAAGAGGCGCCCTTAGCTCCCTAGGAGATTCCCCAGGGACACACCAAGGACTCACAGCTGAGGTCTCGGTCCCCAGGTGGAGCTGTGAGTCTCACTGAGGCTCCCAAGGAGATTTTGATCCAACGTCTCTGGGCCGGCGCGCACTCGCACACATCCCACCATGCAAAAAGATACATGATGATAGATGCATCAAGATCTATACATATGCACATGTATGTCTATCTTACCTGGGGATCCACCTACTAGCTCTTCTCTGATATCTAGAGNCTCAGGAGAACGCTCGTCTTCGGCAGGAGAACGCTAGTCTGCGGGGACCCAAGTACCATGATGCAACCTGTGCATCATCATAAATGCATCTCAATGGCTTTCAACCTGTGATTGGGAACAGTCACCCCTTCAATTCGTTTATCAATTAATTTGGGAACAGTGCTTCTGAGATTGACCCTTCTTAACATTCATTGCTGTGGGTGCGGGTTTCACCTTTATCTCACACATTTTAAACGTTGGAATAAGGGTTTTCTTGCAATGTTGCAGTATGAGTCCACGGGGTCCCTTATTTTCATTTTAAACCTATTTTTGCGGTTGGGTCGTATGATTTTGGACTTGTTCATGGTTCAAATTGCAAATTTTCAGCTGGACTTATGTTTTTTATTTTCACCTGTTCTCATGCATTT
>BGPT01000206.1:300808-397879 GCA_003297045.1 Symbiodinium sp. clade C Y103
CGCATGCCCGGTTTCGACGGAGGTGCCAAGGGATGTTGGTGAATACTTGGATGTTGGTTCAAGATGAATGTGGCCAACAGTGATTTATACCCCGCTGTTATTGTGAGGACCGGCACCGCTGGCACACCGGATGAGCTTGCCCAAGAGGCCAGAGGACACGGGAGGTGCTGATCAACCATGGTGCACATGAACCGGTGAAGTTCATTAAGATGGGATTGCTGCATCACCAATAGCTGCTGATTTCCTGCTGATTGTGTACCATATTATAAGTGGCATTGTTTATTAGCCATAGATTAACATTGGTTGTGATGCCGACTATTCTCAGCCGGGCGGCGGGCATGGGACCTGATCCGCAAGTTCCTCTTCCTGAAGGCACGGCCATCGTACCAACCCGTGCATATGTATATATATGTGTGTACTGATGTTGTTCTTTATTTTCCTGTTTCATATATACACATATAATGTGTATATATGTGAACAACAATCACATATTATATCATATGATAACTGATAATATATGTATATATATATATATATATTAATATTACAAGATGGCTTCCCCAAACGTTATGTTAGTTGGCTTTAATCCCCCACTAATTAACAAAGAATAGACGCCATAAACCCTAGTTTTTGCCAGCATCGGATATCAATCTATTCATCCACCGTTTCGTCATCCATACAGCGCTGAATAGTCACGATCCAAGGCGCAGCCACACACTTTGGAAAGTTCCTGAGCGCTGCCACTTGGGTTGACGGGAACAGCGGGACTTGCCACAAAGGAAGATTCGGACAAATATGTATATACATATCGATGGATAGAGGAAAACAGATATAATTATGTATATGTGTATATATATATATATATGTGATCTAAATCACAAATATACACAATCTATATAAAAGCGATCTTTGTATTTGTTGTTTGCCTGACCTATAAACAATCTATAGATAGATATATAATGTAGATAGGTAGATAGATAGATGGATTTCTATGATCAGTAAAAACCCTATTTATCCCACTTACAATGAGTTTTGTACCCCAAAAATGCGCCCCTCCCCGTTACAAGTTGGTTTGGTTTCGCTAACCACCCATAAATCCAACCCCCAATGTTTGCGGAAAATGCGCCAAGGTCAAGAAACTGCAGACGTCTGAAAAGCGACGAGCCTTGGCAGGATCCGGGGAGAAGGATTTCGGAGGCCACGGTTAAATGGTGCCGTTGGATGTTTTTGTTTCTACATGATTTTTATAGATGGTTGGTGATGGTTGTTGGAAATGATAGAAATCCCAGAATCGGTGGTGATTTTTTTGCATCCCAGTGGGATCATTGAGCGTCCCTTGGGCATTTTAGACCTACCATAAACCCAACAGTCAACCTACTCATTTCCACCAACTTAGCTACCTAGAGTGCACCAACCATGCACTGGAAATTGAAAGTGTAGATTGAATCACTATGTTCGAGACGTGCAGTCACTCTCAAAAGCCTTACCCCAGAATACCCCAGCATGAAGGTTGAGACCTATGTTGGGATAAGACATTCCTTGATGCTGGGGTTGTAGATCCTTCGGGTCAATCATCATGTTTTTCTTGCTTGTGCTTAGCAGGGAATGGGGGAATGACCTATAATAACCATTAATAATCATCCCATTCCCATCCATTCCCCCATTCCCTACTAAGCACCATTAAGTTTTAAAGATGCTTCATTTTGAAATCAGTGAAGTCTCTGATATTCTCCGGTACTTGTGGGTGACCTGCACGTTATTGTTGATCAAATCCCATTCATTTTCGAAGCTAACTCCGATGTTTTTCAGGGTTACCCCAGGGCATCATAGGGAAATGATAGCTTCAACGGGGGGAATGCCTCATGTTGCCTCTTTATCTACCAAGTTTTTCCCCTTGTATCTGGGGTGTTTTGGAAGCAGCCTGTTGCATCACCATACATATATATATATATATATGTATGTATGTAATGTTGTTGGTTATGTAATTTCCCGATACATTTAACCATATCAAATCAGATTGCTTCATTCCCATTATCCCGATCAAAAAAACTATGTTTTATACCAAACCACGCTTATCACATTATAATCCCATCAATCTGCCCCGCCCATTGTTGCCGCGTAAATGTTGATGGACAATCCGCCCCTTTTTTGTTGGACATCCATGACGATGTGCCAAGGATTCCTCGTCGCCAGCTTGTGTCTCCATCGACGTTTGCCTGCAACTGTGGCCAACGGTGTCATGAAATTCTGGTGACGTTTGCCGAAGGCCATGGTCGATGGGACTTGGAATGGGCTGAGGAGGGAATCTACATGAATTTGGCCTGGAATTTCACAGTTTGCCATGGAAAATCACCATTTTTAATAGGTAAATCATCTATAAATGGGCCACTTTCCATAGCTATGTTAAATGACCAGAGGGCAATCATTGAAGCATGGGGGTTTTACTTAGCAAAAGAATGTGGATAAAAAAGCATCAAACCGTGGGAACCATGGCTTTACAGGTTGATTTAGCCAATTGAAGTTTTGGATTAAGCCAATTTGATTTGGGATTTAACCATCTAACAATCGGAAACCAACTGGAGGGTGGTATTTTGGTACAGTTTCTTAATTTTGGCCATTTCCATGAACATATTTGCCACTCAATTGGTTGGTTTGCAGGGTATCTATTGCAAGTTGGGGTGATGTTTGGGGTCCAAGAATTGGAGTTTCAATGCAACAATACATATTATGTACTGTATAGTGAATTGTAGTGAGTGAGGTGACCTCGCCCAATGGTGACTACACTTGTTGGTTCGAGTAGATCAGCCACGGTATACCATTTCAGCAGACAAAGGTAACGGTTCCGACTGTTTTCGCTGGCGCAGAACTCTGGGGGGGTGTAGGATTTTTATCACTTATGATTGAAATCTATCTTGGGGAATATTCATTGAATTCTGGGCCTCACAAAGACTTTTTCAGTTGTTGTAGATTTATAAGGCTTTTGTGTCGAGCCCCTTGTTTCTCCGCTACATAGGCAGAGGGGCTTATTTTCTATCTACTTGGCCACCAGATTGGTAAAACATGGATTATGGATGAGGTTCTATCCGGGGATACTTGCATCACCAGGTTGTTTTTGTAATCCTAATCTCTGCAGGTCCTATTCCTCTTCCAGGATTTCTCCAAAAGCATGCATACTTGGAACCAGACTTACCATCATTTTCGAGGATCTGACCCAGAACAGAAGGATCAAATCAGCATCATCAAAGTTCAAGGTACCAATCCAAGTGCTCCACACACTGCGTCTGTACCGTCTCAGTCTCGGCGCCTGTCACGTCCCATGTCCCCAGTTGAGGACGGATCAGAACCTATTGAAACATCATTTCGGGGGATCAACATGCGCAAATTTACAAGCTATTTTGGTCTTCACCAGGGCACCAGGAACCCTGATCCATACCCATGTTTGGGATTGCGGCCCAAACGCAATCCCACGTAGCGTTTGACCGGGTCCTCTGCCAGGATCGACAAATTGATGCAACTGTATGACGAGGGGTATGCCAGTTGCAGCTTTGAGGGGTAATCAAAGCACAGCTGCTTGGTGGCTTCAATGCGTTCGGAAGATTTTTGACAGAGCTGTTTCATCTTCATTTCAGTTGAGCAGGGAAACAAAACCCCAAAAGGGTCACTGGTTGATCCAACTTGTCCGATCATCCCCATACTGTTTCCCCCTGCTGCTGGCATTGCGAAACATTTTTTTTGAAACCCTCGGATGGTTCGAAGCATCATCTAAATGCAGGAACCGGTTCTTTCACAGGATATTATTCGATAAGATCGGTACTATTTTAAGATATTTTAAGGATATCAAATGAGAACTCTTTTGACGATGAAATTCAAATGATTGTTTTGAGTGTGGACACATTGCATTGCAATCCAAATGACAACCGGGTGCTTGGGACGCGTTGAAGCCAGCAATCAGACTTCAAATTGTTGAACAACTCAACGCTCTGTACATGTGCACTTCGCAGAGAGTGGGGCCGCGAAGAAAACCAAGTGACGTAGGTTGATCAAGAGTTGCTGGAGTGCTGGGTAAAACCGTTGGCCACGGTTGTTTGTTTCGGTTGTACATTCTGCTCTTCCATCCTGACTTTTTCGGACAGGACTCCACCTGACTGTTCAAATATGATATTTTCTTGGAAGATCCCATATTTTAAGGACTTTGCGTTCTCAATGATAAGATTATCAATTACCTGTTACGCAGGTAGGAAGATCGACTGCTGCATTGTAGAATAAAGCGCCCCCAACAGATGCGGACGGACGGGGTTCTCTTGGGAAGTTAACCCCTTGTACAACAAACAGAGTCGACCATCATGATATCCTGCAGATCTGTCCATTCATTTTGGGGTTGGTTATTACTACAGTGCTTGAATTGGTGGTAACGGATGACCCCACTTCCTAGCATTTGATACTGTAACCAGTAGCAGTGTATCCGGCCCTCCATTGTATTTGGGATATCCCACTCAAATGCTGTTTCGGGAGTAGCATTTTCAGACATACCCCCAAAAAAACAATATTGTTGGTTCTATACCCCACTATTATCGCTATTGCTTGAATGGTTGATCCTCATTGTCCCAATCATTTGATATTCCCTATTGTTGATGTTCAAATCAACTAAAATCTCATTGTATCACCATGTTTGATTCTTAAATCCCATAAGAAACTAAAAAACCATACAGCATAAACTCCGGTTTCACAGCCTCCCTGAAATCCCGCCAGGATCAATCGATGTGGATCGGGGAACCCAGCCGGGCCGGGTCTTTGAAGGCAGAAGATTGGAAAATTTGGGTAGGGTGAAAAGGTACCCCAATCATATCCACTAATTATAGATGGTTGATATTAATGACTAACATCATCTAACATGTGTGTTCCACTAATTCCATGGTTGATACTAATGTTTAGGTCATGTGGTGACCTTTTTCAATTAGACGCACAAATTATTGGGCCTCTATTTGGGATTATTTTTCCACATGACCCCAAATGGTTAGTGAATGGGATGTTACTGTTTGCGTTGATACCAATAGTAGACTAAGATCTGATCTGTGGTCCTTTGGGGTCTTATATTCTGACCCAACAGCACATAGCCAACAAACATGAGGCTGAAAGCAAGATGAGTAGCGATTTGAATAGCGAGAATGGGTTATGGTTATATAAATGACATATTATTGGGGCATATCACATGTTTACAATTGAGACCAAGTTTTTCTATACATTCCAAGATTACAAAGTTACAAAATGGATTTAACCAACAGGGGGAATGTCGCCTGTCAAGGAGCGAAGACGCTGCCGCATACTACTCCTGCAAAAGGAGTGCGAACAGTTAAAGCAACAGGCGTGCGCTGTGGAAGGTGCCTGCCCATGTTCACCTTCTCCAATCTTCACATCATACTGAAAAAAATTTCCCTTGAAGGATCAGCCCCATCTCCAGCTGGAAACAGTGAAACGCTTCAGCTGATGGCGGACCCGCAAGGATGAGACGAACATGTTCAGCACTCGCATGAATGGTATCTTCTGGGAACCGCAGGACTCATTCAGTGGCGTGGCGATTTCGGTGAAAAAATTCTTCAGGGATGAGCCTGGCTTTAGTCCATTCTGGACCATGGCTCAGTGACGGCACGAAACAAAAAGAGCTCAACGTGTAGCCAGTACCGGGCATAGAACGACCTCATCTCGTGACATCACGTCACGGATGATGCTGAATGTAAGTTAGTGAATTACTATTAATTGATCCAGATCTATGAACATGAGATAACTTCGTTTATACTGTTGGCTTTGCGATGTATCGAACTAGTTCGATGGTGGTTCCATGAAGCAACAAGCCATGGGGGGGCCATCCCAGGAGTCGTCTTACCAAGATGGATCTAATCAGTTACATATGCCCCTTATATATACATAAAGGCACATAGTGCAGTATATTATATCTTGATACCGCATATCAATATTTATTCCATATGTAAGTGGGGCATATCATATCTATTGATATACATATATATTATATACATATATATATATATATTCATAGGTTCATATATCATATGGTTGGATAATTTTTGTTTGTTGATTAAAGCCCCATATTTGATTATTGGTTACATCCCAATATAACTATCTGTTCTTCTTAAATCACCGATTGTAACAGTACCCTCTGGTTGTTTAACAGTTTGCCATTGAACATCACCATTTCTATTTCTATCATAATGTTGGAAAAGATCTACCATGTCCAATCATAATTGAAAGTCCCCCTTTTCTCTTCACCTCTGGTTATTTAACATAGCCATTGAAAATGGCTAATTTTGGATGATTTGCCCATTAAAACCACCATTTTTAATAGGTAAATCACTATGTTTACCCTCTGGTGAACCAACATAACTATGGAAAATCACCATTTTTCATGGGAAAATCCACTATAAATCCCCATTTTCAATAGAAAACTGTTAGTTTACCAGAGGGTATCATCTATTTCTATGGGCCATGGCTTCCATAAGCCGCCCCGAATCCTGAGGCCATGGGAACAACTCGACCTGGTTCGGTGCCCGCAGGATCGATCGTTGAATCAGCAGTTGTACTCCATAGATATACCACATCTATATGTGCATATAGTGTGTGTATGTATATTGCAGTATATATATATATACATATATATATATATATGTATTTATGTATATATAATATATATATATATGTATTTATGTATATCATACATGTTTGTGTATTTATTAATGTTTACGTACAGTGGGGATTAGCCACTGGACTTAGGACCACCAGGGTTATTACCTGTGACCCATATCGGATGACCCTCCCTGCTGAATGGGTACCCATTGGGAGACTGACATAGCTCTGGAAAATCACCATTTTTAATAGGTAAATCAACTATTTCTATGATTATTTTCAATAGCTATGTGAGTTTACCAGAGGGTACCCATTGGGAATAGTATAGTGCCCTATCTTTCCTCTACTTCGTTGGGTGCGGTTGGCTCTTCTGTCTGCGGATCCAACTGTCGGTGATTTGGATTGGACATGGTTTGTCTGACAATAGAGTAACCCTCCAGTAATCTAACGTGGCCATTGGAAATCCCTTATACATGAAGGTTTCAGCGGCAAAATAATCTATCACCATTTTCCGTTGCCATGTTTGATTACCAAATGGCACCCCAAAATCAGATGGTACATCAGTGTTTCCCCGTGCCCATTTTGATTTTCAGAAATCACCCTTTTCTTGGACAACCATGGATAGACGGATACATAGATAGAGAGCACTGCGAAATCTATGGTTTGTCCTATTTTGCCCTCCTGTTGCTGGCGAAGCCATCCTTTTTCCTGATGATATCCCTGGTTCTCCTTGTGAACAAAAGTTCCTACATAACACGCAAAAAAAAAAAACACGTTTCCTGTTTCATAATTTTCCATGCATGAAGCATATGGGAATTCGCAAAATCTGTGTTTTTCCCATAATAAATTTTGATGCAATGATGTCGTGGATGACAATTTGGTGTTAGTTTACCAGGGCTATCCATCATATGTTTTCATGGTTTCTCCATGAAATCACCATTTCTTGCTGTTTCACCACATGTTTTTTCCAAAAAACACCATGTTCCATACAATGTGGGGCCCCAGTCGATAGCTAAGTTTGTTTACAACTACAACAACTGGGGTTTATGGTAGTTATAACGTTAGATTGGGTTATAAACCAACTTATAACTATCACTAGATTGGTGTAAGGGAAAATTTACAGGAAACCCCTATATTTAATGGGAAAATCCATGGTTTCCTGTAAATTTTCCCATTAACCAATCCATTGTAACGTTTGGGGGCCCCACATTGTAGCTCCAGACCTGGCCAAGGTCTGTCGCGCTCCAACTCCACGGGCTCCTTGAAGCGTAGCTCAGTGAGCTCGTCCCTGCAACGACGAGGCGAAGGGCCATGGGACGTTGAAAAAGTGACAAGTTCTCTCAATGTTGGACGTGATTGGATAGTAATGTGGGTAAAACAATAATAAACCACCTATATTTAATTAGTGATGTTTTCCATACCAGAGCTAGATGTTCTAATCTTCAGTGGATTGGTTTAAGGGAAAATTTTAACCGGAAACCCCATGGGATTTTCCCATCAAATGACTAGGGGTTTCCGGTTAAAATTTTCCCTTAAACCAATCCAGTGAATGTTGGACGCTATCGGATAGTAGTCGCATATTAGTCATATATGGGATAGTCGAAATATATCTAAATATATTATTGACTGATTGGATAGCATCGTGGATAGTCGGTTACGATACTGATGAATTTTTAATCATCACAATCACACAATCATCATTCATCAAATAGCATGTATGTGAGTTTACCAGAGGGTAACTTATTGTGTTCATTCCAACCTTCAGCGTATCTTTTAACGTTCAATTTCTTGGTCCTTTTCACTGGATTTACTCTCTGGTTCTTGAACGGTTAGCTATGGAAAATCACCATGTTTGATGGGTTAATCACAATTTTTATGTCAATGAATGTACAGTATATACATGCTGTATATATATATATAGTGGAATTTAATCAAACCAGCCGGTACTAGGGTTGTAGTTGGAATTCGGTTGTAAACAACAAAGAGGAATCCTTACTCCTTACCAACAAAAAGTTGAATTTCAGCCAGCAAAAAAAGAATAAAACAGATGTAGTTTCAACCAATGCAACCTCTGAGTCAACCAGCAAAAGACACAGTAGGGGAGTCACGTTTTAGCTAGTTTGAAACGGAAACAGAGATGTAGCCAACAAATTCAACTTGTCGCGATTCCACCCACTGAATCTTACACCCAAAATTTAAAGCCAAGGGAGCACAAATGTGGCTAGATGTGGTTGAATACAGTACGGCCCGGTGTTTTCAAATCCTGATGATCCCTAGTCCAGGGTGCAGTTCCACTTCTACATGGATATATACCCTCTGGTAAACTAACATAGCTATGGACAATCACAATTTTTAATGGGAAAATCAACTATAAATGACCATTTTTAATTGCTATGTTGAATTGCCAGAGGGTACTCTTCAGTAGTCAAACATGGTATATAATAGAAAATCCCTCAGTTATTTTGATAAACCCTCATCTATTTCGATGATTTTCCCAGCTATGAACCTCCATAGATGATTTTCCATTGCCACCTTTCATTACCAGAGAGTAACCATAGATATAGGGCTCATATCCCAACTTATGGAGATGAACTCACCATTGTTATTCCTACCAATAACTTCAATAACTACCATTAACTACTCGCATTGGATTGTTTTAAGGGTAAAAATTGCAGGTGTTGCCATATTTCAGGTGAAAACCGTGGTTTCCGGTGTTCAGATTCTCCCTGAAACCACTGGCGCCACCACCTTGCCCCATGGCTCCGCAAGCGGAACCAGGGAGCGGTGCTGGACTGGACGTTTCGCAGTTCGGGGCACAGTGGAGCGGGTGGAGTTCGTTGGGATGCTGCGATGGGAAACCTCGACGAACCCCCATGGCTTAGTGGCGCCACGATTGGGACGACCTCCGGTTGTTTCAGACACGCAAAAATATCATCCCATATCCATGTTTGGGAAGATATATTTTTTTTTTGGGAACACCTAAAATGATCTAAATGATCTAAAATGTATAGGAACTAAAATTAACATCACAACCTAGTGCAGGGGTTTGATATAACTTTGGGAAATTGGGGCAGGATACAAAGAAGAAAACATATCTAAAATGGTTTTTGCTCTTTGATTCATTGGCATGGCTGACATAACATGTTCGTATAGTGCCCCTTCAACCCGACATGGTCATACAGAAAAAGTCGTTAATATGATTAAAGCCAAGAAGAAACAAAATGCCAAAGTCATCAACAACATTTAAGGGTGATATTCTACATGATAACCCAAACATGACGGGCTATGCCCAATTTTTCAGCTCAAGCCGTCGGGATGCCGGGATGGGGGAACTCAATGGTGACAAGGGGCCAAGTTTGAGACTAGGCTGTATTGCCATATTGGCGGTTATACATGTATATGTCCATATGTATGTATATGTATATATAGCCATCATATCTCATCTCATGATATATAGACATATATATATATGTGTCTAATATGTATATAATTATATATATACATGTGTTTATTATGTTTATAGTTATATATATATATATACGTATATCTATAGGCCAGAAGAGACTTCTTTGTTAAGTCCCAGAACATTCTACATATAACAGTATTTGGGTGTGCCGGATGAACATCCTTAAATATATGATATCCCTTTACCCATATTCATCCCATTGAGAATTGTTTCAGCCGTTGAGATTTGCTGAGGCTGGAGGGGCGACGTGCATCCTTCGCCGTCAGCAACCAGGCGGGAGGCGGTTGGCCTCAGGCTGTGTTAGCCCTGGGGCGACGGCGAAGAGAACGACGCCATGCCAGAGCGGAAGAAGCTCTTCCGCCAGATGGGATTCATGTGGAAATACCAGTGGAACAGGCAAATATACAGTGAAATGTGGAAAACCCACCATTTGTAGATTGTTTTCCTAGGGAATCCATGGGTTTCCGAAGCCTTTTTGTCAACGTTTACCAAAGGGTAATGCATTATATGAAACCAGCGCCAGTTCGAAGTTATTTCAAAATTGGAACCTGCACTGGTCTAGGGAACCTTTCACTATTACGGGTGCCCCTAGAAGATTATGTTTGTTGATTTAAAAACCCACCTGTTTGCATAGTTATGATTTATTCTGTGCACCACAAACTCAACAGTTACACAACTGTATTGCAAGGCGGTGCCCAGGAAAAAGTCATGTTAGTTGGTTTATAAACCCCACTAATACCACAGATATATCTACATGGGACGACAATTCGCAGCGAAACTGCTTAGTTCGACCAGGTTTTAGCGATAAATCGCTCCGTTGGGCAAAACCATCGCAAGATCAGCCGATCCCATGGCAGGATATACCTAGACCCTCCGTTTTTACCATTCAAAATAGTGTGTTTACTCATAGTTTAGGTACTTCTACCGCTGTTTGGGGGTATTTGGAGGGTCTAAGTCTAGGTATAAATACATTTATATATATATATTGCATATGTGTGTAGACAATATAAACATATATTTGTGCGTAGGTGTATATATATATATATATTAAGTGTGTGTGTGTGTGTCTGTGTACATACTCCGAACATGTCAACTGGCATTGGAAACGCAATTTCACACAGGTAAATGATGTAGAAATGGCTGATTTTCCATTGCTATGTCTGAATACTTTTGTGGGCACCATGAAGCCTTGACTCCCCATAATATCCCCCATTTTTCCTAGTGTATCCAAATGATCCTCCCATAAAATGGTAGAAATGACCATATATATGTCCGCTATATATCTATAACATATTTCAATGATATCCCAATTATATCCCATATATTCACCATATTTTTTCATGGTCAATTCACCATATTTTGTTGGCGCCGTATCTTGCTGATCGCACCACCGCATCAGTCGCTGCATCTCTGCCGAAGGCCCAGAGCAATTCCCAGCTGCCCTTGAAGGCAAGGGCCAAGAGGAGGGAGGGTGAGCTGAAACAACAAAACCATTGCGTTCATGCCATGAACATGTGTGAAAAAATGTGTTGAAACAACAAGTTTCTTGAATGAATTACATAGCTATGAAACAATTGAAAATTGCATCATTTCAAGTGCACGAAAAATGTGGATTTTCTGACAACAATGGTGGTTTATTCAATGAAGAAGAGGGATTCTACCACGAGGAATGGAGATTTGCCTGGAACCGGACCACCCTGTTCACCTGAAATCCAACAGAAACCTCTCGTTTCCGGGGGCCCCTTCTTCTACAAGGTGGTGCCCCATAGTTACCTAAGCTGGTTTGTAGACCACATCAAACATTGTTTTAGTGTAAACCCTAGTTACTAGTTGTGTTATTTATAAAAACAACTTAGTTATCGCGCCAGGGGGCACCTAGTTTGATGGAACCCCTTGTGTAAACTAACATCTATAGATGTGGAAAACCCACTATTTGTATCTACTTGTAGATTGTTACGTTTTCATTGTTTTTGTATGTTTATCCTAGGGCAAGTAAAGCATTGATCACGTGGGCCAGGGTGCAGCCTTTGAAGCGGCAGGTGTTCCCAGTGCCACCGCTGAGTCAAGTCGAGGTGGACTTGATCTTTGTGCAGGCACCACTGGAGCAACATGTCATGAACTATAGCTGGTGACTAAACCCTTTGGCAATACAACGTGGCAATTGAAAGTCCTCTATTAAGTGGGGTTTTGAATGGGAAATCAGCGAACTAGATGGGGGGGATTTCCCAGACCATGTTTGATTACCAGGGGGTAAGCATAGTGATCATAAGTCCCTGAATCTTGGGCTATCCCATGTATAACAGGGCAAGCTGACCCCAGGGCCCCACTAGCCAGTTGCAATTCCCGACCTCGACGTAGCACCCGGAGCAATCATCAGTTGGGATATCTGCCGACTATATTCTTCCCAACTTACAAATCACAAGGTGATGCCCCCCCGCCTTTCAAGTTGGTTTTTAAATCCATTTCATTTTGGATATGGATGATATATAGACCATGAACCCTAGTTAAAACATCTAGTTGCGCCAAACTTAGCTGTTATATAACTATAGTCCCATTAACTATGGCTAAAATATGTTCAAATACTTATTTATAGATATTTACAGGCCATTTCTATCCATTTCCCATATGACTATAGTTGATAGCCAAAAGCCCATAGAACATAACATTGCGATGCAGGCGACGAGACCTGAAGATAGCCAGGAACGAAGGAAATCTCTGGTGAAGGTCACCCGCGGCCGCGGATGGCACTTCCCTGAGCTTAAGAGATGTGGATGGTGTAATACCACAATGGCGGAACCCGGTCGGAAAGTGGTGTTTTACCCCATAGTTTTGGTCTTTTTTTTCCCATTTATTATTGGGAGGTATTTGGAGGGTCTAGGTGCATTTTGGGAGGTTTTTTTTGCGAATGTGAATCCACTGGATATTCGCATCTGAAATCGATCGTTTCTCGTGATGTCCTCGGCGTTTGACTCATAGCCAGAGAACAAAAAACGTATCCAGCCTATATGAAGGGTCTCAGATGAACATTGGATCATTGGATTGGTTTAAGGGAAAATCTTAACCGGAAACCATGGTTTTTGACATCAAATATGGGGGTTTCCTGTAATTTTTCCCATAAACCAATCCAATGATTGGAGATCAATGTTTTCAAGTTTGCCACTCCAAAGAATGGAGGTCAGCAAGAAGTGCATGAAAGAAGTGTTGAAAGACTTGAATCTTTCAACTCAGATGTGTTTTTCAGGGCTTCTAAATTCAATCATCACATACAGGGTGGTGTTCCCCCGGTTATAACTTGGTTCATACATAGCAACTGTAGATATATATTGTACATACACTAAGCCCCAGTGAGCTAACTACGGGGCACCACCAGGTACAGGGTTTCTTTGTTCTCAGCCTTGGAAAATGGAGGTCCCAGAGGCGTTGCGCCTGCAATCGCCTAAATTGGTTTAGAATATTTTTCAGAGAATCCCTTCCCCTCAATCTTCAATTCATCTTCAAACAAAAAACCAGTTTAGTATTAGATCTTTGTAATTGTATAGTCATTTTGGGGGATTTGGGACGTTAAGCAAGTTGGGGAGGTGGGATTGTAGGGAAGTAGGGAAGTTGTCATCCCACCGACGGGCCGCGTTCCGTGCTCACAGCGTCCTGAGAGGGTACGCAAAACCTCAGCCAATCAACCCCCCAGCCATATTTCCTGAGAAGATATGGCTGTATCTAGAGGGAAAACAGAAAGCCAATTCAAGTTGCCAATGCAGGAAGGGATCTATAAAAAGCCGGATTAAGATTCAGCCTGACCTCCCATGCCACATCCAAACCTTACAAAAATCAGCAACTTCGAAACAGTTCCATCCAGAAAATGTGGCTTGCACTCCTGCATAAACCCTGGGTGGCTTCAAACTCTAATTTGTGTGCCATAAATGGGGATATATACTAGCCTAGATAGATCTAGATAGTTTGTTTTTGCAAGGTATCCAAGATTGGCCACTGATTTTCCAAACTCTGTTGTGTTTCTTTGAACTGGTGCAGCGCAAAAGATTTTTGTTCAAGAACGGATTTTTCAGAGAATCAGATGTCTTCTCGGGCTTTGCCCGACTTCAAGACACCCAGAGGCAACCAGTATTTGTTGCAATAAGTATTAATATCTCCCCAAAAATGGATATATTGAGCCAAATATTTTTTCACGTAGAATCCCATTATTTCCAGTGTTTAGTTGGCTCATACTATATATACCCTGTGGTTATTTAACGTGGCTATGGAAAATTGCTAATTCTGGATGATTTTCCCAGCTAGAAACTTCCATTTAGTTCGGGGATTTTCCATGGCTATGTTAGTCATAACCAGAGGGTAATTACTTACCAAGTGGTGCAGGAGTTGCATCTGTACTCCACTCGCCGCATCGGGGCTATGGTCGCCACGCTGCTGGACGTCCTCAGCTGCGATGGCCACTGCGCCCGTCCCGACGAACCGGCGCACCAGGTCGCAACGGCGAGGACGGCGGCGCCGCCGGCGCCGGAGGCCGGAAGGGGCGCCTTGGATGCACCGGGGACCCAAAACGATAGCCAAGTTGGTTTGTAACTAGATCCATGCAAGGGTTAATGGTAGATATATCGAACTATAAAGATGAATGAGGGTTATAAATGGTTATAAATGGTTATAAAATGGTTATAAATTTATAAACCAACAAAGATCATGTTTTGGACCCCTCCAGAATGTTTTTTTTAGGGGATTTGTACATCTTTGGGACCAAAGAAAAGGGTGTTCAATATTAGGGGGATGGGATTACAAGCAGCAAGCTTATGGTGGTTTAACGATGATTTTAATGGAATTCAATGGGGTCTACTTGGATGTACAGTAATTGGATTCAACAATCGATCCAATGTTTATAATGTTGCTAAAGCATTGCCATAAACCATCCCCACAATCACCATAAATAGGTGGTATAGACCATTCCCAAATGGATGGTTTATGACATGGCTTTACCCACATTAATGGATTGACCAACAAAGAAGTGGATGGCTTGGTGGATTTCACCATGAAACGTCCCCAGTGGACTTCCAGGATCTCCGGCTCTTCAGCCCTTGAGCAACATAGGGATTTTTCATGACATAACCATCTGACTTGGGGGACAGAATGTGTTTATTACAACCAATGATGATCATATACTATATGCTATAATTCTGTGATGATATGTACTGCAGGTTTGAGTCTCCAGCCTTCCAAGCAGATGCCGTCGAAGGGTGGTGGCTTGATTCTTTACTCAAATCTGGGAAGCTGGCCCGCCCAACGTATTTAAAGCTTGCAGCCAGAGTCACGATTGGCTTCCAGAAGCGGTTGGCGGATTGCCGAGCTGCAGAGAGATACTTGCATGACCAGGCCCTTCGCGACGCTGTCCAGGCTGATGCTCGTTGCTTGCAAAGTGCAATGTTACCAATGAAAGCTTTCCCGGTGGTTGAGGAGAAGGGTTGTCAACTGCTTGCCTTTTGAAAAGATGTTTCAACATGTTTGTTTGATTCTGCGCTCGTGTAGTCTGCAGCTGTTACTGTAGCCATCTAATATTGATGTTATGATATGCATGTAGTTTCGAATGCTTTTTTTGCATGTAAAGTTGCCCGGGACGGTTTCTTTTCTTTGGGCTTCGGAGATATCGATGCCCAATCGGAGAGATCGATGCCCAAACGACCATTTGTGATATAGGGATTCTTTCCTACCACTGGGAAACAACCATTCAGTCCGGTAGTTTGAGGTTCCAGGCAGAAACTAGCTGGCCATGCCATACTTGCGCCCAAAAGGCAGGTCTGAATGATGGGAAGATCAAAAAAAGGAACCCCCTCTACACGGCGATGCGCCCCCCCAGTTAGAAGTTGGTTTATAACCCCATCTAACTATAGTTCCGTATAAATATCATAAACATTCATAAACCACAGTTATTGTAATTATAAACCAACTTAGCTATGGATGTTGATGATTGACCAAAAACATGGTTCCCGGATTCCCTGTCAAATTCGCTGAGATCAATCCATGAAGAAATGTGCAACCAGTTCCAATCAGGTCTTTGTTGATGGGTGAATTATCGACTTAAACGCGTGCTGCTTAAAGCCACCCTGTTATAGGTTGGTTTATCATGATTTCATCTAAGCATGGGCTATTTCATCACCATAAACCCGACTTACCCACCAAGTGAGCTACTCTAAGCAGGGGCACCACCAACCGTGTACAAGTCATTGAAATCTCCTTCGCAAGAAGTCAAGTGAAAGCACCTCCATGGGCACTTCATTAGTCCCTAAAGATCGCAGCCAACAAACAATGGGGAAACTGCTGCGCTGTGTTTCCCCATTTCTTCTGACAGCCATAGTAGACTTGCCCCAGCCACATGGCCGTCTTCACATTATCGCAACTCCCAAAAAGGTACTCGTAGAAAGTGTTTCCAGGATGTTAGTTCGATGATATCTAATTGCCAAACATATTTCCAGGTTTCCCACTTGTCCATCTATGAAATCAAACATCCCCACCAACCGAAAAAGATGAATATTTCCTAAGCATATGTTCATCTATTTTCCAATATTTCCCATGTTGTGGGCGCCAATTTCATCAGCCAAATTCCTAGCCATGCCCCCAACGAGGCTCGGGTCGGGTACCGAGGTGACATGTTCGAGGAGGAGACCATCAGCGGCCCCAGGTCTCTGCCGCGAACACCTCAGGTGCCGCCGCAGCGATCCGGGCTGCCCGGTGGCTGGGAGGCTCGGGGGTTGAAGCATCTAAAACGGTGATCTAACCCGCTAAAACGATGATTTTTACCATCTACAATTTGAAGATTTTGAAAGGTTGAAAGTCAGGCCTTGGGGGATGCGTTCGTAGATGGTTTTTACCCAAAATTGGGATGTTTCTACCGTGGTTTTTGCAAGATACTTGTGGACTCATCCACCAAATACGGTTTACCCAGCCCTGAACACTGTGTTCACCAATGATGTGGAGTTAATGACCAAGCATGAGATCATTATCAGCATTTACGTTGGGCTGCCAAAAATTGGATTTTTTCCAGGCTAGAACATACAATGTGGATGCAACCACTTCAACTAGCAACGAGAAGCTTTGTAGGTCAAACAGAACAATGAGCAACTCCCATGATCGACAATGTATCAGATGTTTGATGCATGAGCATCTCAAACATGAAGATTATGATCATAGAATCTTGCCAGTGATTGGATATGGGTCAAAACGTTGGTTTTCTCATGTTTTCACACCAAAATGGCTGGGATGTTCATTCTCCTCAAAATTCCCAATGTGCGTTTTGATATGTTTTGACCCATCCCCATATACTTTCCATTTCCCACCTCAAGTTCCTATTTCTTTCCGGGGCGCCTTCAAGTCGCTGTCCAGACTTGGAAAGCATCCACAGCATCATCTCCAGTGGGTCACTGCAGGTTTTTCCCCAAAAGATCTGTTGAATAAAGGCCCACAAAGGTGATGCAGTGATGGCCCGTGTAACAGTTGTAAATGGGATTCGAACTTCTGTAACTGGTTGGTTACATATCATGAAATAAGCCAGTTACACCTGTTATAAGGGGCTATAACTGTAGATTTCCCCTGCCAGGTGTCTTCGTACCTTGATCTCGCCTCGATCCCCGGCTATGATCCCGCCTCCTTGCTTGGCTGGCGCTTGACGTTTCGACCCTTGGACCGTAGCGGTGATTGCGGGGCATCGCCCCGGGACTGGGTCATATCTTCCTGGGTTATAAACACATGTCGCATGAGAAGTATATTGCTACTGGTCCATCTAAGATCGTTTCTAAACACATTTGGAATGATATAACACACCTAGATGGGTTATAGCATACTTAAGTTGGCGATTTTCATGGCCCATCTAAGTATCGCTTACCAGTAGCAGGTGAAGGCTTGGTCAAGGGATTTTGTAGCCCGAGTGCGTCAGCTGCGGGTGCAAGGTCTGCACCAGGATTTTGAGTGACTCGTTCCATGTGAAAATGACCATGAAATGGGAAAAGGAAACAGGATGAAGTATGAAGTTCTACGATTCTACAACTCATACATGAAATGAATCCCACCATTTTTTTGGGAAGGTGGTGCGTGAAGTAGATACTTGATGTTAGCCATTCCAGTATCCTGTGTCTAAGAGGGTAAAAACGAATCAATTCCATGGCAGCCAAGTCTGTTTCTTGAGAAAACCCTATTCCCCTCTGATCAAGTCCCAGGTTCGCTAGTTGCTTTCCATGCAGGTGGATTTTCTGGTAGTGGGGTACTGCCAATTCCAACTTTGGCTATTTAAGATTTATGATGATTTACCGATTTACCCTTGAAAAAAGGTGAACTTCCTTAGCTACTTTCGATAACCAGAGGCTACAATGTATATATGTATACAGTATACATGGCAAATTTGCTGTCAATACTTTTTGGGGCAGAAACCATGAAACATAGTGAGCCAAAAATTGGCGGCTGAAGTCCCGGCTTCCGGACCCATCGAGGTCAGAACCAGATGGTAAGTCAACAGGTGCCTGGCCTTCAAGGCAAGTTGGGACTGTGGAGTGACAGCAGTCTGACATGAACCTCGAAAAACATGGGGATTTAACATGATTTAACTATGAAACATGGGAATTTAGATGAATTTAGCCATGACAAAATGTCAATGAACAAGCAAGAATTGGGAGTTAAGCATTCAACACTAAGCAGCAAAAGTCGTGGTTTAAGTCACAGAAATCATAGTCCAAGCAACAGGAATTGGATCATCAAATGTATGGATACCCCAAGGCTGGTTCCCACGGTGATGTTTGGTAAATTGGTTGCTTGGAAATGTTGGTTATACGGGGATATCACATGCTATAACCATGTATGTTTGTATATTGTTGTATGTTATCTACGATTGGCCATAATGTAATATCCTAACCAGCTCTGCAATGGGGATATATTATATACTGCATACTAACTGTAGGGTATCTATAAGGTATACTAACTGCAAGGGCATACAAACTGTATACGAACTGTTCGCAATGCTATTTCTGTTTGTAGGGTATTTAATTAGGATTGGTCATGATGAGGGGATGAGAACTCCAAAAATGTCAGTAGAAACGATGATTACCCTCCTTTTAACGAGAAACTTTCCCAAAATAGCCATAAAATGCCATAAATACCTTCTCAAATTCATGAATGATTTATATCAGCTGGACAGATGAATTTGCGGGAAACAGATTGAAAAACATTGGGGACAAAATATCCTGTGCAACTGTGTAAATATGGGCTTAACCATTGTATGACTATGAGTCAAAATTAGTACCCAAAAAACATGTTGTAAAAGCTAGAAAAGATTAAAAGTAGTCAACATTTGCAGTCCCTGGGCCCTGCCTTTTTATCGGAAGCATGTCATATACCCCAATATATAAAGGCCACAACTTGGGGGGATACCCCAAGTTCAGACACACACCCAGATATGCTGAATTCAACTCATGGTCAATGCTTTTGGCCTGGTTGCACATCAAAAAGCCCAAAACCTGACCTTTATAAATATCCCAATGTATTGCTCCCTAACTCTCTTCATCAAACAGGTTGCTACATGTACATTTTTTTTCAGTCATTTCCCGATTGCCCTCATCTTGTTTTTCTGGCCACATCCCAACCTATTTTGAGATCATCAACCCCACGACATGACTCAAGATCATATGTTTGGCACGGGTGGCTTAAATCCCCCAAAACAATCGTTGATGAAATCATTTCTAGTTTCTATGTCTTGTAATTCCACAGGGGAGTTGATGAAATCCCCATTCGAATTCAAATTTCCAATCAACAAATGGGGATTCCACAACATCAAACAACTTTAATGTAGAGTTTGGGATGAAATCCCAGAGGATTGTTTACAGGTTTCTTTCAATCCCCAAGTCTATCTGAATAAAAATTGCAATTTTGCCGCCACAGGCGGGCCTTCGGGTACAAAGACCGACCCGTTTGGACCTCCTATAGCGGCGCAGCTTAAGGTGTATGAGCAGGGCATGAGGTTGAGCATTTGAGCGGGTAACAGGGGGACTTGACCAGCTAGACCAGGAAATCTGGGACTTCACTGGACTGAAATATGGGAAGAAACTGGGAAGGATCACCCCAACAAATGGAGCGAAAGCGAACCTGATCAGCGGGGCAAAACCAACCGGCTGGAGGAGGCATCCATGTTGATATAATCCTGAAGGAGGATGGGGCCATGAATGAATACTAATGAATAGGTATTCAAGTAGGATAGATATCCATTTAGCCACCAAAAGTAGGCTGTTGGAGGATGTGTCTAGCAAATCTGTAGCCATCAAACATGGTGATCTTGAGCACGAAACATGGGGACATCACGAGGATATTGTTGGTGGTGATGACATAGCTATGGAAAATGGTCCATTTATAGATGATTTCTGATGATTTAACTATAAAGAATGGTGATGTTCCCTTGCTACATTAAATAACCAGATGACCAGATGGTAACAATCATGAAGAGGGTGGATTTGAAGCATGTACCAAGGGAATTGAAGTTTATCTGAATATAGCTCTTGCAATTCTTTCCATTCTCCAAATCTATTTCTTGCAATTATGTTCATCTCATTTTTTTGTGGGTGAAGTTGTACTTGGTGGCTCATCCCCGTTGAGAACCCCAGTTAATTCAGGGGATTCACCCTTCTTAGCCTGTTGAATTAATTAGGCTTGCAACCAACTGGGATGAGCCACAAAGTACCTCGATTTTCAGAGCTTCAAATGGGTTTGTCTGAAAACAGGGGATACCCCCAGTTATGGCCATTTTCATAGTGAAAACGGTGATAATCCATTGGAATTGGGTGTACACTTTTTTCAGACTAACCCAAATTTCTGTGCCAGATACTGTCCTCTACGACGCTTAGCGACCCGTGCCTTGTCGCTGAGGACGGCTCGAATCGTACGAGGCGCTTCACAGAAGAAGCCATGAAGAGAATGGGCGCCGTGGTCAAGTTGGGGCTCGGAGGTGATTATTTCAATCATCAGTTAATGGCTAAAGAACAGAATAGTGACGGTGTTGAAATGTTGATAATCATAAGTCTTATTTGTTTTTAATGAATGCTTCAAAAATCATCATTATATACAAAAATACTCATTATATATAATCAGTGGATAAGTGGATGACAGTCATAGTAATCATAAGAATAGTTAGCTCAGTAATCATTATATATATTTTTTTGAAATGGATAACAGTGATATGCGGAGATTCTGGCGTCTTTCCAATGGGGGGCGTCTTTCCAATGGGGGGCCCAAATGTATCTAAGCTGTGGTCATTTCGAATGAGAAAGCCAGTGATAACCCATAGTGACAAGGGGCACTTCAATGTTAAGAAAAACCCAAACGAGTCTGGCTATTCTATGGCTGACCGGGATTTCGACCATCAACAACGGTTTCGATTTCAACGGGATGGGGTACAGTTTCAAATCGAGCATCAAGTTCTTGCCTTGCAAAATCAATTTGGAGCCATCCACAGATCATCATCCGGTTCCCAGCTTCCGTGAGACGACCTCCATCCTGAAATGTACCCTCCAGTCTTCCGGTGTCATCAAACATGGTTCGGAGATCCCGAAAATCAGGCTGTAAGTAGGGCACTTTCCGTTGCCATGTTTGATTAGCAAAGGGCAACGAAGGCCTTTGTTAAGGCGATGGGTTTTCTGAAAATAGGCTACCCCAATTCCAATTCTGAGAATACTCACTACTCGTATCAAAATAGCTGGGGGATGCTGGGGGTATACACCATTTTCAGACATACCCATATCGTGAACGAATCCCGCCTGGCACCAACCCTGCACCTAGCGCTCGTAAGCTCCACTGAATTTGATCATGTCGAAGAGGGATCTCAGCTGCCTAGGCAGCCTCGTGACTGGCACGTGGTGCAGCCTGAAAATGCCAGTCGACCAGCATCCAAAGGAAAAGACAAGGATGGAAAGAAAAAGGAAAAATGGACTTGCAAGCTCTGCGGTGCCAAGACGGCGATGGTGGCTATTTCCATTGGTGATTTTCTCTCGACACCCAACAGGTGGCAGGCAGTAGCGACCCCTTGGATTGCTGGGATCAACACACCTGGAGCAATGAGCAGTGCCTTGCAGCGCTGGAACCAGCTGTCAAAGGAAGACGTAGGAGAAGGAAGGCAGTTGGCAAACGGGTGATACCGTTGTGCCTCGCGATACGTCGCCAGCAATGACAGTGGCATCGTCGCCTCTCCCGGGATGGAACGTTGACCCATAAACCATAGGAATTACTTGTAGTTTGTTGGATATATCTTTGTACTATACATCTTCACCATTGGAATTGTAAACCAAGTTGTCTAATTACCTGGAGCACCACCAACAGTGACCCCAAAATTGTCAGGCGCATCTTGGTCTTTTCTTGAGCAAAGATGTTCTCGTGTTTTAGTTTTCAATTGTTCCAGAGTTACTCCTTCAATTGAAACTTTGGACGTGTCTGAGTCTGAGGGAGTTGCCTTTGAAGCGGCCATCGACCGAGGCATGTTGCTCATGTGTCCAGACCTGTCATGTCCTGCCATGAAGTACAAGGACCCCCTCCCAGTGGCGGTGTACGGTGCATTTACGGCCCGGAGAATCCATCGAAGAATGGTGATTCAACCAGCAGAAGCTGGATTTAACCGAGAAGAATGAGGATTTATATTGATTTTTATAGCCAAGTTGGTGAACATACCTAGGTTTACTGTTGCGTTTTGAAGGATATATGGCGAAATGGCTATTTGGGGTTATCAGCCAACAAACATATAAACCATATTGTAGTTGCCTTTCAACAATGCGGAAGTGAAGCACCAATCAATGGTTCTTTTCTCTTTCTACCGTATTTCAATAAGTGATCTATTCGTTTCCGTGGCCATATAGTGTGCAAGATTACGGGAAGGATAGGACTATTTGATCACCACACAAATGGAAGGCCTTCAAGATAAGCCGTTATGGTACGATTTTTATAGGCCCCATTCCGTGCTGACTCTTGTGATCCTGCCCTATCACAGATGAGGCCAAGGCACTGCCTTGTACGGGTAGTTTAGTACCCCAATCTGTTGCACTCCCGATGAGAAAGCAGACTAACCAGTCAAAAAAACAATAGCATGTGGTGTCTTATATAGTATTGGTGAACGCATTATAGAACTCCCAAAAGTTTTTCGGCTAAAAATCCACAATTGTTTCCCAATTTTCCCCCGGTTCAAATGGTCTTGAGCACCATTTGACGCCAGGATTGTCCCTGTTCCGCCTCTACCTGTACCAAAGAGAACGTGAAGGCGTTTCTGATGAGCAGGAGCGTGAGAAGTCCGCGCAAGCGAGGGACTGGGTGAAGTGTGGGGATCTTAAGTCTATGGGTCTATAATATAATATATAAATATATATATATATAGGGTCAAGGCTTGAGGTTCCCCGGAGCACGAAGGAACCTCGAGTTTTGACATTTAAAATATAGACAGGTATACAGAAGGGTGGGGGGGTTGGGGGGGTGTAATAACGTCATGTTTGTTGTGTAAGAGAAGAAGATGCGGCAGTGGTAATCTTCGTCGTTGTATACAGAAGGGTGGGGGGGGTGGGGGGATGGGGGGGGGTGCAATAACGTCATGTACGTTGAAGATGTTGGATACGTTGAAGATGTCTGTTAGGTTGAAAATGGTTGTTACGTTGAAGATGTTCGGCACGTCGCTGAGAGCCTCGTAAAGGTTGGGAAACACCAACTTAGAAGACCGGGACAGTTGGATGGAGCCAAGGACTCTTTGGAACATCGTAACATTTTGTCCGCTTTCTATATTCACAGAAATCCTGGTCTTCAGTCTGTCCTCGCAGCTTTGAAAATGTCACCGTCACAAAGTGAATGGTGCTTTACCTCCTGCCAAGACCTTCAAGACGCCGTTGTGGACCTGCTGAGAAGAAGGACAATGTGCATTTCGCCTATGGTTCTCCAATGAATTATGACATTTTTCTCCTTTCAAAAAAACTTGATGAAATCTGTGAAAACTCATTTACAGTGGTTTTAACAAAAAAACCCTTGAACATCAAAAAAGGGTGATAAAATTCCTAAAATTGATTCCAACATACCTGAAACATGTTGTCCGCGATATGGCGTTCTTCCCTGAAAAGGCCAAAATTCTTGGAAAGCCACGAAATGCTGTAAAATACAGTAAAAAATGACATTTTCTCTGATTGAATGAATTGCAACTGCATCGTGGTCCGGGGAACCTCAAGCCTTCACCCTATATATATATATATACACACACATAATATTTGTGTATATGTATATATATCCACTAGTATGTATAATATTTGTGTTTTTTTTGTATATATGAATATATATATATATATTTATTTATTTTCTTAAATATATATATATATATCCACTAGTATGTATAATACGTGTTTTTTTTGTATTTATGAATATATATATATATATATATGAATATATATATATATATGTTTACATATCTAGCCAGCCCCCCCCATCAGAACCTACGGTTATCATTTTTTGGCGTTTTTTTTACAGTACAAAGTTCACTAAAAAATATTAATCTACATGCATACATATGTGCATGGAGAGACAGAAAACACATAAAGGTCTGGTTCTATACGTGAGAGAAAATTCGACTTGATCCATGACACTCCAAGTTTGTTGCTTGTTTGAACTTGTTTTGTTTGTTCCATGTTTGGTTGGTTCATATGATGTTTGTGTCGTGCTATATTCTGAGTGTTGTCGATCGTTGGAGTGTTGGGGTACTCTGTCATTGTAAGGCGTTGTCAACTTGGTGTTTAGCTTTCTTGGCTAGCGTGGAGTTATGTCAAAAGCAGTACCTCAGAAAAATGTGACCTAAGTTCTACCCTCTGGTAATTTAAGATAACCATTGAAAATGGTCATTTATAGTTGATTTACCTTTGAAAAAATGGTGATTTTCAGTAGTTATGTTAGTTTACCAGAGGGTAAATGCATATGTGTCGACTTTATGGATGCTTGGATCATCCCACTGAAGTCCCCTTTCTTCGTGGATTCTCACACAAATGGAGTACAACGGTAGAACGAAGTCGACTTGTGTTGTTGCTTAAGCCACCATGGGGGGGTTATGATATGTAATAGTGATTAGGTTCAAGCCTGTTTTTCTGTGCAAAGATCAGGGTTTCCTGTAGATGTTTGTTCAAATTGGTTGGTCTGAATCATTTTTTTTGTTGGTTCAAATCCTTCTTTGGGATTTTCAAATCCAAACAATCCAAATTGTTTGGTGTTGAGATCCCAATTTCTGCTGTTGAAATCCCAAGTACTAATACTTAAATCTTATGCTTTCTTCCTTACATCCCAAGTTATGCGAGTTAAAGCATTTTCCGCCTTTGCAACGCATGCGTGGCGCAAGATGTTTCCAGGAGCACGGGTCACATGAGCCAAGCTTGGCAGGTTGCGGGGACCGGGAATGGTGAGGGTGACCCAGAGTTGTTGTTGGATCATAAGTTGAAATGAACTAACACATTGGGGATTTACATAACCATCTAACATGGGGATTTCTGATGGTTCTGGGGATCTGATTTTGGACTGGATCCATGTGTGGAAAAACACTCTTAATCTTGAGGGAATATTGAAAATGAATAGAAATTGAGGATTTAAATTTCAGGTTTTTAGATTGAATATTGATCCTGGATTCAATCATCGCAGAAATTTTGGGGTATACACCCCAGTTATGGTCCCGTTAAGAAATGGGACAATGGTTAACAAGTGGATGGAATGGGGTGGACCCAATTTTACAAACCCATAATGTTTTTTGGACCAGGAAAATGCGCAAACTCGTTGATTTGGACACAAAAAGTGACATCTTTGACCCCGACGAAAAAAGCGGACTTCAACATCCGCTTGCGGTACGAAGCTTGGTGAAATCGTGGGCCATGCAACCCCTTAGATCCCATGGTGATTTTTTTGGTCTCAGGGCCCTGTAGCCATGGATGCTGTCTTGATGGGTCAAAAAGGAGCCACTCAGAGTTTCCCAGCCAGGTAGTTTTTTTTTGTTTAAGGAGATTCCCATCCTGTAAGCTAACATAGATGTGGAAACGTCACCATTTATAAATCATAGGCCAAGCGTGGTGGAGTGGCAAAGAAGCCTGCGATGCAGACGAGAGGATGAGAAGCAATGCCCGGGTGTGAAGCGGTCGCCGCAAAGAAGCCTGCGATGCAGACGAGAAAAGTAAGAATAAGAAGCAACGCCCGAGTTTGAAGGGTCGCCGCAAACAAGGAAAATTATGAAGCAACGCCCGAGTTTGAAGCGGTCGCCGCAAACGAGGAAAATTCTGAAGCAATGCCCGGGTGTGAAGCGGTCGCCTACCGCTACAAGGCCAGCGGCCTGCAGAAGACAAGGAAACTCACAATCGGACAGGGTGCGCAAAGCAACGATGCAGCATGATGGAAAAAGTGACCTGAGAGGAAGGGTGAGTGATCGAAGGTAGGGGATGACGTGCTTAGACAGTGCACTACACAGAACAAATCAGAACAACATCATCCCTTCCCCCTATTACTAAACATCCCCCAAACATTAAAAACTAGGGTCCATCTCCAATTTTGGAAAATTTGTGGTTG
The DNA here is from genome assembly GCA_003297045.1 of Symbiodinium sp. clade C Y103. NCBI lineage: Eukaryota > Dinophyceae > Suessiales > Symbiodiniaceae > Cladocopium > Cladocopium sp. clade C. The sequence continues at coordinate 327,486 of BGPT01000206.1, forward strand.
GCCAATTTGACTTTTAATTGATCCCCTTTAAAAAACAATTTAAAAATAAACCTACCATTTGCGGGTTTCACCCCCTAATAATAAAAACTAGTCAACCCCGGGGTGTTTATTATTCGGGTCCCCTGAATCCAAGTAGTTTTTAGTATTAAGGTCTGGCGCTTACTATTAGGGATCCGCTTCGAAATCCAATTTTTTGCAACGTATTATTTGCGTTTTAAATTGAGATTTAATTGATTTTGAAATCGAGAGAGATAGTTTTTAGTATTAAGGTTTGGCGCTTACTATTAGGGATCCGCTTCGAAATCCAATTTTTTGCAACGTATTAATTGCGTTTTAAATTGAGATTTAATNGTTTTTAGTATTAAGGTTTGGCGCTTACTATTAGGGATCCGCTTCGAAATCCAATTTTTTGCAACGTATTAATTGCGTTTTAAATTGAGATTTAATTGCTTTGAAATCGAGAAAAATAATTTTTAATATTAAGGTCCGAAATTTACTATTAGGGTCCCCCCTAATAATAAATACCCCCCTAATACGAAAAACTACCTGAGGTGTTTATTATTAGGGGGGGGGGCGTTTAGTATTAGGGGGAAAGGATTATTCACCAGGAAGCTCAAGCCGAATCATGACATCATCAACTGGTTGACAAATACTCAATCCCCAGACTGCCAAAGGTTCGATTAATATCGAAACGACAAAACGGAATTAAATAGATGCTCTCTGAGTCACTTATACTTATATCATATATCCCATACTATAAAGCAACAATATTCGTACTGGCCATGTCAAATATGGTGTTGGGGTACTTTGAGGGTCATTTCGCTTAGGGACTGGTTGACAACCCTGATGACAATGTGTCCTTCAACTGGGTTTTTGCCATTTATGGCTAGCCCGAACTAAGACAGCTTGGAAGAAGGGTCCCCAGCTCATTATTAGCTGTTGCCCTATGTTTCCCGGTGATTTCCCATTGATTCCCGTATGATATTGCCAATAAAAAAATCCCGCAGTCACTTGCTTGTTAGATCACCAGTAACCATGTTGTATTGCCATTAAAATGCATGGTACCCCACAATGGAAACTTATGATTGTTTGCTAAGTCTCCATTGAATCCGAAGAACACCTCCATGATGAGATAGGATAATATAGGTAATATACTACCTGGTAAATTCCAATTCTCCGCGTGATCATTCCATGATTTCCGTCTTCAGAGATTACTTGTACCATCCCAATGCCATCAACCATCCCATTCACGCGCCATGGCTGGTGATCATGATAAACATCATCCTCAGATCGGGCTATACCCAGTTTCACACACCTCTATCTATTTAATTCTTGGGGATAGTGACTGTGGCATTGGGGTGGATCCCTGTGAGCCAACCCCAGTAATCAACTCACCCGTTTGTCCCAAAGAGCCTGGAGGCAGAGGCACACGTGTGCCAGACTGAAGATGTGAGCGTTCAAACCTCCATGGATAGCGAGGTGGGACCATCTGCCCGATGTGATGGTCAAGACGTGGTGCCCGGTTGGGATAGGGAAAAATGCTGGTGATTTTTGAGCAGCATTTTTTTGGGGTGGTGCCACCAAGCAAAAACGTATCGATGATTTATGATAGCTGAGTTAGGGTATTACAAAAAATGATCTGTATGGTTATTTGGCAAATTGAGTCTATCGAGAAAACATGTGCAATGTCTTTCCATATGCATACAAGCAAAAGTTTATCAATTGTCAGACTTGAAAAACCAGATGGTAAATACACCCATATAGAAGTGGGAATCTCCCACATCTAGCTGCGTGAAGTGACCATGGTTTTCACCAGTGTCTTTCTGGGTATCTTCATCAGTCCACCCGGGGGAATTCCCCCATTGGAAGTTGCAAAGGTCATTTTCAGCTTATCACTATGGATATATGTGCTGTCCCAGTTCTAGGTGGTGCCCCGGTGGTGCACCCTACCAGTTGGTTTATAAACCCTTCAAACTGTAACTATACTTATATCTAGTTAACTATAGACCCTGAACCATTCGTTGGTGGCAACTTTCAGCCGAGATGTGATGTCTAAACATCATCTAAGTGACCATGACCCTCCAAATAGCCGTAAACCTTGGCGCAGATGCCAAGAATCCAGATCCAAAAAGTACCGAGCTTTTGGCGCAAACCATAGTCATTGTTGCACAGTTGTGAGGTTATCATCCTTTATCAATTTTAGAGTTGGCTGACTTTTAAAACATCAGATTGTAGTCGTATATTCATGTATATTCATGTACATTCATGTATATTTATGTATGTTCATGTATATTCATGAGTGAGCATGTTTAATGCAGTGATCTGTTCAGCTGAACTGGCTCATGCGCCCCGTAGTCACAGCTGCAGGCGCCGGAGGCTTATCAACCTTGCTTTTGTCTGTTTGGAGAGATCTGCAATTTGGGAATAATAACTTTCATTTGGGTCCCCCTTCCGGAACAGAACTCTGCTCCTTACTGCCACCTCTCTCTTGGCACCTTGACTGGCCCTCTCTCTGCATCGGCATCTTCATAGGCATCCTTCTTTGGCCACTCATTGATTTGCTGATAGTCTTGAGGATTACTTGGGTCAGGTGGGCCCAGTCACATTTGGCTCCACTGCCTGCTACTCGGCGACCGCTGTCCCGAGTGCTTGAATGAGTGAGGAAAGGTCTCTCAGGTCTGAGATTGCTTTGCTGAGGGCTGAGGTGGCAGGGCTTCAGGCCCGTGTGGCTGAGCTTGAACGCGCGAGAGGAGGAGGATCCAGTCCCCACAGTTTTCAGGTGGTGACAGAGGCTGAGACCCCCGTTGATGCTGAGACCCCCATCAGTTCCTTTGAGGTGTCAGCGGCAGACACTGAGGCTCGCTTAGTGCTGGCCAAAGAGATTGGAAAGTTCCTCCGGCGAGCCATCGCCGGTCAGCCACGCGGTACTTCAGGGCGAGACCGCCTGAAGTTGCAAAACAGGTGCTACTTGGTTGTGGCCGATTTTGAGGGCAAGGCGCTAGGTGAGCCGAAGTTTTTGACTTCTTTTCAAGAGGTCAAAGCGATTTGCAAGCGAGGAAGCGAAGCAGGAGATTCGGTGTTTGTGGGGCTGCCTTCCAAGTGGGAGGCTCGAGCGGCGCTGATTGCAGGGGACTTCCCGCTGCCTGCCGCCCTCCGCAATGCCTGAGCTTCCAGGCTTGGCGCCTGAAGTGTCCCAGGCTCTCTTGGTGCAAGAGTCAGGGCTATCCACTACGCACTACAGTGTCGCCCACTTGACCTATGTGTTAGGCGAAGATCTGCACGCGGTCAATTTGGTGCCCATTGCAATTCATTTGGAGAAGCTCCTTGTCGCATTCCCTGAGACAGTATGGGATCGGCGGGTGGCAAAGCGCATGTTGCCAGAGCGCGCCTTGAGCCGCGCAATTTTGGTGGAAGTACTCACGGCTTACGAAGATCAGCCGGAGGATGCAACGGAGGAGGTTATGAAGCTGTGGATTGGGCTGCTGAATCCCAGTCTGATCTCAGCTGTTCGCCCGGGAGTGGGCGCAGACGTGGTGGCGGACATCTACAGAGAGGATGCAGTGATGGGCCGAACTTTGATTCCTTTCGGCCCCAGCTTGGTGGAAGTGTCAGAGGAGCATTTTGCTTTTCACTCCGCCGAGGACGAAGTTCCCCCCGAAGAGGAGGCAGACCCCCCTCCCGAAGAGGAGGCCGCCCCAGAGGATCCTATGGAGCGGAGGATGCAAGAGGTGGAAGAAGGAATGAAGGCCATCAGAGACAATTTAGCAGAGCTGGTCAAAAACACTCGGCCCGCTCCAAAGCAAGCCGAACCGGGGCCGAGAAAAAGCGCGCTGAGGGCCGCGCCCAAGCCGGCAGCTCTTCCGGGCTTAGACCCCGGCGTAGTCCAGTCTGCTCGAGAGGCTGGCATTCCAGAGGAGCAACTGAGGCGGGTCAGCGTTTTGCTGGCGGAAGGCAGCAAGATGAAGGATGTGCCTGGGCCCAGGAAGGTGGTGCCCAAGACTGCCCAGCCAGATCCTTTGGACGAAAGCGAGCCAGAGGAGGTTGCCGAAGTGTCAGCTGCCGAGGAGGAGACGGCAGCTGGTGGAGCCCCCATCGAAAAGGCAGTGGTCCAGCTCACCAAGATCGTGGGCAGTTTGGCCAAGGAGAAGGAGAAGAAAGCCAGGGATTTAGAAGCTTTGCTGGATGGTGTCGAGCTCGAAGGAGAATCTTCAACAAGCAGCACGGGCAAGGGCAAAGCAGCAGTGTACAAACGGCTCAAAGCATGCCTGCAGAACGACCCTGCCTTTATCTACGAGACTATAGAGAGTCTCCTAGAGAGGGACTTCAATGTGATGCGCAGCGCTCCAGGGGCATCAGCGCAGAGCACTTCGGCCAGAGCATGGTTGGAGCATCGAAGCCGCGTGGGAAAGTATGCGGCGACAGTGCGGTACACCTGGATCCTGTGCGGCATTTGGGACTGCTTGAGGAGTGGAGCGGTCAAAGAAGCCAGGGCGAGAGCGGCCTTGGGAGTCATTGCAGCGGACCAAACGTCCATAGACGCTGGCAATTGGCTCCTTTCACAAGAGATCCTGCTGGAGGAGCCACCACCGCTGAGCAGCTTTCAGCAGAGACGGCCTGTGGATCATTGGGATCAGCCCAGCTCCCGCCTGTTGGACGAGCGCTGGCAGGAGGTGCTGATGTGGCGCGTGAAGTCGCGCGACTCCTACCTGGAGAGTCGGAAGAGGCTCACAGGGAGCAGTGCGCGTCCAGTGAAGGAGGCGGTTGGAAAGGGAGAAGGATCAAAGGACACCAGAGACAAAGGCAAGGGCAAGAAAGGCAAAGACAAGGAAAAGAAGCCGCCTGTAGAGGTGGAGCAGGCGGCAAATTAGAGGAGCACAGAGGAGGTGCAGCGAAGTCTGCACCAAGAGCCCCTGGATCGGGGGCAACAACCTGCATTGGGTACAGCCTATGGAATTCACTTTTTTCACGCCTGTCCAGAGGGCGGTCAAAAATTTCTTTGATTTGGTTTTATGTCAGGGCAAACCACGCTCAGAAGCGAGCGCCTGAGGGGTGCATGTGGCCTCTGCCGGCCCCCTTTCCCGAGATGCACCGGAAGGGTGCGAATCGTGGTCAGCGCGATGCCGCACGCAAGTTGGGCATCAACTACATGGTCTTAGTGCTCAACTTTTTGCGCTCCAGCGAGCAGCATTGGCGAAGGGCAATGCCGCCTCTGGGGACACCTTTGAATGCCACTCAATGGGCTTTTGTGCGAACTTTGCGGCAGCATGTAGATGCTTGGAACATGGAGGAGGAAGTGACAAGCGAGGCTATGGGCAGAGCTGCTGCCAAAGTGGAAAATGTGGAAGCGGTGCTGGCAAGCCTTGAAGATGAGGCTGATGGCGTTGCCGAACACTTGCAACGCTACAAGCACCGGAAGCGCAAGAACCTGCACACTGGCTGGGGGTTCAGAGGGGATCCCGGTCAAGTTGTGGGACAAATGGAGATGAAGCCAGCTCACCTAGCAAAAGCGGTTGAGCCCCACCGTTTGCAGTTTTGGGGGGTGCCAAGTTTTGAGGCCGAGGAGTTCATGGATGAGGAAAACAGAGCTGTGTTTTTAGACCCTCTCATTCATGCTGCGCCCCCTGACCGAGAGAAGCATCCCCCGCCAAGGGTGCGGGTCCGGGTGGCGCGAAAAGACAAACTGGCGCTTCTAGAGAAGTTGGATGAAGTAGAGCGCCTGGCTTTGGTGCCTGCCAGGTTAGTCAGGGCTGGCTACGAGAACGGTTTGTTCACAGTGCCCAAGGATGAGACTAGAGACAGGATGGTGTTAGATGCGCGGCCTCCTAACTGCTTGGAGGAGAACGAGGACAAGTGGATCCGTTCTCTGTGTTCCTTGGTGCAGCTGAACCATTTTTTTCTAGAGCCAGAGGAAGAAGCCAGACTTTTTGCTGAGGACTTGAGGGAGTATTACCATGCTTTTTCAATCAGCAAGAGTAGGACGTTGAGGAATGCGCTGAAGTTGCGAGTCAAGCCCAGCACTGTGGCCCATCTCAAGTGTTACCATGCGGGGCTAGGAGAAGAGCAGTTTTTGGTACCCTGCCTACAGACCATGGCAATGGGCGACAACAGGGCTGTCAGCTTTGGCCAAGTGGCGCACTTGAGCGTCTTGCTCAGGACTGGTTGTCTTCAGCTCTCAGACTTCATATGCCTCGCAGCGAGGCCTCCCAGACAGAAGTGGCTGGCTGGGTTGATGATTGATGATTTGGTGCTTTTGGAAGCAGTGAAAAAGGGCGCTCTTGCAGCGTCTTCAAAGTGCCAAGCCATCATTCGAGAAGTCCGAGAAAAATATGAGGAGGTCAAGCTGCCTCGACATGCGGGTAAAGCAGTGCACAATGAGACAAAGGGCACTTTTTGGGGCGCTCAACTAGATGGTGAAGAGGGCTGCCTGCGTCCAAACCTCAAGCGGGCTATCCCTTTAGCTTTCATCATTTTGCGCGTGCTGGAGCTTGGAAGAGTCAGTGTAGGGCTGCTTGAAGTGATAGCAGGGTCTTTGGTAGCCATTTTTCAGCTGAGGAGAAGGTTCATGTCCGTTTTGCAAGAAATTTATGGAGCCCAGAGAGATAGGCGAGAGGAGGATGTGATTTTGCTCAGTGGCGATTTGCAAGATGAACTCCTTTGCTCTCTGGCCCTCCTTCCTCTTTCCTGCATTGACATGCGCCTTTCTCCTTCTCCCTACCTGGTTTGTAGCGATGCCTCCAACCGAGCAGAAGCAGCAGTGAGAACGCGTGTGGGCGAGCAGGCCACACGAGAGCTTCAGAAGTATGGCCTGCAGAAAGGTTTGTGGAACAAGTTGCTTTGTCCGTTGGATGCGTACCTGAAGGAGAAAGGACTTGCTGATGAAACCTTGCCGTTGAACGAAGAGTATACGATGCATCCAGCCTGGCAAGCCATAGCAGAGAGCAAGCGTTTTGAGAAGTTTGGAAAGGTCACCAAGGTGAAGAGTAGGAGGCATATAAACGTAGGAGAGATGAGAGCAGCACTTGCAGCAGAACGAAATGTAGGGATGGAGCAGCCGAACTCCTACTATGTCCACCTCCAAGATTCCCAGGTTTCTCTTGCGGCACTTGTAAAGGGAAGGTCCTCCTCCAGGTCTCTCAACCAGCAGATGAAGTCTTCCATTCCAGACCATGTCCGCTTCAACACTCGCCCTTTTTACGGGTTTGTCCGTTCAGCATATAATCCAGCAGATGATCCAACGAGAGATGCAGCACTGAGGGTGCCGAGTAGGAGTGAACCACCCTGGTTGGAAGATTTGCAAAAAGGGAACTATGAGCAGTTTGATGAAGAGATGAAGCGTTTGTGCAGCCATCTTAGCCAGATGACTGGCCTCCCCCCCGCGGAGCAATTGAAACCGCGGATAGAAGTGGACCTGCGGAGCGCAGGGACCTTGAAGCGTTTGAAGAGGCGAGCGAGCCTCGATCTGGCCAGCAAACAGGCCCTGGGCGCTGAGCGGCAGTCGCCGGTGGAGGAGACCGGCGGCGGACTCGCGACCGGGCCGGCCAGAGCTCCGTCATTTGAGGAGAATGACGGTGATCCTATGGGGGCCCCACAACAAGGCTCTCATGCCCTGGGCGCTGAGCGGCAGTCGCCGGTAGAGGAGACCGGCGGCGGACTCGCGACCGGGCTGGTTGGAGCCCCGTCAGCAAGAGCAGCTGGCGATGGGCTCGCCGAACGAGACAAAAAGCCTCCTGAGAAAAGAAAGGAGGACGCTCTTCACGGAGCGCAAAGTTGTGAATGTGGCAGCGGAGAAGCACAGACTGAGCACCCTCCCGGCGAAGGGAGCGCAGGCTGGGACAATGAGGAGCTGAGACAGCTAGCTTTGCGCGAGCTAGCTTGTTTTGACAAGTCGCAGTTCCTGTGGTCACAAGAGTTTAGCGGATGGGAAGAAGCAATTTGCTCGGGTCCAGGAGTGTTGGACTTGTTTTCAGGCAGCAGAGGTTTTGCCAAAGCCATGGTGAAGACTGCAAAGACCTGGTGCCTCACTTTTGACATAGAGCACTCTGTTTCGGAAGACTTAAGTAAGAAACCCCTCCAACAGACTCTAGTAAGGTTGACTAGGTTAGGACTCTTTGCTGCCATGGGAGCTGGGCCTGTCTGCGCCTCTTTCAGCACTGCCATAACCCCTCCGGTGCGAAGTTTGGAGCACCCTGAGGGCGTGCCCTGGTGTTCGGAAGTGCAGCGTGCAAAGAACGAGCTGGGAAATACTTTTTTGGCTTTCATACTGAGGTTGGTTTCTGCTTGCTTGTTTTCCTGCACTGTTTTCTTTGTCGAAAACCCAGACGGCTCTTGGATCTGGCGGCAGACTCGGCCGGAACTGAGCTGGAAAAGGATACTGGGACATGCGACAGTAGCTGACTTTAGGGTCGACTTTTGCAGGTTTGGAACAAGATGGCGAAAAAGAACTCGTTTCAGGACCAGTTGCCACCTCGGTGGGCAGAAGTTACTTTGCACCTGCACCAAGCCACATGTGGTTTTACGTGGGAGGTGCAAACACATGAAGATGAACATGACAAAACTTGTGGAGCCTTACCCTCGAGGGCTCTGCAACCTACTTGCAGCAGCTGTTGCGCGAGATGCTGGTTTTTTGGGAGAGCGGCGAAAACTAGATGTCAATCTGTGTGCAAAGCAGACCTCACAGAGGATCGGAGAGGCTGGGAACCCAGGACCTCGCCGGCCGCCAGGGCCAAGGCCAGCTGTCCGTCTCTCTGAGATCGAGCTTTTAGAACCAGCGACAGTAGCTATTAGGGCTAGGGTGATGCAGCGTTTTTTGGACTGGCTGGAGACTGAGTGTCCTGGAGTGGATTTTCAAGTTTGGCTAAGAGTTCCTGCGCTTGCAGTTTCCCTTTTGGTTGCTTTTGGTTCTCATGCTTTTGAATCTGGCTGCCCTCTCTACTACTACAGACAATTGCTGGCTCACGTGCAAAGGGAGAACCCTCAGCTCCGACTTTTCATGTTCTCTGCGTGGGAAACAGTCTCCAAATGGGAGACGCTCGAACCCATACAACACCGGCCGCCAATGCCGGAGCCTTTGTTGCGGGCGATGGCAGCTGTGGCGGTGTCTTGGCGATGGACGAGGTGGGCAGCCGTGCTTTTAGGCTGTTTCTTTTCTATCTGCAGGATAGGCGAGTTCATCAAGGCCAGAAGAAGAGATGTTTTGCTGCCTAGCGACTTACTGGAAGACCGTTTGGTTGTCTATGTAAAAATCCCTGAACCGAAGACCCGCCGGCGCGGGGCCCGTGTGCAATATGCGACCATTGTGGAGCCCTCAGTTGTGCATTTTGTTTCTGCAGTTTGGAGAGATCTTGAGGCTACTGATTTTTTGTACGGTAGCACTGCTGGAGCTTTCAGATATAGGTGGGACAAGATACTTTTGCACATTGGGGTCACAAAGGAACATAGGCTTACTCCAGGGTCTTTGAGGGGAGGTGGAGCTGTGGCGGCTCACAAGAAAGGGCTTGCGATTTCTGACTTGCTGTGGAAGATGCGATTGCAACATGTGCAGACACTCTCTTATTACCTTCAGGAGACAACTGCAGTTTCTATTCTCCCTGCTTTACTGCCAGAAATCCGGCAGCGGATCTGTGACTTACGGGATCTCATGCCGACTTTGTTACAAGTCGTGGCCCAGCAGCGCACAGTAGATGCACAAGCTTAGCTAAGCTTTCAGCAACTGTAGGCCCTGGTTTAGAGTGGATCAAAGATCCATGAGAAGCAGCCGGCTGCAACCGCGGAAGGTCGCGGCAAACTCTGACAACTGGTGCCCTGAGAACCAAAAGGGTGGCACTNNGAGAAGCAGCCGGCTGCAACCGCGGAAGGTCGCGGCAAACTCTGACAACTGGTGCCCTGAGAACCAAAAGGGTGGCACTGGGAACTCATTCAACATGTATATATATATATATATACACATCCTATATATATATATATATATAGCACATGTGTTTTAAGAAGATACTGAAACAAATCCTTGGAAAGAACTATTTCGATTCTAGGATTCCCTGCGCGGTTTGGGGTACCCTCCGGTCATCAAACATGGCTGGTTGGAAAATCCATCGTTTAGCTCCAGTATTATCCCGATTTTCCCATTAAAACACCATTGATAGAGGAACTATGTCCAACAGATTTTCCCATGAAACCTTCCATTGAGTTCGGGGATTTCCCATTGCCATGCCATATTTGTCGACACCGGAGGGTACATCTATTAATGTTCCATCAGTGTTCCATTCTATCCCAGTAACAGTCCAATTTCATTACTACTCCATTATGATTCCAGTATATTCCTAGCGAACCTAGAACCTAACATTTTGTAGGTTTTTTTCGCAAAACCTGGTTTTTCCTCATTTTTCCTGAAAATATGGGTTTTGTTCGTAAAACCCTGGTTTTTGAGTAAATATGTATATTTAGGCATCANTTTTTTCGCAAAACCTGGTTTTTCCTCATTTTTCCTGAAAATATGGGTTTTGTTCGTAAAACCCTGGTTTTTGAGTAAATATGTATATTTAGGCATCATTTGATGCAATTTAGTGCTTTTTGTTTACAGCAACATAGCCCAACACTTCCTTTTGATAGCCTTCCTTGCTTTAGGTCACCCCATAAACCCGAACAGCATCTTCAAGTCCAATATTAATAATATAAGATATAGAATTCCAAGTTATAGAGTTTCCGTATTAATCGGCCCTAGAATTTCCAAGTGTATGTAGCTGTATATGTATTCTCCTTCAACCTTTGCGCAACTGTAATTCGCAGAATTCAAAGGAAACCATTTTGGATGGGCCAAATTTGCAACCCAACCAATGATTGTCATGTACCATTTGCATGGCGAGATTATTCAAGTATGTATCATTGAAGCATTTGCAGAGACCAGCTGAAGACAAATTACTGCCAGCAGGGCTTGAATTCATGTCCAAGAAAACACAGTGATCACTTTCCAACACCTGTAAACGATAAGCTGGCTGATCCCGGCCGCCGAAAGGGCAATTTCTCATCAGAAAAGGTTTGAATTTGATTTCATATCCATTCATGTGAAAGGTGATTGCAAGAGTGCAAGATTTTCAGCCAAATCGTCCCCTGGAAAATGGACCAAATAGTGAATATGCAATGCGTGTGTCGAATTTATTGGAACATTTGATGATTTTGCCGATTTTGACTGAAAAAAGTTGGGTTTCTACATCAAAACCCGTCTTTTCCCGCACAAAACCCGTAATTAAGCCGTACTAAACCCGTATTTTCGGAAATTCAACAAAAACCTGGTTTTTGAAAACCCGTAATTAACCCGTACAGAACCCGTAANACTAAACCCGTATTTTCGGAAATTCAACAAAAACCTGGTTTTTGAAAACCCGTAATTAACCCGTACAGAACCCGTAATTAACCCGTAATAACCCGTAAAAAATTTATGGGTTCCTTGGGGTTCAGTGTGAATGGCCACGGTAGCAGTTTTTGTGGTTTGATCAATGTTTTGCCAGAGCATGCCAAGCCCGCATCCATATTAGATGGGAAGAGAATGCGGTATACGTGAAATCTGCATTTCATTTAGAGAAAGATTGCCCAGGCATGTCCGGGCAGTGTGAATTCTGTTTTTTTGGGCATATTTGCATATGCTCAAACCTTCTTATACCCATTGCAGCCTTCGTGGATGTTAAAGGTCATTCCCCTCTGATTGGTGGATTTTGTTTGGGTTCGCTGGGCATGGCGCCAGAAAATGGTTCCACTCATCANCATTGCAGCCTTCGTGGATGTTAAAGGTCATTCCCCTCTGATTGGTGGATTTTGTTTGGGTTCGCTGGGCATGGCGCCAGAAAATGGTTCCACTCATCACTGGAGCTACTTGACATTGGCTGAAGGTGATGATGCATTAATAGAACAAGCAGAAGTTTCCGAAGATAAAAAACATAAGTTAAATGTCTTGGTGAAGGACCTTGCTACTGAAACCAGGTAATTTATTAGCACCTACCATTTATGTGTTCTCTCTTGCACTTAGATGTTCAGCAAAGCTACTTGTGAGGAAAATGAAACGAGGAAAGTGGGGTGATTGGCATGTGTGAGGATAACTCAGGATATGTGTGAGTCTGTGTGCACGCTAGAAGGGCTTAGCACCCACATTCAAGACGAATCATGATTTTTCAAGATTTTGAGATTTTTGACAAATCATGGATTTTCAAAACCCTGGGTTTTGATGCAAAACCCAGGGTTTTTTCTCTGACCCTACGATTTCATAGGTTCTTGGTTCCGCTGGTTTACATTATATCCCAGTAATATTTCATTATATGTCCATTATATGTCCATTATATGTTTATTTCCAGTATATCCCTATTACTCCGTATTACAGAACCATTTCGCCTTTTTGAAATCCCCCTCGTCGCGCCACGTCCGAGGAGTTTCCGGAGGTCTTGGCGGAACAGCCGCAGGACGCCCTAGGGTATCAGGGGGTTTAATGCATCCAAAATCTCACAACAATTGGGATTGATTGAGAAAACGAAATATCATATTTATATATATATATAATTGCTGGGATTAACTATGATTAACTAATATCATCTAACTAAATTTTGTAAATGTACCCAAAATGGTCTCGGCGAACTGTTGGATTTGTGGCCCCCAAAAAATCTACGGATCCAGAACGGAAGGGGGTCACGCGGCAACCGTTTCGCGCATCCATCTTGTGGCCGACGGTGGAGGTCATGCAGCGCTGTGATCCCAGGGTCAGGTTTTTCAGCCTGGATGGCCTCCTCCTGCCAAGATGGGCGTGGCAAGTGAGGTCGTAAATTCCGCTTGGCTGATGATAGCTACTTGGATTGAAAGAGTCTATTCATTGAACAAATCACACAAGTAAACAAACAGAGTTATAGCCGCAATAGCCCTTAACACTTCACACTTATAACTGGCTTACAACCTCATTTTAAGTGATATCTTTCACCTTAGTTCCAGGAGTTATTTCATCCCATGGCCACTGGCCTGGCTAGCTTTCGATCGCGCTGCATGTCCCGCAGGCCTGGCTAAAACAACTGGAGGATGTACCGAAAAAAAATTGGATTTTTTACCCAACAAACATGCCAAATCATTGGAATGTGATTGGGAAATCATGTGTTTATTATCTATATAATTTCTTGGGGGTGCAGTTCCAGTGCATTACATGGATCTACTTTTGCCCATCGTTGCAGGGGCCTCATATCCCAAGTTATGGAGGTGCTGTCACCATCGTTATGACCATTCGCGAGCCCAACTGCACCCAAGTGGCACGATGTGGAGCTCCTCAGTTCTATTTGGTTTGCAGCACCATCTAGCGAAAGCTATAAAATACATGAACCTGTAAATAGGGTACAATGTGAGGCCCCCAAGATAGCTAAGTTGGTTTATAACTACAATAACTGAGGTTTATGGTAGTTACAACTATAGTTGTAACTATAGTTAGATGGGGTTATAAACCAGCTTATAACGTTTGGGGGCCCACATTGTATGGGTTTGTCTGAACATGTAGAGGAAAACCACGTCAATCCATCGGTTAATCATCATGATTTCCGTCTGAACAATTTTGCAATTTCGGTGCCATACCTCATTTTGAGACACATCCGTATTTGCTCCTTGAAATGTGCTAATTACATGCTTGGTACTTGTAAATGCGGTATATTTCAGGAAATATCATAGGAAAGGATGTGGTTTGATAGACTTGCTGATTTTAAGAGCCGATGGGATGATGGTCCCCTATTTTTTCGGTTCATGTCTTTCATGGAGTGGGAAGTGTATTTTTTTTCTGGCAATTAAACGTTGCCATCGAAAATCACCAGTTCTTATAGGCAAGTCATTATAAATCAGCTATAAAACCCATGAAATAATCATGTTTGTTGGTTAAGCCACCATTTTCCTATGCTTTTCCTATGTTTTCCTATGGTGACCACCTTGTCTCAATTCAGTTTCAAGCGCTAGGAGTCGAATCCGACGGAGCGAAGACGCTTGAAATCAGCATTGGCGGGGTGGTGGAAGTTTGGCAAATCTGAAAGCAACATGAAAATGGACTGAAGCAGAGATAATATTTATAATACATAACATACATATTTTAAATGTTGGACTCTATATGTATTGTGTTTGGTACCAAAAGTCGGACATAGTACCTATATATCTGCATAGATTATAGTGACCTCACTGTGACCTCACTGGAATCATGGTCAGTAAGCGGAATCATCCCCAAATGGCCTTATTTAAGGTTATTGACATATTATGATTTATCCACATACATATGTATATATATATATATACACATCAGGGGGGGTTCCGTAAATGGGGGTGCCTCAATAGCTGGATGGTTTAAAATGAAAATTCCTACTAAAATAGATGATTTAGGGAAAACCTCCATATGTATATTTATATATTGCAATACAAAAATATATATATATATATTACAATTTATCTATACATCTGTATGTAAATACATGTGTATATTCTGTGTGCGGGTGTGTGTGTGTGTGTGTGTGCGTCAGGACCTTCCAGACTATGAATGGGGGAATGTGGGTGAACACATTTAGGAGATATTGGTGGTGGGGTTCCAGGTAGCCAATAGCCAACCATGATTTGGGACATGTATTGGTGGAGTTCTTCCCTATAGCTGCATCTGAAGGTATCTACAATGTTGTGTGGTTTCCAAATGTGGTGGTCCCAAAATCATTGTTTTAGTTGCCTTATCTGAAGTATGGGGCCATCCAACTTTCAGGGGTCCCACACCATCCTGCAATGAAAACAAAATTGAACTTCAGGGTGTCCGGCAGAGCTGCCTGGGCCTAGAGGGGGCTGGATATCAACCCATGGGCATCCCATCACCTCGTGCACCTCACCCGATGCCACCGGCAGTTCGGCGGAAGGCGATCATTTGTTTGAGATTTTTCCTGCAAGATGCTGGTGACCTATGGTTCCGCCTGAAAGAACCATGGATACAAGGTTTGGCTTTGTATGACCCAATCGCAAAGCGCCCAAGAAAAACCCTTTGCGGTTTGGATTCCGACGATCCATGGGCGTGGTGCCGTTGCCCGCCGCAATCGTTGCCCTTTACTCTGATGCATTCAACAGTGGTAGAGATTGTAAGACCCCAAATATCACCAAACTGGGGGCAATTGCTTTCCAACATCAAATTTGATATGTATGGATTCTGATGTAATTATATGTATACATAATCATGTATGTGTATATATATATATACATTGATATGTGCATATTTCTGTGTAATGCATTTACTGTGTATATAAATATATATATATATATATATATGGGATCCGCTCTAAAATGCCTATAAGGAACTTTTAAATCCGAGGGTCATAAATACTTGGACCGGGATGTATCTTAGATTTCATTACAAGGCGGAGTCCTGTATATATGCAGTGAAATCGCTTTCCTGCAGCTTAGCGCTAGATGTGCGCTAGTGTGGCGCTAGATACTTTTACATAGCCGTTCAAGTGAAACATAGGTCGGGCCCGATGCTTTCTTTCCCTGTTGCTTTCTTGCACCAGTTGTTCCTGGTCCTGCTTGGGCAACTCCACAGTAGCCTTACTCTTCATAAATCTCGTTGAGCTGCATTGCCGCTTCACCTTCTTTGTGGCCAGCATCACAAACGTCTGTATACTTCTATACGCTTTTGTTAACAAAAAGTACAAAATTCGGCTAGGCTAAACGTAGTTCTGGCGCTAGATCCGCGCTAGATAATTGCACCAAGAATACGCAGTTGCCCGCTGGTCAACTCACCGTACTTGAAAACGCAAGAGCACTGTTTGCTTCCACGACCATCATCGTCGTTGACCTATATACCCCTTAGACCAAGCAAAGGAACCATGCAGGGTGTGATAGTGTTTCCATGTGTTTCCAGTAGTTTTAGCAGCCCCAGCTAAAACGGCCGTGCGCTTGATACGTGTCAAGGATTTTGGTGGGAATTAATCATTCACGATCTTTTTCATCCATATTCGAGGCTTGCCCAGGCAATTGAAGTTTGAAGGCGGAGTCCTGTAAAAGCGCAGTGATGGTGATTTGCGACCGAATCCAGGGAAAGGCATTTAGAGAAGACCCCATATATATATATATATATATGCAGATGTCCAGAGGTTGTGGAACCCTACTGTTAATCCACCCAAAATAGGATGAATTATCACTCCCCCCTACCTCAGATCCCCTGGATTGACATCGGAGCCAACACATGTTGGTTCTCCAGGCATTGTTGTTTACTTGCAATTGTGTGGTTGCTTCTACACCTGCCTACCCTCCGCTAAGTTAAACTGGCCTGCCGAGAAAATCGCGTAGTTTTTTTTCTTCCTATGAGAATTCTAGTTTTTTCCTATTCTGTCATGTGGGTGTGGTTTGAAATTAGTAGAACCCATTTTGGATGGTTCTAGTTTCTATAAGAGAATAAGTTCCATCCAAGCCTGAACGACACCCAGATTTCAAGGGCACGGAAATATATTGTTTCCGCCAATTTGCACATTTTTTCCCCAACCAGATCTTTACCTTGGGCTGAGGGTGAAAATTAGGTCCTGTAGTGTTTCCATTGGACCATCTTGGAGTCTTGATAGTATAACTTGGAGAAGAATTCAAGACCCAGTAAACCACGTATTTGGGTCATTCGTACTAAGTTCTACTAACCATTTGAATGCGTGTGTGTGTCACTGTCAAACATGTGGGGGATGGTCATATCATCATGAATAACGATTTCAAATGGCCAATAAGATTTCCAACATTAGGATGGATGACCATAGTAAGTTTGTTATAATATCCCATTTATACTCCCACTATGTATCTCCATTATGGTTGGTTGGATCACCATGTACTATGTAACTTGACCAATGTCCATTACTGGAAGGTACCAACTGATGATGAACCGCTCAGGACATAGCACTTCGTCCCAGACCTCTTGTGCTTCCTGGCGCTCTCAAAGGACCAGTGGACCGGGCCGGCCGGAAAAAGCGATGGATGTTGCCATTGCCCCAGCGAAACAAGGTGGTGCCCCGTTTCGCGTAATGTTTGTTGGCGTATAGCTCGATAACTTGTTCCCTAGCAAAACAAATTTGTCTCCCATCAAAAATGATGTGTTCCTATCTTTTTCCTACCAGAAAATCACATTCCCAGAAAGAAATACGATTGGTGATTTTCCACCCACCAACATGTTCTTATGAAAACCTACAAGCTGGGGTCCCCAGCTATAAGTTGGTTTTTTAAACCCAGAAACTGTACTTAAATCCTCCTAAACATCCATAGTTGTTATATTGTCCCATAAAAACCTCACATTTTCCTCTGGAAACCGAAGATGTTCCCATGAAAAGTCGCCTTTCGCCAGCCAACAGGAGCTCGCCACCGGTGCGGCGCCGCAGCGTGCCATCCTGGCCGCCTCCGCAGACAGCAGCCCTGGCGGGGTCGCTGCAGCCAAGACGACGTGGCTCGGCAGGGATTCAACGTCAGAAATGATGATTTTGATGGGATCTTCATGGGATCTTCAAAGCGATTTAATGAGGATTTCATGGTGATATGATGGTGATTTAGTTGGATTTAATTGTGATTCTAATGGGATTTCATTTGTTTTTTTTGAGGATTTCATGAAGTTTTTTTTGAGGATTTCATTGTGATTTTTCATGGGATTTACTGGGGGTCAAATGGGATTTGGCCAGCAAAACTCTGGATTTAACCAAGAAACATATGGAGATTGGGATTTGCCCACATGCATGTGGCTATTGACGAACCAAAAAAAAAGGCGTTTCACCAAGAACTCGACTTGAATCCATGAGAATAACTTTCTTCAGGGAATGCATCACCTACTTGGCAAATCATTCCAGTAAGTGGCTCATACCCCTGGTGAATCAATTCTCGGTTCTGGGTAATCCCATCACTGGATAGGAACCCCACTTACTGATCTTTTCCCTGTAAGATTTCATATTAAATACCACCGAAAAACCCTGGTTTAGTATGATAGAGCCCGTCATTTCGGGGTCCCGGAATTCGGGTGGCGGGAGAAACCATGTACCATCTGGTACTGTATGATCCTCCCAGTCTTGTTGGTCTCCAAAGATCTAAGTGAGATCTCCAAGTTTGGTTGTAATTTATACACATTTTTTTTTATTTTGAATATCAAATGACTATCACGTCTATCTCAGCTCCATGTTTGGCAAGTATGTTGGCTTATGTACCCATGTTACACCTTTGGTACAGTAGGTAAAGCGTAAGTTTTACACCTTGGCATCGGACAGGTAGCACCTGTTCGGTGAGCAGCATCACCGATTCGGCGACCACCAGTTCCTTTCGCGGCGTTTTGAACACGCGGGCGGTGCTGCAAGACTTGGAGGGCTCCGAAGAGTATGATCCTTGGCTGGTACCACCCCCTTTTCCATCAAACGTGTGGCATGTTTCAATCAGTTTAAAATGTCTTAGGGGATTTAACCACTAAAATAGGGGGTATAAACCCACAAGAAATTGTGGTTGCATATTGTTTTCTGCCTTGTTAGCATGTCTATGGCATTTTTAGGTACCCCAATGATGGAACCACCATGTATCAATATACTTGTATCCGAGTCTGAGCAGGATCCCCCATCCCGTTGCTCAAGTACCAAGCGTCTACTGAGGAAAAATGTACACTGATTTCTTACTCGGCATCCTCATTTGTAGGAGAGAAGTACGGATGTCCACTACTTCAACATGCTTATCATTGCACTGTTCCCACTTGTGCAGTGTTCAAAAATTGTTGAAGACTGGTAAACTAACATAGCTATGGGAAATCACCATTTTTAATGGGAAAATCCACTATTTCTATGGACATTTTCAATAGCTATGTTAGTTTACCAAAGGGTAATCCCCTATGGCAATCCCTGTGAACCAACCGCAATTGGCCCAGGAATACGGTCGGCTCTTGCCAATTTTGCTGGACATGGAGCGTGAGACACCGGGCGAACTTTGCGTGAGACAGTTCTTGGCAGACACTTGGCGGCGCAAGCGCCATATACGTGAAGGTTTGTAAACACGGGTTGTTCAATGGAAAAACATTATGGGAAATGGGAAAATATCGTAAAAGGATATTTCTATGTAGCTGGAAAAATAAACCATTTTTTTGTTGCGGAAAATTGTCATGAATGAGATATACACTACCCAGCCAAAAGATAGTTGTTGGATGTTTTTTTTGCAGGGTACTGTATCTAAGATTTGGTGGCAATGAGAACACGAGCTAGCCATTGAGAAATTGGTGCCTGATATATTTCTGACTTCATGACTTCAATTATTTGGATCAATATCATGTTGGGGACTGGCCAAACGTTAAGAATGGGGATTTACGGTAATCTATAAATCAAGGTACTTAAGCATTAACTGAATGAGATGATACCTTAGGATTGCTCCAATGAGAATCACCAGAGGAGGAAAGAGGTGATTTACCTCTGTAGCCCATATCTTGGGCTGGGAGCGACCCTGCCCATGACGCCATATTTTGGCCGATGAATTTGCCAACATCTACCCTCTGGTTATTTAACAGTTCGCCATGGAAAATCACCATCTTTAATCGGTGAATCACCATGTTTATCATCTATGAATGGGCCATGGCTTCCATGGCGATGTTAAATACCCACTGGGTATCTTGTTTTTTCTCAGGTGTTCATTTCTGAGTGAAGCTAGGGGGTTGCTTTGGCCGTACGCGTCGCAAGCGCTGGATTGATGGCGATACTCAAAGCAATACACAAATCATAAAAGGGGGCTATAGGGGCATACCCAATTTCAGAAGCCACCTATGCCGCACATCTGACTACGGATATATCCGTCATAAACCCAACAGTAAACGCAGGTCTTTCCATCAACTGAGCTAATTCACAGGGGCATCAATTTGTTGGAGTTCTTTTATGTAGGGAGCTGCTTACCTCCCCAAGTTCCTAAACCAGTGCCTTGAATCATGTGTTGCTCTTATGAGCATGTTTGTCGGGAAATCCAACTCATTTTTTGAGGGTTACCCTCTGGTAAACTAACATAGCTATTGAAAATGGCCATAGAAATAGTGGATGTTCATGGATTTTCCCATTAAAAATGATGATTTTCCATAGTTATGTTAGTTTACCAGAGGGTATATCAGTGAAATCCCTATCATCCTGTGAAATGATCCTACAAGATGGTGCTCTGCACTTATAAGTTTGGTATAGTCATAGTCAGTTTGGTTATATCCTCATTAAATGTAGATACATCAACATACATCAACCGTAAAGCCTGGTGATAGACGGTTATAGTAGCTATGAAAGCAACTGAGCTAGCGACCTGGCTTGCCATCTTGGACTGGGTGTACCTGTTTTCGTTGGTTTTTTCACAGATTTTTTTGTTGGTGTAGAGGATCCGGGAAGCCCGTTGAGAATTAAGATGTTGTTGAACTTTCTAGGAAAATCCTCATTCTCTGTTATTTACATCGGAGATATTCATGAAACTCCGTGAAACCCCATGACATCCTATGACGTAGGATGAGTTTCCATTGAGTCAAGATTAGGTCCCTATCAGAAACTCCAAGACAAATCTTATGAAAAACCCACAAGGTGTTATGTTTGTTGGTTCAAAAATTATCCAGTTCGATACATCTACCATACACCCAACAGTTATGTTAGTTATGTTTAACTCATATCAACAGATGTTCCAGTTGTAGATACTTATACCACATACGTTTCATTTATAGATGATGTTCACACATATATTCTCCCCATCATATACCCGCTGCTCCCAGTGTTGATCGAATCCCGATGGTTCCGACCCAAATCTTAATCCAGCTATCATATATACATATATATATATATCAACTACAAATCACCAAGTCTCTTGTTAAGATGCCATTGTTTCCAGCTTCAATCACGATTTACCACCTTGTAGAAGCCATTTGATTTGTTGGTTATATCCAACAGCTGATTCCCCTTTATGTGTGTGGTGTCCCTTTCTGTTTACTATCGATGGTTCATATATTCAGCTATATAATCCCATAGAATTCCATCTATTTCCATGAATCAATTGTAATTCACTCCAAATCAACCATTCAGATCGATGATTATCCCATATGTTTTTTCCAATATTTTCTCCGATTTCTGCGGCTTCAATCACCATTTACCTACCATTCAGTAGGCTGCACCTGGCACGGCACCAAGGAGAACTGCGAGATCAGCCCTTCGCTGTTGGCCGCCTTGCCCTTTCTGCGAAGTTTGGAGCTGCCGACGTATCAGTTGTCGCAGGAGTTCAGGTGCGCCATGGGATTAAGGAGGCGGGCCATGGGATGGCAATAGCCTTGTGAAACATGGCTAGCTGGAAAAACCAACTATAATGGAGGTGGTTACAGTTGGAAGATGTTGGAAAATCAACATGAATTCTACAAATGGAGGATTTTCCATTGCCATGTTTGATTTCCGGAGGGTAATCACTATAGGGGATTAAATCATTTAATGCCATTTAGACATAATCATGAATGGGCAAAAAATCAATCATTAATGTATTTGTAAAGGGAGTTGGCATTTTTTCATTGATTATCAAGTTCCATATAATGTTCCAGACATCTACCATAAACCCAACAGTTATGTTCGCTATGATTATCTCATCATCTGTATCTGTGCTCGGTGGTTCACCCAAGGGATCGTGGGTTAATTCACCCCATGTTTGTCGAACATTGTCCCTACAATGTGGGGCCCCCAGTCGATAGCTAAGTTGGTGAACATAACTACAATAACTAAGGTTTATAATTTATGGTAATTAAATATAGCTGTAGTTAGATGGGGTTATAAAACCAACTTATAACTAGGGGGCCCCACATTGTAGCTCACTTGAAAAACTCTTGGATGAACCAAGCCACGAAATCGCCAAATTGGTTGGCTTCTGTTCAGACAGGGCACTCTTCAGGCTGTCACAGGCCGATGTCTTGAGAATTGGGCACGTCAGAAAAGATTGGGGCACTGATGTTTTTTTAGTATCTTCTACTATCCAGAGAATTGGGTGTCAATAACTTGATCCATACGCAATAGAAATCTCCATGAACTAGCAAGATTGTGATGTCAATTGATGTTTGAACCATATATTAACTATTGCCTGTCAATATGTATGTTTATAATATATATATATATAAATGTATGTAATTATTGTGTACATATATAGCATGTGATATACAAGAGTCTTAATGTCGATTAGTGTTGATCCATATATGTAACTATTAACACAAAAGGGTACAACTTCAACCCATAGCCTTTCCAGGGAGATCTTGTTGAAGATTCACCATGTGCTGCCTGGTGAATGTTACCCAGGTCCAGCCCATATATCACTAGCGATTTGATCATATATAGCTGGCTCATGCTGGCTTACTATCGTGGGTTACAAACGCATTTGTAGTCGTTTATGTATTATAGACCAGGCATACAGTTCCAAACTCCAAATATAGCTTACTTAGATCCCATCTATAACTGGCTTCAAACAAGGTGGTGCTCCCCACTTACGTTTGTTGGCGTATAATCATCTTTTCTAGTTTGATATGTTTGAAATACAGTACTTACCCTCAAACAACAATTATTTATACCCTCTGGTTATTTAACATAGCCATGGAATAGCTAGCTAATTTTAGATGATTTTCCCAGCTAGAAACCTTCATTTATAGGGGATTTTCTATGGCTATGTTAAATAACCAGAGGGTAATAGATGTAAACCAACTTAAGCTATCATATATCAACTCCAGTTTCCCATTTCTCCTGCCGAAAAAATCCCTTTTTTTTGCTCTTGAAATCACCGAACTTTCGACGGACCTCGAACTTGGCACGTGTCACACGTTGCAGGCGCTCGGCGGTGTTTCGGCATTTCTTGCTGGTTCTGCAGGCAAGGATGGGAGCTCCCGGAAAAAGCCCCTGGGAAAACCATAGGAAAATGGTGATTTCATGGATCTTAATGGGATTTTATGGTGATAAAAATAGGGATTTATGGACATGACCTTCTGGTATTGAAAATTGCCATTTCTCGTTGATTTTCCTTAAAACATGGTGATTTTCCATAGATATGTGAATTTACCAGAGGGTATACGGGGATGATTGTAAGCCAACAAAAAGTGGGATAGAATAGAATACACTGAATCAGTGGTAACACAAGAATTATATCTTCCATTTAGGGATGGTTTACACCATGTATAGTGATTGTGGGGATGGCTCCTGGTCGGGTTTGCCACAGTACTCATTGATACGAAGATGGTGCTTAGAAGAAAAAATCTCGAAACATGATGGTGGATAGAAGTAATAGACCCTTCTAGAACATTCTAGAAACTATATTGTGAAGATGGTAAATAATTTTGAAATATTTTGAATAGGGGTAAACAACATTAAACAACCATACATGGTGAATTCACTAAAAAAGATGACCAATGGTGATTCGTCCAGGTTGCGTGCGGCGATACGCCGAGTTTCATCCATTGAGAAGATGGCTCTGAAAAAACCATGGACTCCTGTTACTGGTTTGTTTTAAATCATCATAAACCAGTTATGACTGTTAAGGGCTATAATTGGCTATAATTGTATTTTGGATGATGCAAACTGTTCAAGAGTTCCGGGTCGCGTGGGTTTTCGAAACTAGGTCACTTCACCAACCTCATTGGTTATCCTCTGATGATCGGAAAAAAAGTTTTCCGCCTCTTCCCACAAGAATTCTGGGACAGGAACATTTGTGGATACCTGAGTGTTTTTGTAATGACCCTGGGATCCAGTATATGGGAGTTTCCTAAAATCGGGGTACCCCCGAATCATCCATGTTAATAGCATTTTTCACTATAAACCATCCATTTTGGGGATCTCCCATTTATGTATCCACATCCACAGCAAGTGTCGAAGTTCATCCCATTCTCCTCGCGTCAGGAGCTCTCGGTATCTGACAGCACCTGTCACTCGGCGAGTTTCTGGCTGAGTCGATTTGGGAAAATTCAACAGCCATGCGTTCAATGGATAGAAGGCTACCCTCTGGTAAACTCACAGTTTGCTATTGAAAATGGCCATAGAAATAGTGGATTTTCTCATAAAAAAATTGTGATTTTCCATAGTTATGTTAGTTCACCAGAGGCTAATGTTGCTAGGAAGCATTTTTTCGCCATGAAATATGGGTGTGTCTGAAAATGGGATATATCGCCATAGAGGGAAACTGATGACAAAACAGTGGACGGAAGGAGGTGCCCTATTTTCAGACAAACCCCTTGAGAGACATGTTGCAATTAATGCAAAGCATTCGTTTTTCCTGTAGACTTCCGTCCTTGTCTAATTGGGTATGGGTCAAATTTGAAGATGCAGGTGACGAGAGCTTCTAATTTATTTCTAGATATTTCTAGTGATCCCACAACCCCTGGTCATATTCAACAGGCCCCAGAAACCATGGTTTCAATGGATTGGTTAATGGGAAAATTTACAGGAAACCCCTATATTTCATGGGAAAATCCATGGTTTCCTGTAGATTTTTCCCTTAAACCAATCCAATGAAAATCAGAAATCATACCCTCTGGTAATTTAAAGTAGCTATTGAAATTGGCCATTGAAATAGTGGATTTTCCCATTAATAGCATGGTGATTTCCCAAGGTTTGTAGCGAAGCTACACATTCTCGGGACCTCAGAGGCGAACAGATCTTCCGCAAGCTGAGCCGCGCCGTCGGCGGTGCCACCATCCAGAGCTGCCGTCAGAGCGCGCAGCAGCTCTGCATCGCGCGCTTCGAGGCCAACCTGCCCTGGAAGGCGCGCAGCCTGGGGCTGGGTGGGTTCCATGGCTCTTGTTTTTTATTGATTGATTTTTAATTAGAGGGAAAGCAATACCAAATGAGGCTTCAATTAAGATTGAAGTGATTGAAGTTGGACACAGCATGACATAAATTGGTGAAAATTCGAGATAAGAACCAGATCAAGACGGGTGGTTTAAACATGATTTATATATATATATATACGTGGGTTGTAGCTGGAATATCACTAGCCCGTTGGAAGCAAATTGCATGGTTTTGGGGCGTCAGCAACTTGGAGACCCAGCTGTTTGGGCCAGGTTGGTCCAGAGATTGGCCATAGCAATCATTGGAGGGGCTAGATTTATCTACAAGGTTGTGGCCCCAGTTACAAGTTCGTTTATAAATCCCATGAACCATATACAGATATCTACCATAAACCCTAGCTACTAGCTATGTCAGCACAACTTAGCTATCTTTCGGGGGCACCATCTTGTAGATTGCACGTACTAATTGCTAGTCTAACCACCTCATTGCTCCGGGAAATTTTTGAGGAGGGCTTGAACCTTGGAAGTAGCCCATGAGAATTTCGAGATTTCACCACAAACATGGGGTCTTGTAGGCTGGCGTGCTGGTTTCAATTGGTTTTCCACGCCTAGCTGAGATCTTGATATGCATTTGCTTTTAGTTCTTTTTGGGACGGATCTAAACTACAAACCATATCGTAAATGGGGTCAGAAGTGCATTCAAGGTGACTCTTGGTTTCATTAAGATTGGATTTACAAACGCCCACAAATACGGGGTTGGGTATAGTGCAATGATGGGCGCTGCATGGCGCTGCATGGGTGGATCCCCAGCCTCGGGACAAGGAGTGGGACGAGATTCTACAGGCCGCTTTTGAAGGTGGGACATGGAATTTTTGGGCCGAAGTTTGGGACCCAAGTCTGGTAAAACTTTGAGAATTTGGGGCCGGCTTTAAAGGAGGAAAAAATGATGAGATAGAAAAAATGGTGACGATTTTCAATGATATAGACGGATTCAAGCAACGCAAATAGGAAAAACTTACAGTCTCACCAACAGAACAGCGGGGTTTAACGTGGCTTTGGTAAATTGCCCATCTTGCGGTGTGGTCATCAATCAATAGGGACTTGTGTGTTCAATATGTCTGATTATGTTTGAAGCCCGATTCTGGTATGCATGACCGTACCCCCTAATCCAACGTAACTTGACCATGTCACATACGCGATATTGACCAGATACTACAATAAGGTGCTCCCACGATAGCTAAGTTGGTTTACCAATACGTACAACAGTGTAGAATACGTGGGGTCTATGGAGGATACAAAAAAGAACGTAGTTAGATGGGATACGACAAACCAACAAATATAATTTATATCATATTTGTATAGTTAGATGGATTGACGAAACGCAGTTTATTCGGTCGTATATCCTGAATCCCATGAACTCTCTGTATACTAACCCATTTTTGTTGCCAGATGATCCCACGAGAATTCCATTTCCCAGGTATTGACAATGATCGTTGAATCACCAACTATTTAGGATACCACATTGTTTGCTGTACCATAAATGTTGGTTACTGATGGTTTAATCACCACAATACGATTAGATATTTCTATATATGTTTGATAGTAGCGCAATTGGAGTTAACAGTGAGATCAATATACCCACTACATCCCATGATCAAATCCCATGTACACAGTATATATTCCCATGATATGCCGATTTTACGTTCATCGTATTTCCATGATTTCAATGGCCAATTCAGGTACCAATTTATTGGAGGTACCTGCCATATATAAGGCATTTGTAAGGGCAAATTCTCAGGGGATATGCCCCCAATATCTGACTTTATATGGTACAGTACCTCCATTTAAGGGTCCTGAAATTCACATTGATGGGGTGGATGGCCACAATGAATTTCTCATAGTAAGTCTGTATCATCCCATCAAAGTCCCGTGATATATTCATTGTATCTCCCATTATTGTTGGTAAAAATTGCGATTAAATCACCATTTTACAACAACAACAACAACAACAACAACAACAAGATGATACACAGGGATTAAACTGGGGATTTAATGGTGTTTCAATGATCATTTTCATTGTATCTCGTAATCATAGTAAGTTTGTTATATCCCATCGTATTCCCATATAAGAATATATTCATTATATGTCCCCTTTTTTGTGGGTAAAATCACTATTATGTTCCTATTATACCCCATCATTCTTGGTTAAATCACCATGAACGCATCATATCCCCCACAAGAAGCCCTTATAATTACTTCATGCGTCGAGACAAGTCGCGCTCTCCCGGCGCCCTCTTGGATCGCAGGTGTCGGTGACCGTGTGTCGTACGCCCAATGGACCATCGGCTGCCGTCGCTGCGTGCGCATCGTGCGGCTGATCATCACACTGCGATTGGTCAGTTGAGGAAGCCATGGTGGTTCAAACAAAATGTTTGGATTCAAAGGGATATTTCAGGGGAATTTAATGAGATTTAATGGGATTCAATGAGGATTTCATCACACAAATTGATAGTCAATGGATTGGGTCAAGCGGAAACCATATTGTACATTTCCTCAGGGAACCCTGCCCGTAAATTAACCCTTAAACCATCTTAAACCAATCTATTCATTGGATTTCATTGGATCATCCCAGGAATGGTGACTGGCTAGTTCACTTGGGGTTATACCTTGCACCCCATTGCATCCCACTAGACATGGGAAGAGCTGATGATGCTGGTTTCAACTGAGGGAAACCTACAGGGCGACCGGCACATAGATAGAACAACATACACATCTAGACCATCCAGGTACCTGTAAAAATTGATAAACGTTACTGAAACAATGGGATTTAGATGTCCCTTTTTATGGGTACAGTGAGGGTCTAGTACACGTACTTGGAGGCTTGGAGGGTCTAGGTATCTGTACATTTCTGCAGAGTTACAGACCAGCACGCTCATCCCAGGCTTGACATAGCCAATCTAAGACCGTTTTTTTTCAGAGGCTGGGTAGCAAATATCCCAATTGATATAGCTAAAAATTTAAGAGGATTCAAGTATTCAACATGATTAAGTTAGATCTTTGATTTCACCTCTACATTTTCACTTGGATATCCCTGCTTTGAACCACCACTGCGGAATCGCGGTTGGACATGCTGAGCAATCAGCTCGGGGAAATACAACCGTCACAGCGAACAGCTGTGTGAGTCCTACCCGGTGAACACTTACATCTGCCCTGGTGACGATGATTTCAAGAGAGGTCTCGCATACATGGACATTGTTTTGGTCAGATATTACGATACATCACGTTTAGGTTTGTCTGAAAATAGCGTACCCCAAAACCCCATAGTTCATAATAGTTAATACCGTTTGCCTGTTTTCAACTAACTAACCATTTTGGGGTGATATACTCCATGTTCAGTTGTCCACCCCTTGGAATACACTTCCAGTTTTCAGGCCTACTATCTTGAAGCTCTCCAGACCAATTCCAGAACATTCGAGATCAGCCTTGAGGACCCACACAGCTTGAAGGGTGCTCCCAAGAAATCCTGCCGGGTTTGACCGGTGCTTTCCTGTTACATAGCCAACATGTCGCAGTGGCAGTCGCATGGCGCACAGGAGGGGAACAATTGAGTAAAACAGAGTAAATTACAAGGTGATATATCAAAAATTCCCTGTGTTCCCATTATAGGAAATACTAGTTGGTTGAAAACGGTTTCCCATATATCCGCCAGAGAGTATACCTCCTTATTCAAGGACAAATGGACAGTTGGGTGTAACTTTTGTAGCTTAGGTGAGTCGTAGACCTCTAGGCACCATGATCCAGACTGTGATCAATTGCTATTGGGGGATCGTCATGTGAGTCGCGCAGTCCCATAGAAATTCATACAAGGTGAGGCCTCCGTTTACTAAGTCGCTAGGTTCACAAAACTTTGTTAACGTTTGGGTTGATTCGGGGCAAATAACATCATATACCCTCTGGTCATTTAACATAGCCATGGAAAATGGCTAATTTTGGATGCTTTTCCCATTAAAACCTCCATTTAGTTCGGGGATTTTCCATGGCTATGTTAGTCATAACCAGAGGGTAACTGTAGTGTTAAACTGTTAAACTCAAGGTTCATAATCCCTATTTGGGTGGATCTAAACCCAACTATACAACTCGAGTATGAACGGGGTTTACAAATCGTTACATCACTGGGGCAAATCACCCTACGTGGTTGGGATTGGGGGAATCATCCCGCAATGGGTTTGTTTCAGGTTAGTGAATTATGATGATTTGCCCAGAGAGTTTGTACTGACCCTCTGGTAAACGTTTACATAACTATGGAAAATCACCATGCTATTAATGGGAAAATCAACTATAAATGGCCATTTTCAATAGCTATGTTAGTTTACCAGAGGGTAGTTTGTACTAACCCTGTTGGGTGGAAAAAAATGAAACTACGATAGATGGTCACATTCTTGAAAGAATGCCTTCCCCCTGATATCAAATACCCCCCAAGAACCATGGTTGAGTTTTGGATCTGTTCATTTCGAGGGGTCATTTTTGGGTGTATTTGCTGTGAGGGCGAATTTATTATATGATTTTGCTTGCATAGTTATTAAGTTATGGGTACTCTTTGGTTTTTCAGATAGCTATGGAACATGGCTCTATTATAGATGAGTTATGTCATAACTCATCTATAATAGAGCCATGTTCCACAGTTATGATGATTTGCCAATGAAAACTGGTGATTTTCCATTGCTTCTATCTGTGTTTCTCTTGTTTGGTTGTGTCAATTGGTTTCATCCCAATTTGTGTTTCTGACAAATCGGCCTCGCGCAAGCGACTGCTGGCTGTGTCTCTAACGAGTGCATCCGAAGGCTTGAGGAAGAAAACACACGCCTTGTTTTGTGGAAAATTGAATCTCCCAGCCTGCTGAAAAAGACATCAAAATATATCCCTGTTGATTAGTCATGAAATAGGTGGTTATCAACCTACCTGGTTTTTTTCGGGGATCATTCTCACAGTCCACCATAGGAATCTCTATCAATCAACCAGTACTTCATGGTTTTCGACCTGCACAACGACCCTCAAGAGGTGCATCAGGACAGTGTCCTCTGCATCACTCGTATCATGCTCCGCACCGTTCAAGTGTCCCATTTCTTTGGCATCGCGCCTTTCAAAGTAGGAGAAGATAGTGAAATCATTTGGGTCCACCAACTATACACTTGTCTTGGTGAAACAACAGCAGATTAGACTATATTGGAACATATTGGAACCTTTTGTATGTGATGTGTTGAAAATCACGGAATGTTCTGCTCTTTGTCTTGGGAATAGCAGGGTTGTTGAACTTCAACTTGCCAAACCTTTGGAGCAGGAAAACTCCCGGCATCAACGTGTGTCATCCTGCAAAGCAGATGGTTTCGACTTCCGGAAAGCTTGGACAACCAAAAGTGAATGTCATATGGTTCTGAGTCAAAACCCTGGTACCCTTTGCAGCCTAGCTGGCGAATGGATGGTGATTTCTCCAAATATGGTAATAAATAATAATAGGTTTTGACACATCCCCATATTTTTACATGATCTGGATTTGCTGAAGATGATAAACTTTATCTATTATAGAGAATATGTTTGTTCTTGGGGAAGGTTTCTGGATCTGCGGCAAACATGTTGGATAGGATGAGAAGTGGTTGTTGGGTTACAATGGTTCGGACTACCCTCTGGTCATTTAACATATCTATTGAACATGGCCCATTTATAGTTTATAGATGTTTATAGACTTACCTATTCGAAATGGTGATTTTCCATGGCAAACTATGAAATTACCAGAGGGTAGATATTTTTTTGGACCTCCCATTTTTTCGGCATCATATTGTTGGGACTAGCGGAAATTGTCGTTTGCTGGTCAATTTCACCAGTTTGTGATTGAAACAGACACTTCGATGAATGGTAGCCACACTTTGGTGGCTAAATTTGATTAAGTTGATGATTGCATCCCATGTAAAAGGATGTAAAAAGCCTTGGTCGATTTTGATTGTGGGATTCCTGTTTTTGATGGTTAGAATTACCCAATTTGCCAGTTATCCAGTTGTTGTACCAGCTAGACAAAAGAGACACCTCTTCAAATACCAACAGGTTCGAGTCAGGCTGCAGCCGATCCGCTTTCCGTTTGACTGAAGCGCGATGTTGGTGCGGGAAAAGAGACCGGGGGAACATTGCTGGAGTTGTAAAATCATGTCATGATGCAGTCTGTTGGTGAATTGTTGATATATGTTGTCATTTAATCTTTAAGTACTGCAGTTGAGATTATGATAATTATCTCTGTGTTTGTGGGTTGTTTGCCGATTTGTGTTGGTCGCACAAATCTACGCGTCATGCTTGATTCTCGGTGGATGTTTGACCGGAACAGCCGCTTGTTTGCTTGCTTGTTTGCTTGTCCAACTTCTTGTGAATGCGAAATATATCCATGCATACAGAAGCGTATTTTTTTCGGGTATACATAGTAATACGGAGTCCATCACACACAGTTTTGGGTATGGTTCATTTTTCTTTACCCAATTCTGGGGATGATGAAATACGTAAATATACGTTTAACACTGTAGTGGGTCCAGACATGTCCTATTTCGAGTTGCCAATCCATTTGCCTAATGATTGAAAGTTGGGTTTTCTACTGTAACATATGTCTATATATCTATAAGAATAAGATTAGATGATGATTATCTATTCGCATCATTGTTGGTTCCAATCCATGTTTAGATATTTTAGTTTAGATGACGACCTTTGATTTGGCTGAAGGGAAAACCAACGGCAAAACATGGCAAAACCAGTTTCCAAAAAGTCTGCAACTGATCCATTCCTTCGCTTGCAGGATCAGCCCACGAAGAAAGCAACAATAGCAACACCCCACTTTATAAACGGGATAATGAAGTACTTAAATAAATGCCATCAACCCCATGATCTAGTTCGTTTGCCTTTTTATCATCAAACTAACAGTGAAAATAAAGTTACCCTCTGGTAAATGAACAGTTCGACCCTGAGAATAGCAATTGTTTAAAGAGGAAACTCATCTTCCAATCCCTATCTGGGGTCGAACTGTTAATATGGAGGTTTCCTAAAATAGGGGTACCCCAAAATCATCCATTTATAGATGGATTTCCATGGACTAAACCATCCATTCTTGGGTATCCCCATTTTAGGAAAACCCCATATACTGGAGGGTAAATCTTCACCACCTTAGATGACATGTCTGCAGGCCGGTGGTGGCTCCAAGCGTCTGATGACGGTGACCAAGCTGCAGTGAGATACACGAACAAAGGGAAGGTTCGTCAGGACAATGCTGGAAATGATGGTTATTTTGGGGTATAACATGGTATAACTATAGCAGAATTGACCGAACTTTTCAGATTGGTGAGATATTTCTAGATTTAGGACGTTTCAAGTCATGACTTTGTGTAGAAAATCATCTCAGATGGAATCTAACGCAATCCACGTATTTGATCAAATGGCGAAGATGTTTGCGGATCAGTATTTGGGTACGTCAGACGATCTTAGTTTCAAATTGGTGAATGATTTGATCTACCCAGATATTCTCGACAAAATTGTGTAAATCTTCACACAGTGGCAGTTTTGTTCAAATTACTTCGATCGGAAACTAGATTATACCGAGCTCAAAATTGACTTGTCCGGAAGGTATTCCGAGATGATCCATGAACTTTGGACCTTTCCCCGCAACCATAACCCAATTTGAAGTCAAAATCAGGTAAGGATGACCACCTTATGTTCCACCCGCAATAAAAGATGAAGTCTTGCTAGACCTACAAGAAAACATGTGTTTACCTCTAGTAAGGAAACATAGCTAGCTGGAAAATAATCTATAAATGGAGGTTTGCATGGGAAAATCAACTATACATGTACATTTTGCCTTGGCATGTTTGATGACAGGAGGCTAATTCTATACATTGTCCCTATGTCCTATGCCCTATTGCCTATGTCACTTATTTGTTCAACATTCCAGTTTGTGTGAAAGAAAGGCACCCCATTCCATCCAGTGGTTCAAGACTTCCTTTACCCTACTCCCAAATCTCTTATTAAGTCGTTGGTTTGTTATTAATATGATTCTCCCCATTTAGTTCTTCGATTTTCCCAGAAAATATCCCATGATCTTCCCTTTGTTCCTATGATTGTCCCATGATTCACTTTTGTCTTTCCAATTCTCGTTGTAGTTTTTCCCCATGGCAACCACCGTCCAGAGGTCGACAGCTTCACGAAAGCCTTGGTGGACGCAACTCAGATATATGGCGGTCAATGTGTGTGAGGATCTTGGGGGTGCAGTGGCACTTAGAAGTGGATATAAATAACCATAATTAGAGTTACATCCCAACTTATGAAGGTTTGTTACCATGGTTGTAACGTTGATTTGGCTTAAATAAGCGGATTCTGTTGATGTTTGTTGCCCGGGCGGATACGGAGACAATGAGCCGTCTGGGGGCGGAGGCTTCGGTGCTTCGTCAGATTTGGAGAGTTGTATCTTTTTCACACATTCATTCAAGTATAAAGAAAAGATTGAGCTTCGATTTGTTTCAGTGCTTGTCTGGCTTTTGGGATCTCTCACTTCTCGAAGAGTTGAGGAAGGCGATCGTGATTCCATATCTTCACCATCCAAGGCTTTTTCCTTGCGAAAGGGCGTGAGACGTTGAAAAGCATGTTGGATCGAAATCAAGGAGGATCTTTGGGTGCTGCAGGTACTGAAACTGCATCTGTTCAGTGGAAGAGGATGTCAGAGGAACACAAAGCCCCATATGATGCCGTTTTTCGGTATGTTCAGAATGCCACGCGCGTTGGTGTGCAGCATGGTGTGCACTTTTGCTTGGGTCTAAGGATGCGTACCAGCACACAAAAGAGAATTGATTCTTCGTGCCAACCATTGCTGAACCCAGGCAAAGAGAATGCCACCAAAGCCACCAAACCCTTTTCAGCTCATGGTTAAGCTGCAGCAATGGAAGGAGCGGAAAGCCACTTGGCGGGTTCATCCGCGCTTGAAATCGGCAACGTTGCTAAAGCAAAACCTGCACCCCCAAGAAGGATAGGAAATGTCGGTAGATGTTGAAAACTGTTGGGGAAATGATCCAGGCAATGTATAGACTAGTGACTTGTTTGTAATTCAGTCAGAATATAGGTTGTTTGAACACCATGTCCGCCCTTCTTAAATACATGGAGGTTTCCTAAAATGGGGTAACCCGAAAAAAGTCCAAGTCGTGACACAGCATGACTTAGTATTGAAACCTATGGTGACTTGGGGATCTCCCATGATTTCAGAAACCGTCATATCTGTTTTGGTATACGGCCCTGTTGGCCTTTGGCCACATCAGCAAAGACGTTTGTTGTGAGGTGGGTGTGGGCTGGGTAAAACTTGGCGGAAGATTTTCTTCGTGGCGTACCCTCTGGTTTCAAGTGGGTTTTGACAGGGAAATCATCTCTAAATGGGTGATTTTCTGTGTTTGGTTACTGGAGGCTACCCTTCAATACGTGCTCAGATAAGGAAAAGAATGGTGTTGACAAGGAAGATTAGTTCCATTCATGGTCATGTTCCATATCTATGTCAGTTTATGAGAGGTTACGGCTTTTCCGTTTTGGTGATGCTGCTTTCATACCGAACCAAAAATCCTTTGTTTGTTGCGCATACGCGTCAGATTTGCCATGATTTGGTGGGTCGATCCCACTGTGACGTGCGATTTGGGGTCTGTCAGCCTTTTTTCAGCAACAACGCAAGCCATTGAAGTGTAAGCACACAGAAGCTCGTGTAGCCTCCAGTAAACTGACATAGATATGATATGGAAAGTCCACCGTGAACATAGATAATGTCCACAGGAACCCCATGGATTTCCGCAAAATTTCACAATCAGCAAGATCTTGAGGTTTGAACAGTGAGGGACTATAACACAAACACATACAGCAAGAGATTTCAGATGTCTTATGAAATCAGTATGGTAGTTAGGTGACAGGTCACAACCCCAGTTCCCTCGTGACACCAAAACAGATGGTAAATGGATGTTCATCCCCAAAAGAACGTGGTATAAGGGGTGTGGATCCCTCCCAAAGATCCACCCCCATTCTCAAATTGGTTGATTCCAAATGAGTCCAACTGATGGTCACATGTGAGGGATGTCCATTGACGGTGAAACTGCTCAGCTGTGAGACTTACATTCAAGTCATGAAACCCAAGGCAAAGTCGGAAAATATGTGCTGATCATCTCCTTTTCTCAGCACTGTCCAGCGAGAATGTCCACAGTTTGTCCTTTGTTGCATCATTTTGGACATCATTTGCGTGTTGATAAACATCTTATGGTTGATTCTATATACATATATTGATACACATACGTAAACCTTGACCCTCACGGCAACCATTACAAATTGTCGATTTACGAAAGTGTTGGGGAAAAGTGAGGGTCTAGGTATGCCTTCGTGCAAACAGTCCGTATGTAGGTTGTCTCTGTGTGTTTGATCTGGGCAAAATAAAGTGACTTGAAGGTTAACAATATGAGTTCAGGTTTGCCGTCGATCATTTGTGAATTTTCCCAGGTTGTCAGATATTTCTCGAATCCTAGTCTTGTCTGGTACCATAGGGTATCCCTCCAATCATTCGTTTATTTATTTATTACTCACTTCCCCATTGTACATGGCATTTTTTTAGTGGCCAATCCCCTATTCTCAGACTCACTGGATTGGTTTAAGGGAACATTGAAACCGGACACCTCTAGTCATTTGATGGGGAAATCCCATGGGTTTCCGGTGAATTTTTTCCCTTCAATCCAATGATGATTTTTTTCCCATACCCTCTGGTAAACTAACATAGCTATGGAAAATCACTATTTTTAATGCGAAAATCCACAAACATAGCTATTTTCCAATGATTTCCACCATTTTCCCATCGTTTTTTTCCCATCATCTTCCACCAATGGCAGACGCATTGGAGCGAGGTGGCGATGCAAGTCATGG
Source organism: Symbiodinium sp. clade C Y103 (assembly GCA_003297045.1). Taxonomy (NCBI): domain Eukaryota; class Dinophyceae; order Suessiales; family Symbiodiniaceae; genus Cladocopium; species Cladocopium sp. clade C. Next base: position 363,202 of record BGPT01000206.1, read on the forward strand.
GACCCGAAGATGTGCCGCCCGCAGTTGCCGGGGTTGCCGGGGTTTGCTGCAGGGGTGGCCGGTTACCCTCTGGTAAACTAACAGTTTGCTATGGAAAATCACCCATTTTTACTGGGAAAATCCACTCTTGCTATGGCCATTTTCAGTAGCTATGTTAGTTCACCAGAGGGTAGCTGGAACTTCAAAATCTTCAAACTCGCTTTTATATGGGGTTTTTTTCAAATGATGGTACCCCCAAATGGATGGTTTATAAGGGAAAATCCTATTAAAAATAGATGTTTTAGGGGTACCCCCATTTTAGGAAACACCCATATATTGTAGATAAATATAGATAAATCTTAGGTATATATAAAACGTGTTTCTGGGTGTTTTGGACGTTTTGCAAAAATGTGTGGAATTTCTGGTGTTTGATTCGCTCTTCCGGGAAGTTTGCGGGGGTTGCGGCGAGAATTGCTGCAGTAAACAACTGTGTTGATTGCTGAAGTTCCACATGTGTCGTTGTAGAAAGCAAAAAACAAACCTGTTCTGTATGCTTCTCACAGAAATACGTGGATCTTCGAAACCATGAATCCAAAGAAATTTGGATGTCACCAACATACCCGTGGTGTTTTTTGGAGATCAGCTGGGTTGGACCATCAAGGTAGGGGCCCTCATCAGCCGGATGGGTTGATAACGACATGGATTTACCCAGCCAAAACATGTGGGTACCCTCTGGGAAACTAACAGTTTGCGAACTGGAACATCACCATGCTATTAATGGGAAAATCCACTATTTCTATGGCCATTTTCTATAGTTATGTTAGTTTACCAGAGGGTAACTTGTAGTTGATGTATGATCGCTTCAGTTGGTCACCGGTTTTTGTTTAGCCAAGAAACATCACCACTAAAGCGCCCCATCGCTTCAGTTGGACCTCCAATATCAGCGAAATTTGCGAACGATGATTTTTGATAGGTTGTATTCCGCAAATTCAATCCTTTCTTGCAAGATGTCGATTTATCCAATTCTGGAATCGCTGTTGTGTGTCTTTGTGTTTCATCATCTGTGCTCCCAATCGTTCAGATGGGTTATCACTCCATGAAATCATCGACCCCTTGAAGTTGTTAAAGCAACACGACTGCTATGGTCAACCGCATCTGGGATCCACAATAAATCATCACCAATGTGTGCCTTCCCATTGCGTATCCATCGTACACCCTTAGATGATGTACGCATATCTACAATAGCCCCCCTAAAAACCCGTTTGTGGTTGGTTTTTGGCATCGTGGATCCCAAAGTATAGAAAATGGAATCACTCTGCTTAGATTGATCAGTCTTGATCTTGACCGGATTATTTTCCCAAACCAAACAGGGTATGTGTATATACATATGGCTATATATGTCATGGGTTATGAATGGCTACGTACAAAGGTAAAAAGCACTTCTCATATCTTGTCATCACCACTTAACTAGCTCGCCATTGTCGATCCAAGTGGAGAAACATAGGAAGCCAGGTGTCAAATGGCTTGGAAGACTTCTGCAAGCGGGTGCCTGGGCCAGCGTCATGTACCTGCAGGATTGGGATTGATGTCGAACTGAGCTACTAAAGATACCCTGGTTGATTGGTGACAATAGGGAGTTATACTACCTGGGTTATTGGGGGTTATTTTAACCCATGGTACTGTAGGGAAACTTATCAACCACCCAGTATAATGAAATGGGATATAGTGGTCTTTCGGTTGAAATCATCAATTGATCCATTCAAAATACCCCTATGCCAAGGTGGGCAAGCACGGGACACTGATGATGTCGAAAACGAAGAGTGGATATGCCTTCATGCCTGAACCAGAGCAAATCAGCCTTTTGTCAGACAGCCTTTACAGCTCGATGGCAGAAGTGCATAGAATCACGGAAAGATTCAGATCTAAGAAGAAGAAGAAGAAGAAGAAGAAGAAGAAGAAGAGGTAGTTTCACATTAAACTCTACATTAAAAAAGAGAATGAGTTTAAAATTTCACTTTGACTTTTTGTTTATATTTTTCCGGTCAACAATTAGCACCATTGCATGGAGGTTCCCACACCATTGGTAGGTCCCCAACTTCGCAGGAGAGCTGGGAACCAACCAGAATATCAATGGACATATTTCTGGTATTCAGGGATTCAGAATCATACTCGTAGGACATATACGACCATGCACGTCCATTCATATTCTGTTTTTGTGGTTTTCAGGCGAGTATATATTGTGCAAAATGGAACGGTAGATGGTTATTGACCAGTTAGTAGTGGGATGCGTACCATTACACTTCTCGTCCGAGGTCCTGCGTCCTCTGAACGAGGTCTTGTTGCGGTCTCGCAGCGAGGACGTGACCGGTCCCTGCGCAGAAGATTTGAAAGCTGCGGATGGAAGGAATAGGTTACCCTCCAGTAAGCATGCAAATAATACCAAATTTATCCACATTTTGTTTTGGAAATCCATGGGTGTTTCCTGGGGTTCATGATCTACATTCATGGTGCATGTTTGGAAAATAATATTCTATTTTCTATTTTGTAACCGTCTACTGACCATCTGGTCCTTCATGCTTTGCCGGACTTTCAAGACATTCATTATCAACATTTATTAAATCTATTATCGGTGTTTTCCCATCAGGGTTTACCCATTGTCAACCCATTTATAAGCCCACTACAAACCCACATACCCATTATAACCTCATTATGGTCTAGATCTATGTTTCATTATCTAAGCATACATGTACTGTGTATACACATATATATATATATATGTATATATATATAGATATAGATACTGATATTGATATTGATAGACTATATTGCCATGAATATGGACATTTGATGAATATGCCATTCATAGTTCATATCCTGTTCATATTCCATCATTTAGATTATATTCGGTGGACATTAATCAAATTATATGCATTTGTATTCCATAATTCCATATAGAGATGGGTCAGAAAATATATATTGCCATATTTGGGTGAATAAATGAATATCCATTAGCCAGCTTTGACTTCGGGTACCGTTTGGGTCCTGGGGTTTTGACTCATAGCCGTTTTCCATAATATCACCCACCTCACCAATCGATTTAGATCTTCGTGTTGGCGCGCCAGGACTTGCTGGGCGTGTTGAAGCTGCAAGAGAAGCCACAAGTGAAGAGGTCTTTCTTGGGAAATCCGTTGGAAAAGGGCCACCTTACCAGTAAATCATGGGAAAATCCAGGGGAAAACGTTGGAGAATGGCAGCCTTGAATAGGAACATAAGGGAAAAGTCATCTATAAATGAGAATATCTTTGGAAAATCATCTATACATGGGTCTATAGTCGAAAAAAACATCTATGCATGGGGATATGTTAGATACAAGTAATCAACTTAATATGAGATTTCGGTGTTGTCTGACAATGTTGCTATTGCTGTCGTTGTTGTTGTTGTTGTTGTTGTTGTTGTTGTTCTTGTGCAACTGGCAACCGTCCCACCAGACATTTTTTGATACATGTTTAGGGCCAAAAAAAGGGTACATCCAATAGGTTGTGTTTTCACGTTTTTTTAAGATTCTCGGAGCAACAAAAGTGTTAAGAAAAACAATTTGGAATTTCCCATGCGTTTTGGTAGTTATATATATATATATTGTGATAGATTATTATATAGTTATATATTGTTATATATATATATTGTTATATTATATATATATTTATATATATAGTTTTATATTACATGTATATTATATAGTTATATTATATATATAGTTACATATATATATAGTTATATATATAGTTATAGATATATATATAGTTATATATATAGTTATATATATAGTTATATATATAGTTATATATATAGTTATTTTTATATATATTTATATATAATTAATATATAATTATATATATAGTTTGGAATTACAACATACATGCTGTATCCGGCAAGATACGCAAACATATCCGCCAAGTGAGTCATGACGATGATAATGTAACATCTGACTTTCGATCAAAATTTATGGCAAGCAAGGCCAGTTTTGGACGAGGCTGACGCTGTCATTGACCAGGTGCCAGGCCAATGTGGTCATGGAAACGCCGGTACGACCAGAAGCGCTCGTGTTTACGTGCGACCAAGGAGTTCCTCCGAAGCATTGCACAAGGCGCTCTTTCCTTTTATTGTTCAAGATGCTGCGAGGGATGCCAAGGAACTCAGGAGACAGGGAGCTGGGGAACCCACGTGTTGTTTTTACATGTTTTTTTAAGATCTATTTCGCCAGCTCCATGCAAGATCATCCAAGAATCATCGCTTGCTCAAGGCCATTTCCCTTGCAAAAAGTCATGATTTTGGGTGGCTCTGTTCCGCTCCATCTTTTCATTCTGCGTTTGTTTGAAAATGATGTACCCCAAACTTCATCCATGCTCCCTGATTACATGGATACTTTGCGGATTTCGAACATAATTTCCAGCTCCAAACCCATGATTTGGAATGTTTAAATGGATGGTCGTGATTCTCGATATATTTTTTTGTCGCCGCTTCAGTTCATTCATTTTTGTTGCATGGCCTTTTTTTCTACCGTGGATCTTTCCCGAGGCCGCAGGTGAACTTATCCACAGTAAGGCATATAATCGGCGGTCCTTGGCGGACCTTTCCCAGTTCAACCGAAATAGCGCTGGGAAAAGCCACCCTGGCAGCGGCCAAAACTTGTCAAAAAAGTTGGTGATTTTCGACGTTTTCCTAAGGAGATATCCACCAGAAATTAAGCATATATTTTTTTAGTTTCGTTGCGTTCCTTGAGCAAACCCAAGAAAATGAACACGAAATATTGGTTAGTATGAAGCACCCGGCTAATTCATATCATGTCGTGATGAGTCCCATTTTTGTTGCTTAAATTTTGATGATCCGTCCTGAAACCTTCGGAAAAAAAAAAAAAAAACACAAATTTTAGATGCATTAGATGCACTTTGCGTGCATTTTCCCACCTTTGCCACTTTTGTGATCTGTTTGACGCGTTTTTGCATGTCTAATCCGGGTATGCTGTTTTGGAAAAATTATAACGAGCTCACTGCGACCTCACTCGAATGATGGCCAATAAGGGTAACTATCCCAAAATCACCCTTTTTCAGATTAATGAAATATTGCAATTTACCAGGCTGGTGATAAGATGATAAGAAATTGATTTTGGAAATCACATCTGATGTGGGATAGCTGCTCTTCTGCGATCTCTGGCAACTTTGTTAAGCTCTGAACCGCCCGACAAAAAATAACGCCGCCAGAAAGGCAATCAAATTTCTTCAACTTTAAAGAGGATGGGTTTGGTTCTCAAAGGTTTTTCATACGTTGGTCCACGCGACTTGATTCACTGCTGGCAGCTTTCTGTCGCAGCGTCAATCGCCAGTTTCTCACCTCCATGGCAGGCTGCTGGAAGATTGCAATGCTGGTCTGCAGAAGGCAGATGCGTGGGTGGTTGAAGGGTACGATCACCCCAACTGACAGGGAGCTACCCTGACAATAGCTACCCTCCTGTAGTAAACTAACGCACCGTTTGTAGATCGTTTTCCCCAGGGTGGGTTTTCCACTTCTTTTGTATGTTTACCCAGGGCAATGTTGAGGTGAAAGTAGTCTTCCAACCCCAAGTAGCAGGCCCAACCCCAAGTGTCGAGCTGTTGGCCGAGGGTATCCCAAATCCAAGTGTTCCCTTTCCAGAGTAGCCACGCTCGTCGCGAAACCCCAAAGGAACAATATTCCACCATGACACCAGAGAGATTGCATGAGCCAGTGGATGATGCTTCTGGACCCGAGAGTTTGTGTTCACCATTGGACAAATCACCATTCTAGCCCAGGTAGTCCATCATGTTTTTTGTGGTAGGCCAACGAGTCATCTAAAGGTTGTCCCACCAATTGACACTGGGAAAAGCTGGTGTCCTGCAAATATTTGCTCATTTCCAAAGGTCCGCGTTGGCAATTTGATCGTCCCCGGTTATGAGTTGCTGCAACAGTAAACCATCCCCAATGTACCCCAATAGTGTACCCAATTTGAATATGTTTTTTGTGGCCGTAGTAAGGGCAATGTGCAGACCCTCATGTTTTCGTACTCAACCCCTTCATTTATATCCTCAAAAAAAATCATGCGAGGGTTAAATCCTGTTAAGTCCAAGTGTTGGTTGGTCAAGTCCTCACCGAAGATATGGTTAAACCATCACTCGCAATATTTAAATCACAGCAAATTTAACAATTTAGCACTAAAAATCCCACAGTCCCATCTCATGTTACTAATTACTAGTTGGTTGATGGGTTTCCCTCATACGTTTTAATGATCCCCAAGACAGAAGTAGTACAACTCCCTTTAATGATCAATCAACAATGGTATTTCTATGTGTTTTTTATGGCTCAATGAGTTTGGTTTGTTGTTGGCTTTACCATGTTACGTGCCTGCCCCAAATGTCCTCCATCGACATCACCAAAACGGACCTCTATAAATCTTTGATTGTCCATCAAGCCATGTTTGATTGCCAGAGGGTATATCCATGAATAGTCCATCAATGTTCCACTATATCCCATCACTGTTTCATTATATTGCCATTTTATCCCTATTATCCCATTCATATTCCCAATCATATTCCCATTCACTACCCTCTGGTAGTTTAACATAGCTATTGAAAATCACCAGTTGCAGTTGATTTACCCTTTAAAACTGGTGATTTTCCATAGCTATGTTAGTTTACCAGAGGGTAATCCATTATATTTCTATTATTTCCCTTTTATCCCATCCATATTCCCATTACACATCACTATATTTCCATGATATGCCCATTCATATTCCCGTTCAATAATTATTGGTTTGGTTTAAGGGAAAATCTACAGGAAAGATGCTTTTTCCTATGAAATATGGCAGTGTCCTGTAAATTTTCCCTTAAACCAATCCTATGAACTAACCCTAATCTTTGGTTAAATCACCATGATTCCGATGATCCCAGCGAAACACCTCCATCTTCCGCCCGAAAACGTCAGCTCTTCCTGTGCTATGCCGCGGAGCCCACGGCACGAAGGTGCACTTTTCGATGGCGAGAAACTATGGAGATATGGGGGATATACTGAGGATATATTGGGATATATTGGGATCTAGTGAGGATATAATGCAGATATAATGGAGACATCATGGGATACAATCTCGATTTATTGGAATATAATGGATATGTATATATAATGTGGATATAATGGGACATTACGGGGATAAACCTAGGGTTGTTGAAGGTGATTTTATGTTTTCCCAATGAAAAATCCACCCATGACTGGAGAATCTACAGGGACTCTTCTTTGGATTTCTTTTTTGAACGTCTTAGGCAAATCCAGGTAAATGGGGTTATGAGGACATAAATGGAGATATGATGAGATATAGGGGAATTTAATCGAATAGATCATATATCTAAACAAGTAAATGGAAAATAACTGGAAAGAATGGGGATATATTGGGGATAGAACTGGAAAGTAAGCTGTACATGGGGATATGTGGGTGTACTGGGGATACTTCATGGGAGATCACACACCAACTTGATATGTTTTTTTGGGTCTTTATAGAAATTGGGTATACATGGTATGCCCCCAAATCACAACCATTACACCGGGAAAAATGATCCTTATCCCCAGGATGTGGGGTACCATATTTTCATTCAAGCCCATCTAAGCCATTGAAAATAAATTTGTTGATGGGTTGGCACAACTGTTTTGCTTCGTGCGAATAATAGGAATTTGGTGTGGTTCTGGGTTTGGAGAGTTTGGTAAAGGGCCAGGACTTGTTGTGTTTCTTCAGGTAGCATTTGAAATTTCACACTGACCACTTCCCTCCACCGCTTTTGTTCATGCCTTTTTTGTGCAAGTCATGAGCAAGGTTTCCAAGTTGACGAAGATTTGCCAAGCTCGGCAAACACTTTGCTCCAAGATAGCAGTATGTAAATATGCTACATGTGTACATCCAATCTACCTATCAACCTATCTCTTTGACTAATCTAGAAGACCTGTCTACTTAGCCTGCCTATCATCCAACCTACTACCCTTCAACAACCCAATGACCAATTTCCATCTTAACTACATTGATGTGTAAGTTCACAATCATAAGACAAAACTTGAAGCTACCATGTACATTTGAAACCACTTAGGAAAAAGAAGCCCAGAGGCGGGCGATCCGAAGCTGCGCGCAAAAAGCGCCTTGGCGATGCAATTTTTGGCAGGTTCGAATTTCCGAATGAACGCTGCGGAAGCGACTGGCCCCAGACTTGAGTACGGAAGAGAAGGCTACCCCCAGTGCGTCAACGAAGGACGCGGTGCTGGTGACGATGAGCATCATGGTGCCTGGGTACCACCTCATGATGGTGGCGAACGAGTAGGTGATGGTGGCGAACGAGTAGGTGAGCAAATCTGGAAGAAAGCCAGGACGCTTCACCCTGGAAGGAACACCCGGGTACGTCCTATGCCACTATGACTACGAAAGGCAAGATGAGACAAAACGACAGCTTCTGGAGGAGTACCTCGCAGGACCGAATTGTCTTGGAGAATGTTGGAGAATAGAGGTGCAATATTTCATGTGGTAGGATAGGCGTAGTTTTAGTGGCTCATTTGACTTGATCACACTTGCAAAAATTGAAGGATGGTTTTGACTGTGGGATCCCAAAAAGAATAATCATGCCGAATCTGACCAATGTCGTAGTGCTACCTTTCGACATCTTTCGACGCATGCATACGGCTAGAAATGCTACGGAAATCCATGGAAGATGTGGGATGATATCTATATATTATATATATATATATATATGTTGGCACGGAATAAAAAACATGAAGAACATTGGGGGTTCGCTGTTTAGGTTAGGTTGCTAATACATACGTCGTTTCTTGGGAAGATCCACCTGTGGAAGCCCACTCTCCGTTCCACAAGCTTTTTGCGATGGAGGCGTCGTTCTGACCTGAAAAAGTGATCTAGAGGTCGAGGCAGAAGTGATCCTTCTGCCAACTATTGAGACCCTGCGAGAACTTCAATGAATTGTGTTTGCAGCAGTAAAGCAGTAAAAGATCTCAAATTGTGCAGACACAAATTTTGACCTCTAGCCCTGATCATCATCCACGGTGCAAGTATATTACCCACATCTACCCCCAAAAGATTAGCTACTTTTGATGAACTCAAATAGACCCTGTCTATGGTATGGGTACAACGTGATGCTCCCAGTTGCAAGGTGTATGAACCCAGGCCCCCAAACATCATCAAACTATACATATATGATAATAATTCCTAATGTATGTAGTATGTATAAGCCCCAGCTAGTCCAGTTAAGACTCAACTGTGCTAAGTGGAGGGCACCACATGGTACTCATTCTCCAGGGTCAGATTGGCAGGTTTTCCCACGTCCCCACTTGCAGGTCTTATTGGAATGCCGACTCGGTCACGAGGCGTTTGGGTGCCGGGGTTGACGGATGGCCAGGCAAAATCATAGAGTAACAACGGAGAGGTCAAACAAGATGCTGTATCGGATACCAACCTATCATCAAAACATGTCTACATTTTGGTTTACCGAATCGGGATCCACGGGTCCGTCATAGTCGTAGGGTTCTTGATTGTGTTCTTATCTGGCTGATCAACACAAACAAGAAAAAGTGCCTACAATCTCGTGCTTGGTGTCTACACACTTTGTATCAGTGCTCCTCACGCAGTGTCTACAAAATGTACTATGCCATGTCAATAGACGAAAAGGCAACGCCGTGACCTTCATCTCCTCAACTTGTCAGAAAGTGTCTACTCCTCTGTCTTTCTTAAAATTGCCGGGAATGGAGGCGTCTCCAACCTTTTTGCCACAGTCAAAGAGTCCATTTACGACGGCGCCACCATTTCTCAGTCGAGACGCTGCAGAAAGGAACGTGTGTTAACCTCTTAGCGCATCAGTCATGGGGCCGCAAGGCCATGTCTGATCCTCGTGACAGGAACAACGTGGCCCGGATCTTGCAAGCTGACTGTGGCCATCCCTTGTTAGTGCAGACGACTTTACTTAGGGGTTTCCCAAAATGGAAACCCCAAGATCCAATAAATAGGGTTCATGAACCATATATATATATATATACAGTATTATATAGTTACTTTGGATTATAAACCAATATAAAAAAATTGTTGTGGTGGGCCCCAAGGCATCCATCTTACTCGCCATTTCTGATGCCGGTTTCAAATGTGTCTACCAATGGTGCAGCGATAGCCTCCAAGTTTCAGAAACAGACCCGCCTCAATGCCTACGACGTCGCTGGAAGGATGGTGAATGTAAGGTGAATCATCCACAAAATTCAAGTGGCCTTCATGCAGGATACTACCCATCCACATACCATGGTTTACCAAGGTTCTGGTTGCTGAATGATCTCTATTCATTGGGATACCATGATTTACCAATCTTTTCAAACTGCCTATCTTTGTGTATTGAACACCCAGTTGTTGCGGACCATGTCGCAAGGTATGCCAATGTTTCTTCTGAGTAGGACCTGACCAAAAGACACGATGTTTCTTTGAATGCCCTCTTGCTATTGATAACACATATTCAGAGATGGATGTATGGAAAGATGGATGTATAGAAAGATGGATGGATGGATGGATGGATGGATGGATGGATGGATGGATGGATGGATGGATGGATGGATGGATGGATGGATGGATGGATGGATGGATGGTAGATAGATAGATTATTATGAATGATAGATGGATAGATGGATACACAGTTAGACAGATGGAAAACCAGATGAATACAGTCATATCAGAAATCCATGCAACCTGTATTCCATACTGGCACATTCAACGTCGCATTTTCCTCTTAGAGTTTGTGGTCAGAGGCAGCCCTTCGTATGGTTACTTAATGAGCCCAGAATGATCACAACCTGAACTGCAGGTATACGTAAGTTTGTAACATGTGTGTATTTGTATTCTTTTAGTTGAGATTATTCAAGGTTCTTACTTTACATATGAACATGAACCATCAACTATAGAGACAATTCTATGCTTAAACACTACATATGAGCATCCCAATGAAGACGTGGTTTGATTTGGGATGATTGCATGTAATTGTACAAATACATCGTAAATTTGAAAATTTATAAGGGAAAGTAAAGTATCCCAAATCAACTGAAAACTCAGGTTGGTGAAATACTTCAGTTGATCCGTAAAACATATATCAAAACATATTGATATATACATATACACATATGCATAGATATACATGTAATACTGTAGTGTATGTTATGTAATTATACCTATATTTATCCTATATTTCAGTTGTTATATTACTATATTACATTCTTACGTCAAGTAAACTGGACAGTAATATTGTTACTATAGGTAACAATAATATATTACACAATTATTGCGTCAAGTAATTGAAATATTCATTGGATTGGTTCATGAGAAAATTTAAACCGGAAACCTCTGTATTTGATGGGAAAATACATGGTTTCCTGTAAATTTTCCCTTATATAAACCAATCCATTGAAATAAAGCAAGTACTATTACCTCTTGACGCTCCATCCCTACCCCCGCTGGACACAGGTTTGCTGTGGACTTTGACTTCTTGGGCGAGGCACTGCGGCGTCAGCGGCGTTGAAGTGGCCAGAGCTTCGGTGGTGTGTTCATTTTGATCGATTGAAAAAACCAACAAAAAACATGTTTTTTTAAGCTAAAACGCATAGATGGCCTGTATGTACTTCCGGCTGCTCCGCAGAGTACTACGCATCAAAACTTCGTAATTTTCTTGTGTTTCCAACCAGACAGTTGGGTGAAAGCAAGCAGACCTATCGCACCGTCACAAAGAATTCTTGCGCAACAGTTTCAGCATCTACTCATATCACTGACCACATCTCCAGAAGACCCCCATCCACCATGTTGTTTTTCCCCAGCACTCCGAGATAGAATTCAAAGTACGGGGGCCAAACGAGGTAGACTGACAAAGTATTGGTTACACGAAACAGAGACCAAAATCTTGGGTTTTTGCGAGCCTCCACCCCACAACTAAACATCATCTCTTCACACTCAAGAAATTTCTTACTAGGGACCCTACTCTCCTTGGGCAACTCCAGACCGCGCCAACGCGCGCGAAACATCTGCTGGGCACAAACATGGAAGAGACTGGTTGCGCGTGGCAAGCGTTTAAAACAGTTTGTGAGCGCAACTGATACAACTCTTAGGTCCATGGTAGAGGTATCGAACTAGTCAGATGGGTGAAAGTAAACCAACGAACATAGGGGGGAAGCACTGTAGATTTTAAACCAAGAAACGTCAATAGATTATCCATTGTTACGTTTGTTTCTGAATAGAACTATGAAGTTATCTCGAAGGTTCCCCGACTTAAAGTTTCTACGTGGGGAAACTGACGAAAACGACAAGGCCCATTTAATTCAAACCGGTGCATTTAAGGTTCAAATTTCGACACGAATCCTTTTGGGATGTGTTTGGTTGATCATTATTTCCAGGTTCAAATGCGGTGTATAGTTTATCAATTTTCAAACAGACCCGTATCATATCGTTCGCTGTGTATCCCACAAAATAGCCCCAGTATATTCCCATTGAAATCGACTTGTTTTCCCATGATGTCCCGTTAAAATCGACTTCATGAAGCCACACTTGGTTGTATATCCCCATCAAATTTTCATTATATATAGTGTGTGTGTGTGTGTTTGTTTTGTTATGTGCATATATATATATATATTATGTATATATATAATTACATAGCGACATATATACATGATTTTCCAATAATGTTCCATGATTTGGTGATTTTTCTATATTCCCTATGGTTTTCACTCCAAAATCCAGAGCCCACCACCGCCACGCAGGTTAGCAACTTGCCTTTGCAGCGCATGTTCCAGGACAGGATCATGTTGTCCAAGGTTTTGGGTTTGGATTTAGATCCAGAAAATTGGCAAAAACAGAGAAATCTGTGGGGAATGCTGAAGAAATCTGTGATTTTATGGTGATTTCATGGGATTTAAAGTCATTTGATGGCGATTCCATGATGGTGTTATAGTGATTTTATGGTGATTTTAATAGGATTAAAAAGACCAGTGGTGAAGGAAGGAAGCGAGCGAGCTTAAGGAGCCAGGGGTGTTCAGAATTTCCCGAGTTTTCACTGGGAGCCAGCTCGAGCTACGAATTGAGTTTCCCAACCACGTGATAGTAAAATGAATAGGAGCTAACGATTTAAAATCCAACGAGGTTGGACGTATTTCACATGGGCCCAGGAAGCTTCGGATGGTGGCTTCAGGCTCATACATGTCCTTTTCCTACTTATTTGTTGATGGAGGGGTAGACCGCCATCCACAATCAATAAATAAATGATGTATAAATTGTATACCAAACCTACCCCTCTGCTAAATTTTCGCAATGTTCATTTGTTTGTTACAAAGTGAGATGTATTTGTCAATATGTGTATTTATAGCCTCGTCCCCGGCCTTGGAACTACCGAAACACGAATTAGCTTGGTTTAAACTACCGATTCCGTCACGAAATTATGTCGCGGAAATTTCTCATCATCATCATCATCATCATCATCATCATCATCATCATCATCATCATCATCATCATCCTCATCATCATCATCATCATCATCCTCATCCTCATCATCATCATCATCATTATCATCATCATCATCATCATCATCATCATCATCATCATCATCATCATTTCTGCAAGTTCAAGGAACGTTGACATCCCACCCCACCCAACCCCCCCCACCCCGCGTGTGCATAGCATCAACTGCTTCAGCAAGTTCAAGGAACGTTAACATCCCACCCCACCCCGCCCCCCCCCANCCACCCCGCGTGTGCATAGCATCAACTGCTTCAGCAAGTTCAAGGAACGTTAACATCCCACTTTGTTGTAGGTAGTTCCAAGGCTGGGGACAAGCCTATTTATACATATACCCTAACCATCCAATAGTCTTTTGATGAAAGACCATTAGGGATTTGGTGGAAATAGCCTTTGTCGGAGCACGCTCATTCACGCTTCCTCTTTTCACATGTACATATATATATATATATACTTGCATTCCCTGACTTGTACCCAGGTACATACACACATATGTATATATAGTATACAGCTATGTATATATAGTATATAGATAGATATATATATATATAATATATACATGTACATATCCTAGCCAGCCAAGAACGATTCTGTTGCAGGATGTCTGTCCAGAAATTGGGTGAAAATGATGATACCCTCCAGTGATCAAACATGGCAAGAAGATTCTCCATTCATAGACGTTCTGGACAGCCATAAGGCCTCCATTTAGTCCGGGGGTTTCCCGTACCAGATTTGTGGAAATCTCGATGGGCCACTCCTTGGAAGCGTCGAGGACGCTTGCCAAAATCCGAATAGCGTGCGTGTGACCTGCCAGCACTAGGAGAACTTTTAGGGCGGTTGGCAGCTCACCACACGGGGAATTGGTGAGGAATAGGTTTTACGCATGGCAATGCAGAAAGATTGGAAGACATATTTGTTGCGTCCAAAATGCAGATGCCTCAGCCCCCTCGACATGATGAGGCCATGACCATTTCCAAACATAAACTCTGGTATGCATGAGTATGGGGAAGATGTAAGTTCTACATACTTCTACCCAACCTTAAAGGCTATGTAGTGGATCCATGCTGGGGGGTCAAAATGTCAAAAAGCGAAATGTGTGCTGCAATTCCATACGGTATATGGTCCCCGCAAAAAATGAATGGTTTCAAGACTAAACCCAGGGGACATTAAGGGGCAGGGATTCACAGACCTGTTGCGATTGGTTCCAGTTATAGGTACCCCTTGATGACATGACTTGACTTTGTTGTTTGAGGCGGACGACAAGCTTTTTGTGGACGCTTTTCCCCTCTTTCTGCTCATGTTGGCCAACAAGACCCATGCTGGTCAGGCAGGGCAGGGCTACACGCCGCCTGGTGTTTGTTCTTTGTCCAGCAGGCGTCCTTTAAGACAGAGTGAGCTCCAGAGAAAACGATGATGGGAAATTTGACAGGAAAACATAGGAAACCCATGTTTGATTCCTGCAATGTGTTCCTGAACGTGTTTCCAAGAATACCTTTGTAGCACGAAACCCTTGATCACATTGGAGGTGACCCTGTCAAGCTGAAGAAAACAGTATATTGAGCGGAGGCAAACCACACGCCGAGGAGCTTGTTCACCATATAGGACTAGCCGCTAGCCTAGTTGGGGCCCATCTGCTGGATTGCACTGGGCATGCACATACCTTCACATACCTTCACCAGTAACTTCTAACAAGTAGGTCACTTCCCAGGAAGAATATGAGAAACTGTTGCTTTCGGGACTTTTGAGTCACCACGGTGACCTTGATAAACCACCAGGGTTCCAAATCACTTAAGATACCTGGGGTCCAATTGTTGGTTCAAGGGAAAGCCTGTAGGAAGGCCCAAGCATGTGGTGCCCCCGGATTTCAGGCATGTCCAGTGGAGCAAGATCGGGTCGGAGACACTCAGTTGTGGACACCGGGATGTGGATGGTTTCCAGCTCTTGGGAGGCAAGTGAAATCTCGTTTCCTTCCGGTTGCAAAGCCGGGGGATATGCATAGTAGTTAGGAGAGGTTAGGAGAAAGCAGTTAGGAGCTATGTTTTATTCCCTATTACTGTAGATGGAAAATGATGTGCGTATTTCGCTCATCACGGACCAGAATCATGGAAACTGTTCACTCCTATGGAAGGGAAGGACAAAGTAAAGGACTTGCTCTCTGGTAATTAAACATGGCAATGGAAAAGCCCCCATTTAGTTTGGTACTTTTCTTTTGTAAATGCCTAAATTTAATTCGGGGATTTGCCAACTAGCCATGCTTGATGACACCGGGATCTTCGAGAAGTTGTGCCAACGAGCAATCCTTGAAAGCACAGCCAAAATCAAGTGCGCCCTTTTGCCGGCATCAATGTGATCTTCACGGGCGGCTTCCACCCGCTGCCGCCCCCGGCAGGAATTTATTTAGCAGACGTGCCTCGACTCCTTGAAGGACCCGTACCGCGAAAAGAGGCCGGACGACATCCTTGCAGACTCTGGTAAGCAACTCTTTTGGAACGGAACCGTGCAAGGTGTTACCGAGCTTGTTGACCGAGAACGTTGCAAAGACGAATGGTGGAACGAAGTCGTGGATGAGCTGCGAGCAGGACAGCTCTCGGAAGACAATTGGCGAGGTAAAACTGTGCGCCTAAGATTGTGAGCCGGAAGTGAGGAGATAGACGAGGGTTTGTCATGTTTTTTTTTCCTGAAGAAACATTCACTACCTGTTTGAATGGTGGCGAAGTCCCCTATTTTGGGTGATGTTCATAGAGGACATGTAAGGCACGAAATGTGGTAAAGCCAACAATGAGCCATACTCCAAGTACATCTAGACGCCCAACAGACTTGTAAGTAGGAGGAATAGCACGTATACCCAAAGCAGGGGTTGTGGCACAGGGTTTACCGCATTAGATGTGAATAGAAATCTTGCACAATCCCTGCCCCCTAAAAAATCCTCACCAAAGACCTTTTTTTCAGTATTTGATAGATTTATTTTGGACGGCATGTCGGAGGGAATTTATGTCAGCCAAGGATGGAATCAATGAAGCTGTCCCCAAACTCGCTTATTCGCCCTGTGATCTGTACTGTCAGTTCTGATGTCCCTTTTTTTGCCAATGAGCATTCATACCCAATTTTCGGAGGGCAAATCCCCTTCATGAAACAGCGGCATGTCCTTGATACACCATCCAATGTTTATCAATGTTCCCCTATTGTTTTTCACGTCAGAATGTGTCTATTGCTCTCGGTGATCAAACATTGCAATTGACAATTGTCCATTTATTTCGATGACTGTCCCATGAAAACTCTATATTTATTTATTTTCCAGCCAGCCATGTTTGATGACACCTGAGGATAAGCCCATTAAATCCTATCATTAATCTGATATAACTCTTATTGAATCACATTGACATCCCATGGAAATCCCATGGAAATTCCCATCAAATCACATGAAAACACAGAAGAATTCCCATGGAAATCCCATCAAACATGGCGGACTTCGCTCTCCGCAAAGGTGCCGTTGCTCTTCCAACGGATCAATGCCATCGCCTGTCCGGGGACCCAAGGCAGCTGAAATCTATGGGATCGCTTCGTATAGGATGAATGGCATGATTTCTGGGGAAAAGTGATGAAGAAGTTTGATTTTTAGCATGTCACGCCCTGGACGATTTTCTGGGCGTTTGAGGTTGATGCGTCAGAGTTTGCTTTCGCCTTTCATATTTAGCGTTGCTTCAGCCCATTATAGGGACATGATAGCCAGAAAGCCGGGGTGAATGGGTCATTTTGCTTCTGTATTTACCTACTTTGCCCCGCAATCGTACCTGGAATCGGGACCAACTGCCGTTCTTGGAGCGCCATCTTAGGCCCATCCGAAGCTGGTCCTTGATCCTAAAGTGCTGGTGGATGTAGCAGTGATGGTAAAGGGTCGTCCAACTCCTGTTGATAAGCCCAATTTTTAGAAGGCATTTTGGAGAATTCCAATCATGTAAAAAACCGTATGGAACATGATAGAACTATATTAATGGCAAGACGAAAGAGAAGTCCCTGGAATTTCGCATGAGTATTACAGCTCTATATATTGAAATGTTTTTACCATAGGTTTCACCTTTTTCGCAATGTAATTGTTTAAATTACCATCTATTGTTGTTACATTGTTACATGTATTTTCCCACATACCAACATTTTGAATTTTATGAGTGATGTTTTCCATACCAGACCTAGATGTTCTAATCTTGCCCGAATTTGTCCCCGAGGTACGTCAACGCAAGCGCCACGTTTTGGCCTTGCGAAGGAGCCGTTGCTACCTCTGCGACTTGGTATGGAACTGTGGATGTTGGGGGATGTCCCCGGGAAATTCCTCGGAAGTTGTAGGAAAATCGGAACAACAAAGGAAACATGTGGAAAAAAACATAGGGAGCATATGCAAAGGGGGAAAACCATTGGAGAATTGAAAATTCGTAGGACAATCTGGTATGAATGGCTAGTTTGATTGGAAAAACCTGGGAAAATCACAGGAAAAAACCATTGGATGAACACCAACAAAAGCATACAAAAGTTGGGGTACTTAACAAATGCATGGAAAGTGGCGGATTCACCCGACAAAGAGGTGAGATACGGCACTGCTTGGAAGTACCAGGAAGGATATGGACATTGAAGGCGAGTTTCTTGGAGAACCCCATATGACATGTCCCAGATGACGAATGTTAACCCATATAAAGCCTAGTTATTCTTGTAGTTCACGGAGGGATCACCATGTTTCCATTTAGTTCGATGAGGTTCGCATGATTTTCCAATCAAATAGCCCACTACTCAAATGGTTCTTTTCTGATTTACCCTTGATTTTTCCACGTTTTTTTCCATTTTTCCAGTGGTTTCCCCTTGTTTTTCTCATTTTCCCCTGTTTTTCACCTGCTTTTCCCATGGGTTTTCTCATTTTTCCCCGTGCTTTCCCCAGGAGTTTCCGGTCCAACAAATGTCGCCATCTCTTCCGCGAGGTCCAAAGAGGCGGCCCAGGTGACCCGTCGAAGCAGCCTCGGGGCGTCCGGGTGCGCCGGAGGGAAACGTCACTAGTGCCGTTGGTCTTTGTGGATCCCTGGGGCTTCAGATGGCTTCAGTATCTATGGTATCTATATGATATATATATATATATATATATGGGATCTAGGATATATCTATGGTATCTAGGGTATCTAGGGTACATCTTTGGTATCTATGGTATCTATATGATATATATATATATAGGTAAATTATAACGACCTCACTGTGACCGAACCCTGGAATGATGATGGTTAGTATAGGGAATCATCCCCAAATGGCCTTAATTCAAATTAGTGAATTACTATAATGTACCCAGATATATGGGATCTAGGGTATATCTATGGTATCTAGGGTAATTATCTAGCGTACATCTTTGGTATCTAGGGTATCTATATGATATCTATGATATATCTATGGTATGTAGGGTAGATACTAAGTCATAATTAACTATATGCATTGATATAGGGCTTTCCGCCTAAAAAGGTGGCATCCAAAAATGGATGGTTTATTCGCTGGAAAATCTGAAAATAAAGTGGATGATTTGCATGTGGGGCCCCCAAGATAGCTAAGTTGGTTTACAACTACAATGACCAGGGTTATGGTAATTATAACTATAGTTAGATGGGGTTATAAACCAACTTATAACTAGGGGGCCCCACATTGTTGGGGCGACCCCCATTAGGAAACCCACATATGGGAATAGAATTGATGAATGATGGTTGATGATTATAGAGGGGATTCTACATACTAACCAATACAGGTTTTTTTTAGTAAAATGGTGAATCCCCAAGACCATTGGTTTCAAATCAAAAATGGTCTAAATTTGGATGATTTGGGAATACACCCATTTTAGGAAACCTCCACGTACTTCGAAGGTACTGCCAACCCCCCAAATCGGGATCCACTTGGGATGATGAATTAGAAATGTGATGGAAGTCTTAACCACTAAACTATGGGGATAGAAGTGGCTTACCCTCTGGTAATTTCACATGGCTATTGAAAATTGCCATAGAAATAGTTGATTGTCCCATTAAAGATTGTGATTTTCCATAGCTATGTTAGTTTACCAAAGGGTACCTGATACATGGTGCTTGTTTGATGATTAAATGGGGTTATGTATACAGCCCAATACATTGGGGATTGTGAAAATCCATGGTGGGAATCCCGTTCTTGACCAACTCGTATGTCATGGAATGGCATAGGGTTTGTTTCGATATATTGTCCCATCAATTCAGTTGATTGTTTCAGTTGATTGTTTCCCGCGCGTTTGATGGACAATATTCATCACATATCAACTTATAGGTTAGCATAAGTTGTTTAGATTTGATGAAGGTGTCTGGAAATATCAACTTATATGAGTCGATGGATTTACTCAAGGTTTTGTCGTTTGTTTTTCCAGTCACATTAGGTACTGGGTGATGTTTTCAGTTCCCTTAGTTGCGCTTACAGGTCTTGCGGGGACAAGAAGATGTGTGAGAACCCCACATATCACGCACTGAATGCCACAATGAATTCTTGAAAGGGAGCAGACAAACACCATTAGAAGAGGACAGCATGTGGACAAAGATAGCAGGACATCTTCTTGATTTCAAAGCATCCTCACTTGAAGCCGGTTGTGTTCGAATTCTGTGGGCCCGAATAGTCAAAAACAGCGTTGTCAAGGATCATCAAGGTAGGGATGATGACTTTTCTATATTACTGGCCTTTACAACCTGCTGGTTCTTTAGTCACTGCTGTCGCTATTTGTACGGAATCACCTGTTTAAGTGGTCTCGATCATGTCGCAAATCGCAGCCTTTGGCATGTTTCAAACAGGCAGCTGTTGCTCCATACGGCCTGCACATTGCCAGCATTTTGTTGAGTAGGTTTGATGTCTTGTGGATTGTACTGACTGACCGTTATGGTTTTGAAGTGTTTATCATAAATGTATATAAATGGCCGTGCAAGGCCTTTGGGGGTGGTTGTACCTTTAAACAACGGCGTTTCCACACCGTGGATCAGCTACCTGTGGTGTGGAAAAGGTGATTTTTTATGGCTGTAGAGTCTGACCGCCCCTCCATGAGCAACACTGCGTGAATGGGTGAGTTTGTTTTCCTTCTTGGGTTTCAACCTGGAGGGACAAAAGCAGTGAGCAATTGAGGCGCCACGAGGATGCTCGGATGGCTGCATCAATGCGCCCGGATCTGGAGCTACTCTTCTGCAACCCTGGCCACGTCTCCAAAGATCGAGGATCGTGCCCAATACTAGCGGCCAGTTGGCTGTTCCAGCTGAAAGCTTCTGGCATGTGGCTGGGCACTGCTCCTCAGACAAGATGGTGGATTGTGTTTTTCAGGCAGGATTCCTGACTTGGTGGAGAAGAAGTTTGGACTTTTCGTTCTTGCTGGCCTTGGAGCACTGGTGACAAGCATCTCAAAGACGGAAGCTGAGGCGAGAACTCGGCTGACATTGATGTCCAAATGCCGGCCCTCAACATGAAGAGATAAATATGTGTGTGTGTGTGTGGGTGTCCAAGTGGGATATGCTGCAAGATGACCCTTTGAAGGGGAAATGATCAATCATGAGATTTTGAATGGACAATCCCCGAACTAGATGGAGGTTTGTATGTGTGAAAATCATCTACTGTATAATGGGGCACTGTCCATTGCCACATTGGAGCACGGAGCGTACCCTATTTCAGACAAGCGGACGTATGGACCTACTACTACCACCATCGATGCGCCGGATCCAGGAAAAATGTAAGTGGTGGCCCCTGGCCCGGGAAAAGTGAGTTTCAAGCCAACAAATATGGAATATCTTCCATTTAAGGAGGTGCCCCCACAGTTCTACGTTTGTTTTTTCACCCCCATCTGCATTGAGTGTAGTTGTTTCACCGTAAACTGATGTCCACCAACTTGGCCATTCCAAGCCGGGAGACCAACTACATGATCATCCCATATATAGTTGCCACTGTTGGACATCCTCCTATATTTTCCCAAACATATCCACAATTTCGCTTGGTTATTACCCATCTCAATTGGTCGTGAGGTTAGAAGAGTCACGACGTCATGAGGAGACCGGCTTGTCCTGGAACGAGCTTCTCAACAGCACCTTTTAGATATACATGGCATCGCATGGCGGCGAAGATCCATGGATCTGGCGTTCTCCGGAAATACGGAAGGTGGGATGGTAGGTTGATTTTCACATCCCGGAAATGACATGGAAAATAATTGAACATGGGTAACAGCCAAGAGCGGCAGTATAGCTTGGTGAAAATTTGGTTGTACCTTGTATAGTTACATAGATACATGTGTTCACTTGTGCGTTTACCAAAAATGTTTGTTTATGTTGGAGCATTCTTTCAATATCTTTCAATGTACTGGTAGAAGTATGGCATTTTCACGTATATTTGAACCGCTACCCATCCACAAAGGCTGTTTGACGGGTCATGCTGCCCATGATCCTGTTTGTATATAAAGGCCGTGCGGGTCAATGCCAGAAAGAAACGTACTGGTGATGTTGCCAGCATATCATTTGTGCTATGTGGAAAACCCAATCATCAACCATCCCAATTTAGCTTTATTATTGGGTACGGTATATATACCCCCATCTGGTGATGACTTAAAATGACCCTCAAACGGTAGGTAGGTTCAGGGGATGGTTTAGTATTGGGTTTTCATAGCAGTGGTCGCTCTGATTTGACCCGTGCCAGCAATTGCTGCGACACTCATTGCAAAGGATGTTGCTTGTGTCAAATGCACCGAAGAAATACATGTATTGCAGGATTTTCTGCTATTTCTATTATCTTGCCCTAAACATTTTGGGTCTATACATCTATAGAGGTGGAGAGGGAATCCAATATCATTTGGAAAGAATCTCTTTGCTTGACAATTCAACATCTAGTGAAGAGTAGTTGCGCTTGTATACCGAGATGTCAATGTCAAATGGGTCGAAAAAATATAATGAAACATATTATACATAGAATAAAAAAGCAATATAGTTGTTTCAAAATAAATACATGACTTAGTATATTTTAACTATATTTAGATATATTTGCATATAGATATATAATTTGAATTGATATTATATATTATATGTTTGAATTATGTTTATGAAATATGTTTTCCTTTATTTTATATAGATAGATTAAAAATACATAACTATTAAATAATATTATGTTTAAATCTTCGAATGAAATTTATTTTAATGGTATTTCCATAGGTGCTATTTCTATAATTATTTCCACAGGTATCTCCATAAGTATTTTATAATATCTCCGTAGCTATTTCTATAGGTATTTCCACAGTTATTTTCATAGCTATTTTTATAGCTATTTCCATAGGTATATCCACAAGTATATTATAGTATCTCTATAGCTATTTCTATAGGTATTTCCACAGATATTTCCATAGCTCCTTCTATTGCTATTTCGACAGGTATTTCCATAAGTATCTTGTAGTATCTCCATAGCAATTTTTATAAATATTTTCTTAGGTATCTCCATAAATATCTCCATAAGGTACCTATTTAAGATAGACAATTATCTTGGCAAAGACCCTGGGCAAGCCGAGCACCGATGGAATTGATCACCCTCTGCCCCCTTATTTTCCCTAGGGATGGACGCCTATAAAATTGGAGACCCTGGTTCGAAGGCAATTTTGAAAATGATGACGGGATATTTAGGATATTTTAGGTTTTATTTTTAGCTATATAAAATGGGGTGATTTTACGAAATTTTATCTAAATTATTTCTATAAATAATGAGGTTGTTTCGTGAGACTTGATCTAAATTTTGTCTGCATAAAATGATGTGGTTTCGTGAGCATGACCCCTTGGTACTTAGGTCTAACTGAAGTGCTGGGAGTTGTATATGTAGGGTTTTGATTTTATAGCCCTGAATATGGTTAAAAATAGCTGCCCCAGACAAAGTGTCCTGCAGACCCTGATTTTACAATTTGTGGAGGCTGGTGTTATATAAGGTGATTCGATAAGTGTCCCTACTTTCCTGAAGCTATATACCTTCACTATAAGATTGTAAAATCCCAGCACCCAAGTACCATTCCCCAATTAGCAGGGGGATTGTAAAAGGGTTTGTGTGTAAAAATGCTTGTGTGTAAAAGCGTCTGTGTCTGCGTATAAAAATGTCTGTGTGTAAAAGCTTCTGTGAGTAAAAGGGTCCGGTCTGTGTGTAAAAGGGTCTGTAAGTAAAAAAATATTTGTATGTAAAGGTGTTTGTGTGTAAAAATATTTGCGTGTAAAAGCGTTTGTGTATAAAAGGGTATGTGTATAAGAATTTATTTGTAAACGCGTCTGTCTGAAAAAATATGTGCGCGTTAAAGGATAGAATATATAAATATATTTATATATAGAAGCGTTTGTATATAAAAGCTCTTGTGTGTAAAAGTTTTTGTGTGTAGAAGGGTTTGTGCGTAAAAGTGGTTTGTGTGTAAAAGTATTTTGATCTAGAAAGAATTTATATAAAATATATTTTGTGCGCACAAATATTGATATATAAAAAAAATTATATACCAGGAACCTTAAAATGGTCCCACTGTGATTTCTAAATTTGACATCTTTAAGGGGTCCCATTACGGCATCCCTTATTCTCAAGGTTATGCTAATTGTTAAAATATATATAATTTGTTTAATTATAAGTGTTTTATGGTAATCTGTTTAATTATAGGTGTTTTATGGTAATCATATCTGATTATACCCGACGTGGTCACCCAGCGAAGAAACACATATTAAGATTTAGCCATGATATAGATAGGGGATTATGGGCATATTTTCATATGAACTACTAAGGTGAATTAGCCACCATAAATAAGATCTCATTTATATAAGTTGGTAGGCTTAGCGTAGCCTCAACCGGCTCTTGGTCTGACATGGCGGAAATAAGGTCCGAAAAAACCCCTTCTGGAATCCCAAAATAGATTGATCTTTTTCGGTCAAAACCCCAAAAAGTACGATTCTGCGACACGAAATGACACGTCCCCCAGACTTGGTGGATATCCCCGACACTTTTTAAGGGGTCCCGCTACGGCACCGCTTAGCTTAAGGGATCCCACCACGACACCCCCCCCAACGCCACCCGAGACACGCCACTGACACGTTTGACACTTCTGAATTTTGGAATTTGGATGAATTTAAGCTCTTGCCTAAATTTCTAACCCAAAACATTCAGCAGGTGATTTTTGGATTTTTTCCCAAATTGCAAGATCATATTTTGGAAATCATCATTGTTACTATTCCCTTGGTAAATTATGTTTTCCAAAAGGTTGCCCCAGCTGTTGTCTGTCTCTAACAGGAATTCCCCATGCCACAAGATTACCCAGAGAAAAATATAATCATGAGCTATATGGGCTAGCTATCATATTGGTGGCTATTTTCACACATTTAATCATCAAAGATGCAGAGGTATGATGAAGAAATATCCAAAGCACCTCAAAATTACCTGAAAAAAATAAGGGATCCCACTGTGATTTTATGGTAATGGAGTGTCAGGACGGGACCCTTTAGAGGGTCTAGGTATAAAAATATTTGTATGGGAAAAAAAAATTGGGCGTAGGAATAATTGTGTGTAATAGCGGTTATAGGTAAACATATTTGTCGATTGGTAATTAGAAAAAATATTATAATTATATTAAAGAAAATATTTATAATAATAAGAAAAATTTAATTATATTAGGATATTTGATTTTAATTTTTTTAAATATATATTTTTAAATAAAATATATTGATTTATATAAAGATGGGGATTTGGAATTTTATTTATTTTGGGTTGGATATTTTTTTATTTTATATTAGATATTATATTTAGATTGGAATCATTATAATTATATTATTTATTATTTTTTATTTATTGGGTAAGGATTTTAAATGATATTTATATATATGGGTATTTTTAATGTTTATGTGGGTTTCTTGTCGGGTTTTATTTGAAATTTTTTTAGGAATTTATTTAAATTGGTATTTATTATATCTTTAGGGTTTTTAAGGGTTTTATATATAATACCTTTACGATTTCTTTATGGTTTAAATAAGTTTTATTTAGAGTGTTTTTAGGCCTTTAATTTGTTATTTTACATGGTATTTATTGCACTTTGATATATTTATCGTCTATTTTGCATGGTAATTGCTATATTTTAGTATTTAAATCTTTCATTTTAAATAATATTTGTATGTTAATATTTCTAAAATTTATTTGATTTTCTTCTAGGGTTTCATTTAGGGTTTCTTTGGGATTTCTTTTGGGTTTAATTTAAGGTATTTTTTAATTTTTAAATTGTATTTAGGGTTTTATTTAGGGGTTTCTTTAGGCTTTTATTTAGGACTTCCTTAGGATTATATTTAAGATTTCATTTAAGGTATCATTCAGGATTTCTTTAATATATTTTTCCGAATTTATTTAGGATATCTTTCGGATTTTATGTAGGATTCTTATCAAGAATTCTTATCAAAATTTCTTTAGGATTTTTTTTTGTCTGTTTAAAATTTCATTTAGGGTATTATTTATTATAATTATTTTAAAGCTTTTATTTAGGGTATTATTTAATTTTTTTCCCCCAATATAACCCCCCCCCCCCTTATAATAAATATCTCGTATAATTTTTATTATTAGGGAGGTATTTATTATTAGGGGGGACCCGGGGATCCTAATAATAAATTTCGGATCTTAATATTAAAAACTATTTGTCTCGATTTCAAAATCAATTAAATCTCAATTTAAAAATACAATTAATATGCTGCAAAAAATTGGATTTCAAAATGAATCCCTAATAATAAACGCCAAATCTTAATACTAAAAATTATTTGGATTCAGGGAACCCTAATAATAAGCACCCCGGCGTTAACTAGTTTTTATTATTAAGGAATCAAACCCACAAATGGTAGATTTATTTTCAAAATATTTTTTAAAAAAGATCAATTAAAAATTAAATTAGCCAACCATAAATTTTCCAAAATTAGAGATAAATCCTAGTTTTTAGTATTTAGACGAGGTTTAGTAATAAAGAGAAGGAATTATTATATGTTTAAATTTTTTTTAGGGTTTCATTTATTATATTTTTAAATATTCTTTAGAGCGGTATTTATTATATTAATTTTCAATGTTTCTTTAGGATTTTATTTGGGGTTATTTAAAATTGCATTAAAAATTCAAAACAAATAAGCAAAAAAGAAAAAGGCACAAAAATAAAGAAGTAAAAAAGCAAAGAAGTACAAAAGCAAGAAAAAGATAAAAAATAAAAAGTGGAAAAGCAAAGCAGCAGGAAAAGCAGAAAAGTACAAAAGCAGAAAAGCAAGAAAAGCAGAGAAGCAGAAAAGCACAAAAGCGGAGAAACGGAGAACCAGGAGACCCGAAAAAAAATCCAAAACCTGTCCCAAAACAAAATCCAAAAATATGTGACCATCCATAAATTATTCATTGGGATATATCTATTTGGCATGGCTTCGATTTAGGGCCCATCTAGGTCGATTCCCGCAGGGTCGAGATAGGTCGCCCATATTCGCCCCAAGGCTCCCTTGCGGCCACCTGCCAAACGCCATATTTCTTAGTAAGGATTCTTCCTCCATACCATGGAATTATCACTAAACCCGACCCAAAGAAAAAATTCACTGCCGCCGCGCTCTTGCTCTTCACATGCTACGCTACTCGGTTTTGTCTTGCTCTGAACATACATGCGTCATCCTACTCTACTCAATCTTTTCTTGCTCTTGACATGCTACGCTGTCTTGCTTTGCTCTTAAGCATGGGCTCAAGCCGCTCGAGAAGCAGGCATAGAATTCATTGGAATTCTGGAATTCTTTCAGGTGAAGCACGCGCTGCTTGAATCTTCAAGACATGCAGAAGATGCAATGGTCAGACCCTGAAAGCAGGGACCCAGACGTTGGACAAATGCTGTTACTATTGAGTTTTCACAAGCAAATGGAGCCTTGTGGAGTTGGATTTGCCAATGGCAGTGGCACTACAACAATCGCCACATCCTGTGGCAAATGGTGCCTGAA
Source organism: Symbiodinium sp. clade C Y103 (assembly GCA_003297045.1). Taxonomy (NCBI): domain Eukaryota; class Dinophyceae; order Suessiales; family Symbiodiniaceae; genus Cladocopium; species Cladocopium sp. clade C. The sequence goes on from BGPT01000206.1 coordinate 390,748, forward strand.
GTCATGCACCACATCGGTCGCAATTGACGACTTGAAATGTTGCAGGCCCCAGTAACGACGGTGATACCTTGTTTTTGGCCTGGGTTTTGCAGCCGCTTCTTTGCTGCTTCTGTGTCTTTTGAAGTTTGTTGCGCATAGTATCCAAAAAGGAAAGTTGAACCAACACAATGTTGCAAAGAGCATGCGGCCTGGAAGGTTTGAGTTCCGCAATGCTATGCGTGCCGTGCAAAGCGAGGGTTGGATCCCCACAAAAGTGCAAACAGAATGGGCTCCTACAATTTTGCATCCATTAACAACATCCATGACGACAAGAGCGACAATAACAACATATAACAACAACATTGCTATCAAAATGTTTTTGTCATTGTTTGTTTCATTGCGCTTCGTTGCCGGCAGAAGAGTGACAAGAACACCGTCAAAAATCACAAGCATTAACCAACCACAGACACTATCCAAAGGTCATACGATGCAGAAAAAGAGGAAGAATCAAGAACAACGAACTTCGTGGTGGAGAGACGCGTGCCTTTTGTGGTTTTGACTTCATTTGCTTCTGGCTTTGTTGTAATTCACGGTGCGTCCACAAGAGTCAACCGTAGTGGCAATGCGGTGGATAAACATCTCGAAGAACCCATGACCATGGCAGCAGGTCCTGAAATCCAGTTGTGCGCGGATCTCCTCGATCGTGGTTTTGGTGCTCAGTTTGTACCACCGATGCGATACCAGTGTGCCCAGTGCGGCGGTAGAAGCCGCGTGATCATGCAAGGGCTCCCCCAGTAACGCTGGCGAAAGCAAAAACAACGTTCCGAACAATCTGCGCGAAAGTGTTGTCCATTGGGTGTCCAGCTGGAGAGCAGAGACATGGAAGAAAAAATCATGTTCTATTCGAGGCCCAGACCCCTTCCAGCGGCGTCGACGCAGGAGAGCTTGGAGGAGGGGGCTGCTGCGATGAAGACGAGGACTTCATCTTGAACCAGCATTTGATAACATGTGGCTTCAAGATGGCTCAGCCGCAGCTGCAGAATCGTTGAACCCACATGACAGATGATGGGGCAGCTGAACAGCAAGTCTCAAAAGGAATTTGTCACATAAACCACTGGCCTTGTTGAAGGCAAACATATTTAAGGTATATGTGATCAATTTGTTCTTGTTTTCCCCTAGGCACAGCGGTACAGAATTTTCTGGCAAACGGGCAGAAATACCAAATTGTATCCTATGTCATATACAACCATATTTAACTCCCAAGCCTTTATACCTGATATCTGCTGACTACCAGTTCACATAACTTAACTACACCTCCCCACCACCACAGCCATTACCACAAGGGGGGAGGGGTGGATCTCATGCGGGGGGTTGGGAGGGGCAGGGCCTGGTTCACATATATATATATATATATGTATATAGACACATATATTTAGATTTCCCCCTAGATATCCCTAGATATATGTTTAAAATCAAAAGAAATATTATCCTCTAAAAAAAAACAAAAAAACACTTCGGTAAGAAAATAATTCATTGGTCATTATATGTATATATATATATATATATGTATACTTTCCATTTATATCGATCTATATATTATATGGTAATATTCGGTCTGAAATGTCAAGAATATATATGCGTGTTTCGTTTCATTCCAGTTTCATTTTTTTAAGTATGTGCTGGAAAAAAAGACAGTTGAATATGCATTTGAAATGGACATGTAGTCCAAGAAAATGCCCCATGCCCCCATTCTATGGTCGCAATCTGTGATTTCATCCGCCAGAAAACCATGGTTTCTGGGGGGTATTGAATATGAACGGCCTAAGGCATTCATTTTGGAGCATCATTCCAGGTATGGAAAAAAAATCAGGTCTCGACGCCCAACCGGAAAGTAAGGGCGTCCAATGGGAATAGTTACCCCAATCCATCCAATCCAGCATCATTGCAGCGACGTCCTAGTGAGGTCTTTATCATTTCTCTAGATAATATATATAATTATATATATATATACTATTTATTTTTATATATATATATATATATATCATTATATATCATTATATATCTCGATGTACCGAAATTGATGTACCAAAATCAATCAACAGGAATAAACCACTGACAACTCCTGTGGATGGTTTCGAGATCGTGCACCAGTTGCTAGATGGTTCATTTCTTCCATTCCATCATAGTCCTGGTGTTTCGGTCAGGAATCCCTTCATCGGCATCCCAACTGGCTCAGGATTTCGCAACCATCCACAGTAGGAAGGGATCACCACGTGAACTTTTTCGTTCCTCCGCTCAGGCCATTGGTTTTGATCCTTGCACATTGGCAGCTCAAAACGTGCAGGCCGGTCGGACCATGGCGTCCATGCCCTCTCCATGGGACCCCATCGCGGGAGCCCTTGAAGAAATATATATATATATATAATATATAAATAATAAATAGATAGATAATAAAGAAATATATATATATATATACCAGGAAAACCGCAATGAACATATGGTCTGCATAGGGTCTACCCTCCGGCAATCACACATGACATTGGAAAATCCAATCTAAAAGGATACTTCAATGGGACAATTATCTATACATGCATTTTTTTCCATTGACATTTTCCATTCCCAAACGGTATATAATGATCTAATAACAAAATCTTTAGTAATGTAATAGTACCCACTTCAACTACCTACAACTTCCATTTGTAGCATCTCTTCCCCTATTTTTGTAGCCGAATAAATCAACTAGACCTTTGTGGAAGTCTGATTATGACGCCTATTTAATATGTCACACCACTGGTACCATGTGTGTGGGTGAAGTAGATTCAGGAATTCAATCTAAATCCCGCAGGTTCCTGTAGGAAACAAACCCACTAATATCCATGAATTCTATACCCTCTGGTTATTTAACATAGCCATTCGGAAAATCCCCAATAAATGGAGGTTTCTAGCTGGGAAAATCATCCATAAATGAGCCATTTTCCATGGCTGAAATGTCCAGGGTGTATGTGTTCTTTCATTCTATCAAAAGCATTGGCTTGCTGGATCTGGACATGCGAGACTTCAAGCGCCCATGTTCTTCGCTGTCGCTAAGGTCCGTGAGCGGGCACTTTGTCACCAGAACAAGAAGACAAGTGTAAGTTTGGGGCATGGATCAAAATTGATTGCCAACACCAACCAACAATTGTTTGAAGCCAGAATATGACGAACAACTAGATTTCGCTTATATAAATCTTCCCATCCCTGAAAAGAGACATCATCATCTCACACAATCTTGACCCATCGCCAAAAATCAAATTCAGCCGTCAATTTAGAATCAATCCGCAGCTGTTTTCAAGCTCCTGGATCGTTACCCTCAGTCATCGGAACCAGTTCGGACACCAAATTTCTCGAATCCTGCGCGGAACCAAACCAATGGTGACCGGTGAGAGCTGCATGATCAGTAGCCTATAGGTGTTAAATGTTCGAATAATGTAGGATATCTTTTAAGATCTCGAAATAATTCTAAAAATATCTCAAGTCTTTCCGAGATGATCACTTGTAGCTACAGTATCTCTTTTTGTTGGCATATGTTTGGGATAGTTACGGACAGTTCCTTCGAATCTGGAGCAAGTGAGTGCGTCTGAAAATGGGCGATGCCCATCAAATGGCCATTCATGGCCACTCCCTAGAATTCCACACAAACTCATGTCGGAACCACGCAGCATGGCGCACTGCGCGCCTTGTTTTTGCTGCTCTGACCCAGAAAGTATGCTCCAGCTGCCAAGGCAGCACAAAGGAGCATGAGCCCACCGCCAATCCTCGGCAGGAGGAGATCCAGATCTTGGTTGGATACACCAGGTTTGCACCTCTAGAAATGTGGGTTCATGAGGATAACTATGCCCAAAAATATTGCTTTAGATATGTGGATCAACGGGCACGTACACACACACACACATATATATATATAACATTACATGACAACTTTTTTAAAAGCCTGACATTGCATTGCATAGTCATAGTCATCACATCGCAATACAATTTGCGCAGTTCCCATACCACACAATAGTAATAGATTTTAATAGATTGCATTGTGTTGCACAAATATTATCAATAGATATATCAATAACATATTTACAGATTTGACTTGCGTTGACTGCATCTGTGGGTTGCACGCAGTTAGCTGGATGCCCCGCGACAGCATTGGCATTGCAATTTCCGCAGGAACAAAGTGGACATTGGGCAAATGAGGCCGGCCTTCAGCATATATATGCACACACGCACATGTATTATATATTCATGTAAATGACTTCATAGATGCGTGCAATTATGTGCATATGCACAACATGTGCATAGTCAAAAACACCGAACCTGTTCGTTTATGATCGGGTACAACTACGAATGGTTCTAAAACCATGTGTTGGTTATGTATATATATATATAAAAGATGGGCAAAAAAAGATATATACCCAGTCAGACAGTCCACATCCAAACCCTCCAAGGGAGAAGCCAAAACAAGCCCTTCCTGATGTTTGTGGATCAGACACCAAAGGATTTCGAGATTTTCCCACAAAGAAAGAACTACCCTTTGGTCAACAAACGCAACTATGAAAAAACTCCACTTGTCATGGGTAAATCCACTATAAATGGCAATTTTCAGAAGCTATGTTAAGTAGTTACCAGAGGGTAAAACACTAATCAAAAACAACAACTGGTTGGTAGTTTCAGTCGGGATCATCATGCCAGCAGTAATCCGAATCAATTGAACGTTATCGAATTCGTTGACGGTTTCAGCTGAATCATCCAAGATTCTCCGATTTGTCTGACAATTTGGAAATTACCTTACATCCCGTTTTTTGGCTATTTTGGGGGGCTTCCCTCACACAGACCCGCATATCATATTGTTAGTCAAACATCGTATTACCCTTTGGTAAACTCACATAGCCATGGAAAACCACACTTTTTAAATCTTTTTAATAGGCCAATCGACTATACATAGCCATTTTCCATAGCTATGTTGGTCAAACATCGTATTAACATCCCTTTTTCATATCACAATCTACCCTCTGGTAAACTAACATAGCTATGGAACATCACCATTTTTCATGGGAAAATCCACTATAAATGGCCATTTTCAATAGCTACGTTTAATTAGCAGAGGGTAGATTGGTTTACCCTCCCATTTTGGTCCAATTTCTGCGCCATCCTGGGCCGCCGCACAGGGGCCGCATGTAGAGCCACACCACGGCGATGACGAAAAGCCCCGCGGAGCAGCCGCAGCCACAAGAGACCACGCAGAGGATGCAGGTCACCATGCCTGGTGCCCCATGGCTGCGCCGCATGGCGAAAAACGGTTGGGGGTTGACACGTGATGAACACATGAGGTGTTGAGTGAACATCAAGTGACCATCAACTATACGAACACCATGAACTAGTTTGGGTCAATAAGCTATGACTAACAAACATGGGGATGGATGGTTAAGATTATCCCAAAAGTAAAGAAAGTACCCTCTGGTAAACTAACATAGCTATTGAAAATGGCCATAGAAATAGTGGATTTTCCCATAAAAAATGGTGATTTTCCATAGCAGCAAACTGTTAGTTCACCAGAGGGTAAAGGTGATTTGATGGGGTTAATGAGAGAATTGCTGGGGTTGGGGGATTGAACCTTGAAGAGATGGAGATTTAACGACAACATGACAAACCTCATTGGGTTTATGGCAGATTTACAACCGCCTAAGTGGGTTTGTAACTAAGGTTGTACCCTCTGGTATTGCCTAACAAAAAACTATGGAACATCACCAATTGTAATGGGAAAATCCACCATTGATAGGTCATTTTCCCAATTAAAACTTCCATTTATAGTGGATTCCATTGACATAACTATGGAAAATCACTAGTTTTACTGGGAAATTCCACTATAAATGGCCATTTTCAATAGCTGTTAGTTTACCAGAGGGGCCCTGTCGAGAAATGGTTTCTTTGAGGTCATCGGCCCTGTGTTTTATTTCATGCAAGGGGATCGGCTCATTGTATATCCCTAAAAAAAAGATTATATAGAGATATTGAATTCATATATGATTCATAAAAATATTCAAGATATTAAAGGCTCATTGTATGTATCCATCGAATTCTTTAACCAACCTGTTTTTAAAAAGAAGGACTGGTCAGGCATTCAATCCTTTTTTTGCTGGGGACAATCTCCTTGGTCCTGATTTCTTTCGCTGGTAAACTTGATTTATCATCAGTTTTACCGTTAAACACATGTTAAATCCCAATATACCGGTGAAATTCCAGCCGTTTTTCATGGTAAAATCCTCCATTTGTTCATGGCCCTCCAGCCTTCCAGAAGATCTTCCAAGAACTGCCCCAAGCAGGGAATGCCCCGAATGCCTCGGCTGGACATGATATGCTCCATCTGTGGCGATTGTTGACCCAAAAAATGAGCACTTTAGTTGCTATAGTACCAACAATTTATCAGATATTTGCCGATTGTGGGTCAAGAGTGCATATAGAGATACATCTATATGTATCAAAAAAGAAGAAGAGAGGCAATAGCAAGAGTTCAGACTGCAAGTAATAAAGATAACAATCAGACTGATTAGACCAGAAAAGTGTACCAAACGACTAATATTTAGATGCAGGCATAGAACCATGAAATCATGTATCTCTATCTATTTTCGAGAAACTTGAAGGCAATTTACAGTCTATGAATTTGCCATGCCACATTCTGTCTCCATCAGTGTTTGGTAATCAAACATGGCAATTCAAAATTCAAAGTTCTCCATTTATTTCGGGAATTCCCCAGCGACCCTTCATGATTCATGACACCAACGGGTAGTTTTCATTAGTTTTCTGTATATCCCTCTGGTCCAGAGATTCACGGGATCGACAGAAGTTGGACTGCACCAACAGGTGCAATTCAGAATCAATTTTAACAAAGCCAAGGGATTCGCCAACAAAAGTTGGGCATTTCAAAGTTTGGGAATCTGAAGCAAAAGGAGAGACATACTGTGGGTATCTATACATATATACTATGTAAAGTCATTTTTGTGCTCCCCGATGGAAGCTGTTGGCTTTATAATGTTGGCCAATCCAAGAGAACGGACGTGCAGTGGCACTTCTTCGGGATGCGGATCAGTTGGATTTGGAAAGCCTGCTTCGGACTGCTCGGATTGTG
>BGPT01000206.1:407832-433926 GCA_003297045.1 Symbiodinium sp. clade C Y103
AACTGAGTAACTGACTAGCTAACTAACTAACTAGCTGACTAACAAACTAACTAACTGACTAACTGACTAACTGAGTAACTGACTAACTGACTAACTAACTGACAAACTAACTAACTAAGTTGTTAAGTTGTTAAAATGTTAAGTGGTTAAGTTGTTAAGTTGTTGAGTTGTTAAGTTGTTCAATTGTTAAGTTGTTAAGTTGTTAAGTTGTTAGTTCAGTTAGTTAACTGACATCTCAAAATTTGCTTAACACCCTCAGTTTTTGTCACTTTTCACTTCCAAATGTGCTTGGCGCCACAACGGCGTGCACTTTTTCGACATCGGATGGCCATCGAATCGTCAAAAAGTGGTCCGAGACCCTCACTTTTTTACGATTTTCACTTCCAAATGTGCTTCGCGCCACAGCGCCGTGCACTTTTCCCACATCTCAACTTCCAAAAGTGGTCCGAGACCGTCAGTTTTTAACACTTTTTACTTCCAAATGGGTTTCGCGCCACAGCGCCGTGCACTTTTTCGACATCTCAACTGCCAAAAGTGCTCTGGAGCTGACAGTTTTTAACGCTTTTTACTTCCAAATGTGCTTCGCGCCACAACGCCGTGCACTTTTTCCACATCTCAACTTCCAAAAGTGGTCCGAGCATGAGGCGTTTTGTCACTTTTTACTTCAAAATGTGCTTCGCGCCACAACGGCGTGCAACTTTTCATGTCTCATCTGCCAAGATGTCTCCGCACCCGCCGCTTTAGCGAGCCTCCTTTTCGACCCTCCGGAGCCACAAAACATTGGAAAAACACAGTGTTTCGCGACTTTCCTACCTTTTCGCGCATCTGCATCTGCTCTCTCTGACTTTCTCATCTCTTATCTTCTCTCTTCTGACTTTCTTCATCTTCTGACGTCTTCATCTTCTGACTTTCTTCATGGCTGTGCTTTTCCATCTGTCNTCTTCATCTTCTGACGTCTTCATCTTCTGACTTTCTTCATGGCTGTGCTTTTCCATCTGTCCATATTGTCGGAAGTTTGACTTCTAAACTTCCTTCGATAACTCATATAACTGACCCTATCAGTGGATATAACTCGATGATGTAAATGGATACTGCTGTTTAGAACAAAAGCTGAGGCCCCTGTTGGCGAAATTGAACAGTTGACGTACAGTTCACTTGGTGAAAACTGTTGGGTTGATGATGGGGGAAATAGCGAACTAATCTGGTAAACCCAAGGCCATCAACCATCCCCAAAATCACCATAAATGGATGGTAGAAACCATCAAAAAATGGTAGGTCTATTGTCGCATTGTCGGGTTCACCACATTTTGTATTCATGGGGTTTACAAACCAACACACATGACAAAAGGGGGGGGCGCCCCGAGAAGCGGGTGATTTATCTTCCAAGTACTTTCAGGGAATTTAACATAGCCATGGAAACTTACCCATTTCTTCATGGTCCACCTATTAGATCGGGACATGATGCAATAAAATGATACCAAATAATGCTGCGTTTTCCGAACTTGATGGATCCCCATAAATTGCTGTCTTTTCCAAACTTGTCCAAAATGATATCCCCATAAAATATGGAAGACTTCTGAAAAATCAGCGCTGCCTGAGCCCCAAAAAACCAAACATCAGTTTCCATGGCGCCCATGGCCCCTGCTGTCTCGCACCTCCTTGAACTGCGCTGACCATGGTGACCATTGTGTCCCAGTTCTTGAAATATTGGATGCGAATGCAGCCGAGCCTTAGGGGCGGAACATGGGCTTCCTAAATATTGTGAAAGATGGATTTTTTAATAATTCATCGCATTCCCCCCTTTTCATATTAACCACCACTACTCTAGAATCCCAAACAAATAGGAATATCATATAAATCCCCTAGTTCAACCATGGTTTCAGCGGGTCAACTGCTGGTTATTTTGAAAGTGAAACGTCCCATGAACTCACTGTTTTCCCAAGTTAAACCACACATTCCGCTGGGGAAATCCCCTCATCCCATATTTTCAAAACGAACCATAGTAACTACTGTTGTAGACAATGAACCCATAGTAACTATAGTTATATCCTCCATAAACCATAGCTATTATAGTTCTCAACTAAGGAAGCGATTTTGGAGGCACCAAATCTCCAACTATTCACTCCCTGAGTTCCCAAGCCGTTGCTGTTGGCAGGTGATGATGTACGTCCCCGTGGCATCGATCGCCTCAGGGTCAGGCTCTGAGAGGGTGAAATTTGAGCCGTCCCCCATGAGGCAAAATCATGGTTGTGCAGAGAAGAATATGTGATAACTATACTATATAGACGTATATATATATATATACATAGTAAGTAAAAATAATCTAAAATATTAACTACTTAACAAAACATAATATCTTATAAAGCATCTGTGCTAATGCAACAAACTATTTGATAATGTGTGATAATATGTACGAGTAATATGTTATAATGTGCGAGAATGTAAAATAAAAAGATAATATGTTTTAATGTGCGAGAATGTATAATAATACGAAAGGAATGCCCATGTCGTGTTAAAGTGACAATATGTTTCTTATAGTGTCATTTATGCAACCAAACAGGGCGCAAACCAGAACTTAAACTCTGTTTGTTTGAGGGTTCGTTGTTGCATTCCCGCCAGGATTCTGCCACACATGGTAAATTGGGCATCGTCATCTATCCCATATATTTGCCCACGGCGGGAATCCAAACCCGATGACCTTCCTCGACTGTGGGCACTTTTTACCCAAGTTTTGGCAACAGCACATATGTTTTGCCAAATGAACCAGAGTAATTCAGTACATGTATTTCAACCAGCGAAACCAAGATTGAACACAACATGAAAAAGGTTTCAATCAGCATGAGAAGGCTCGCAACCCAAGTAAACAGGATTTAGGATGTCAACCAACATGAATAGGGTTGCAGCCAGCAAAAATGAGTACTAAACTACAAAGCCAAGACAAATCAGTGCGGCGTACGAAACACCATGCTGGCTTCAGCAGCACAACTTGGGGTATCATAGAGAGATAATGTAATTGGATATGAGCAGCGAAATAGGCATGTACAACCACACAGACATCATGCGCCATGGCAACCCTTATCGTTGAGCCACACGCCACACGGGCAAATTTGCTCCCGGGGATGTGTAGCCCAGCTGGGGCTGAAGCCAACAAAGCTTGCTGAAGCTTGGGAAGCACATGCTTGTTGCAAAGCACCAAGCAAGGTATTCTTGTATCCTTGTATCTCTTCGTTCTCACACAGCACTGCAACAACTGTTGCGCTTCCTTGTCTCAAGGCTTGTCCCAGCTGTGCTCCAAAACAGGCTTCTTGAGGCCACCGGGCTCAGAGATGCTCCACAGTAAACTACAAAGCGTCCCCAAAATCACAAGGGCAGAGTCGACTGATCTACAAAATCCCATGAAAACCATGTGGGGATGGGTCAAAACTTATTATTATCCATTTTAGTGGGATGAACATCCATTTACCAGATATTTTGATGTTCACTAGGTACCAGGGTTTGGACTCATAGCCATGTCTTTCGGCTGGTGCTTGAGCTACCCCCGGTAGAAACCAGGCGGCCAGTTGGGATCAACAACCGCAGCCCAGGGGCTGCGTTCTGAGGACCCACGGAGGACATATCCATGGTCTTCACGTTATGACCTGGGCCCGGCGCAGGTAACGTTGTGTCGTGACATGGAAAAAAAAAACCTCTGGTACTCATGGGAAAATCCCCACCTTCAAGTTGTGATGTCAACATCGGATTGACAAACCAATTGGTATCCATTGGTTATCAATCATTGGGGCACCCTTCAAATCGTGAATACATGATACCTCATTGGTACCCGAACAATTAAACAGCCCGGGGGGGTTATTGATCAGGGTTGACATTGCAGTATTTCTGCATATTTCATGATATTTCCGGATCTCTCTCTTGCAGCTCTGCCGGCTACGTATGTGTTTGCCAAAGGGCAGTTGCAGTGAGGTAGCTGACCGTCTATTTAGCATCTAATCTTTCAAGTCGTGCCGAGTATTGACAAGAAAGTTGTGCGGCACACCTGACAAATTCGATCATCTGGTGCTACTCTGGCTCATCTCAAGGGATGGTTGTGATCATTTGTGCATTCCAGTCTCAATTGGGATAATGCCCCAAAAATCATTGCACCTGTTCCAGACTCCCAGGCTCCCGTTATCTCCAGTTGAATCATCCTGAGCCTTAGCCGTCTTAGCCCCCCAGCCAAAGGGATTCGTGAAATCGAAGAGCCGTCGACCATGGTGTGGTCCGGGGTGGTGTGGGTTGCCGCCGGGATGGCCGTGGGCTGCGGCAGGCTGGTTGCCGCCATGGATGGCATTGCCCGCAGCATCCGCCATGTTGGCAAAGTGAGGATTCTTCACTACTTGAGTGTACCAGCTGGACGCGTGGTGAGCCGCCTCGGAGTGAATGCGACCAGGCAGGCAAACACACACTGACACACACAAACATATGCATGATATATCATGATATCATATCTGAATTTACCTGGCATTTCCGGTATTTATCCCAAGGAATCATTGATTTCTGCTTTTCAAAAGGAAGAGTGCGAGAGAGAGAGAGAGAGAGGGAGAGAGAGGCACCAAGAGATGCGGGGTTCACCATTCTTGCACTGGAAATGAGAGTAGTGGGCGCGTAGGACATGTTGCACCATTGCATGCTTGGCCTTCTTCTTGTTGTTGTTGATGTTGATGATGATGATGAGGGGGATGGTGATGGTGATGGTGATGGTGATGGTGATGATGATGATGATGATGATGATGATGATGATGGTGATGGTGATGGTGATGGTGATGGTGATGGTGATGGTGATGATGATGATGATGATGATGATGATGGTGGTGATCTGCTGCTGGTGCATCCGCTTGTGTGCAAAAAACAGCCCAGCGATCTGACACCCCGTTACTGTATCGCCCAATGCCCAGGTACTGGCTGAATCATGGATTGCACCAGCTTCGTCATGGGAAGTTGATTGAAGCCCTCGAAGCTGTCCCTGAACTCGTTCAAGTTCATAGGCGTTGCAAAATTGATCATCAGCCTGGCCAACTTGCGGGTTAGAGGAGAATGGGAGCAGCCAAAAGAGACGGACCCTTGAACAATTGCTGAGAATTATAGAAAATAGCACATTGTAGCAGTAAATTCATGTTGCACCTCCACTTCTAAGGTATTCTATTCTATCTATGATTCGATTATTTTTACACAGCAATAGCCACCCCAAATAAGGTAGAAAAGTGAAATCCAACTAAAATCTTTTGATACTTTCATTCTTTCCTGTTTTTTTGGTAGAGTAGACTCGCATAGATGTGGAAAATTAACCATTTCAAGACGATTTTCCTGATCAGACCATGGGTTTTCCACATCTATGTAAACATCTACCCTAGGGTCTTCCATTAAATCCTATCTATATAATCCATACAAATTCGCATGAAATCTCTATTAAAGCACAACTAAGTCACCATTAATGAGGTAAATCCAATGTTAGTTTACCCTAGGGTACTAATTACCCTCTGGTAAACTAACATAACTATGGAAAATCACAATTTTTTTCATGGGAAAATCCACTATAAATGGCCATTTTCAATAGCTATGTTAGTTCACCAGAAGGTATTTGTTACATTCCTGCAGGGTCATCGATTCCCAGCCGCGCCCGGAAGCGTATCCTCCTGGGCGAATGCTGCGGCTGCGGCCGGCGGCGGCAAGGGATATGTTGAGGATTGGCTGGAAAGCTATTCACTGGATGGGTTGAAGAGAAAATCGGTTTCCCAATGAAATATAGGGGTATCCGATTTCAATTTTCCCTTAAACCAATCCAGTGAGCTATGATTTGTTGGGATTTATTATGCTCAACAAAAATGTGGATAGAATTGGGATATTCATGGGGTGTCTGTGTGCGTGTATATACATATCACACACACACACACATATATATATATATATATATATATATCCGTGGGATGTATAGCCAAATAAAGCTAAACATACATCAAAGGCTGCTATATGTTACATACTTTCCTTGCTTTTCAGCATAAGTTACGTTGTTTGAATAACTGTTTGCTAGAATAATCACCATATGTTTGGGTTGGTGCCGAGGATTGGCCAGGAGACGTTGGATACGTCTGATATCGTCTTTGGGCTTCAACATTTTCCGGGAAATCCCTCCAGCCCCATCCCTAAATTCCCTGGTTCATCCTTTGGTGGTGCAGTCAATGAGTGGGTATACTGCCACAAGTATTGGGGCTATATCCGAACTTATGGATGGTAGTTGCCGTGGTTATGCCCGTGAATCACCCTAATTGCACCCCCAAATATCCCAATTGCACCCCCAAATGTCCCAAAGAAATGAAGTATCCCAACAAATATCGATCTATGTGTTAAATTACTCGGGGGTCGGTGAAAGCCAACTGCATCCCCATCCTTAACTCCCGCGGTTGGAGGATCATCCCACTTAGGATTAGGTAGTAAGTGGGGTGTGAACTAGGCGACTTCTTAGCAACAGGAAGGGGGACCCCAAACGATAGGCATCTGCTTGTTTATCATAGGCAAGTTGTTGAGTTTATGGCAAATATACACGAGTTGGATTGCGAAACACACACAAACTTATAACATTTTGATACATTTTGTTTGGGGGGCCTTGATGGCCCTTCTCAACCAGAGCAACCAGATATATACAAAGTATCACCAGGATCGAATTCCGCATGACCCATACTTCCGTTATATCAGCAGGATTCACAAGCATGTTATAGTTACAATGCACAATGTTGTCCCACAGAAACAAATTGGGGTACAATGCCCATTAAGAGTAGATGTGACTGCCATAAACCCAACCATTAAACGGGTTATTTCCTTTAACTTAGCTATCATAAATCTACGATAAATCCTTTTTCTTTCTGGATTAAACCCGATTCTACTTGGTTAGTTAAACCCCAATCTTTGCTGCTCAACAGTTAAATCACCATTTACATCGATGTACCGATCATTTACATCCCAACTAGTTAAAATGGATTTTTGCATGAGAACACGGTGACCCCATTTATGTTTGTTAGTCGATAACCTCATTAAGTAGTTCAATATAATATATCCATATATATCTACTGTAAAGCCAAGCTTTTGGAGTCATGTTCACCAACTTAGCTAACGACCTGGGGCACCACTTCTATTCTACGATGGTCAAGAACAGGACTCCCCCAATCGATTATGATAATGCCCAATATATTGGTGAATACAATCCCCAAACTGATCATCAATCGAGCATTATTTACGGTATCACTTCTATGACTTATATATACCTACTAAGGTATAGGCCTGTAAATTTTTGGGGTAAATTCAAATTACTAAGGAATCCTGATTTCGAACGCAAATTATTAAGCCCGAACGGTAATTTACGGTGTCGAACGCTAATTCTTGGGGTAAACCTGTTTTCTTTCTTTTTTCTTCATATTAAGACCATGAGCAGCAAATCACACACCTGTCCCCACACTACCCATGCCCAGTTTCTTCCCCCGTCAGCATCAGTCACGACGCAGCCACAGCAACATGACTTGAGTGAAGTACCTCTCATAACTCCTTTGGATACGCAATCTAGGGCTTACAGCCCGAGTTAGAGCACAGAACCGCCCTATGAAGTCCTCATCACATGCACAGTTTTGTGTCATGGGATTTTCTACGATGGCTGCCTGCCGCGACTGTACTGCCATCCAAAAAACCACGTGAAACAGCATATGGACCTTTGGAATCATCGGAAACCTGGGTTGACGCAAATTGAAGCTCAGTACTGCTAAGCGCGCGTAGCCCTGCAAAAAGTGCATCCCTGCAGCTACAATGGCTTTGGCATCATTTGCACATATGAAAACGTTGGACTTGTAGAGGGACCGCATGAAATAGTTCAATGCCCGGCAAGAGCTTGCCTTAAAATTGGTTTCCAACTCATGTCAACAAAGGTAACCGTTAAGAGACTTTCCAAAAACACAACAGTCACAAAAATCAATACAACTTCTTTTGGTGGCCAAAGTTGCGATAAGAGACAATCTCTCATCCCCACATGATTCTAGATTCAGTGAGATGCAAAGGTGTTCGATGAATTGGCACAGAGTAGTGGTCAGGGCACCCTTACTCCATGCCCCAAGAGGTTCACCATTGCCCACCCAACCCAGCAGCGAACGATCAGTTGGTCTTGTGGTTTTCCTTATCAAAGAGGCAAATGTCTTTGAACCCCTCAGGTCCCCAAAAGTTTACTTGTGTCAAAACCAGAAACCATGCAGTCAAGTAAAAGAAATATTACTTGAATACAAGATTCTCGGCAAAACTCCATGTACATGCTGGTGAGCTCGTTCATGCGGGCCACTATGGAATTTCCATTGCATACATTTTGGAGGATGGAGAGGCTAGAGGCTGCAAAGCTTTTCCCAACCCCTAAGCTGACAGTGTGGAAGAGGTCGATCTTGTGGAAAAAAGGTTTTTGGTTCCTGTCATGCATCAACACACGGGTAAATGCAGCTTCCTCGTTCCATGGCATTTCTACCCCCAAAGTCTCCAGAAAGGCCGGCGTGTTTGACCTGTGGTAGGAGCACAGCAAAGTCAGTAAAAGGTTCTTACTAGCAAACCCTTATAGCAAAAGACTTGATTTCCCCAATATGCCCCAACCATGCTCACAGAAAATTATAATGAAATTCAATTCAAGCTACACATCTTCGTAATCAAATAGTGGCCGGCCCGCAAAGCAAAGGTGACAAATTCCAGTACAAGGCTTGGCACTTTCAGCAGCTCGTGGTACATTCCGATAGCTTCTAACAAGCTTTGCCGATGTAGCCTATAGGACAGAGGACATTCCCAAAAACCAACATCGATCCAAAACCCAAAAACTGACAGCATCCACAAACGACAACTTGAGTTTTAGAAAATTATAGATGCAACTTTGTGTGCAAGCAACCAAGTAGGGCCAATCTCCCTTGTTTCCAATTGGAATCGGATGAAGCCTTCCCCCACTAGACAGAGGCACCCCTTTCCGAGAGGCTTCATCCAATGACGCAATCACCAGTTCGAGGAGCTGATGATAGGGCTCATTGTCCTCATAGTCCTTGTAATCTTCCTGCAGCAGAGGTCACATGACACTGTGCAAGCCCCTGTTGGATCAAGTTGTGAATGATTTCAAAACAGGTATACTTGAAACTGACTTTCAACTATAACCACTCAGGTAAGCCATCTAAAATGGGTTTAGGGAAATAACAAAATCATCTTAAATTAAGACACCAAATGACTTCCAAGAGGGCACCCAGAAGAAAGCGAGTCTCAAAAGAATGTCCAACAAAGTTGGTGTGTGGGTCCAGCGGTGCATCTCCCATAGGCCCAAGCTTATTGCTCACAGTGCCCCTCCCCAAGGGCGAATGCAAGCTGACAACGAAACAACCATCCCTTTTATAGGTTGTCCCTTCATCCCCATGTAAATAGACCGGCACACATTGCCGAAGGCTGAGCTGCCCTGCATCAGCCAGTGAAAACACTTCGTGCCCACCATGGCACAAACGGTAGTTTCTCCAATAGTCTTCCAGACCTGTCGCGGCTTTGTCTAAAGTGTTGCAAAGTTCCCCGAAACCAAGAAGTTGGCTCAATTGCCCCCTTCGGTCCATAGATTTGATCAGCGACTCAACCTTGATATATGGATATTGACGAACACTCCCCACTTGACCAAAAGAAGTCTCAATGTCCAAGCGTAGGCCATGTTTGGCAAATACTCGTGACACAACCTTTTCCTTGTTCCAAGGAGATGGAGACAGAAAGCATAGAAATCAGGATTCTATAAAGGAATGTTTTTATAGCCCCAAAAAGCTAAGCCAACACCATAATAGCATGATAGAATAAACAGGTTCCAGGTACCACAAATGATAACCTACTAAGACTTTGACTTCGAGAGTCGGACATGGATGGATCAGCTTGATACAAGTCATGGAGGACCGGGCAAACTCGAGTGACCGATGCAGCACTGTCAAGGCTCTGCTTTTCATCCCTAAGGTCATAGTCCACAATAGAAGTGGCCCTTTCAATGATTTCAGTGCATGGGGCCTTGGAGATGAGATAGACCAGAAACAAAAAATACCCACTATACATGTTATTCATACATTTGTTGGGGTTGAAAACTTTCACTAGAAACATCCAAAGAGTTTGAAGGGCCATGCGCTCCACCAAGCAGCACCCTTGGCATAGCTCCAAGCGAGATCCATGGCTGCTTTCGCTGGACCTGGCATCAGTGGTGGCCACCACGCAGTGAGGGGATGAAACCCAGCTGCATATCTATTGTGGGGTGAGTGGGTGGGACACTAGTAGGGCTGCATTTTTGATCGAATATAGTCTAAAGCACGCCATGAATCTCATCGGATTCTAGCATGATCACACAGCATGCCATGTCATTGACATGCTATCCCCATTTAAGGCAGGGCATGTACTGTACCCTGAACACCCCATACTTTTGGCATGAAAATCGGAGCCTGCCACTTTGATCAAAACAATTGCTTTTTTGTGGGACATGAGAAAGGACATATATTTTTGACATTTGATCAGATCAAAACAAAACAGTGGCTGGAATGTTCCCGCTCGTCAGCTGTTCAGGACGCTAAGTTTGATTCCACCCATCACCCATACCTTACTTCAAAACACCAAAGACGCATGGTGAGTTTTGAAATTGAAAACTTTGACCACCAAGTGCCATATCAAAATTTTAGATTCTGGGATATTCTGGGTTTCATCACTTAGCTGCTTTCGCTTTTGGCTGGCGCTTTGGGGCCACCTTAGCCTTCGGCACAGGCGCGGATTCCCCATCACCATTGCCATTCGAATTTGCCTGAGCCTTGGGCTTGGGAGCCTTTTTGGCAGCAGGTGTTTGAGCTCTCTTCATTTCGGCCAGGATAAGCCTTGGCGGGACAGAAAGGGCATGGAACATTTCCCACATATTCCCAAACGTTGAGTGACATCCAGCAGGAGATCAAGTTCAAAATGTTCAGATTTGTTTTTCCCCATCAACTGCATGCAGAATGCAGGCTAGACACTTGATGCGGGACTCGATGGTGATGAGATCTGCACACCTTACGTTGCCAAACTCTGTCCCCATAATTTATCATGAGAGCTGAGGAGACTATGAATGGATCCCAATCTGGAGTGGGCAATGATTGTGATCGAATCCAAGTCACGGTTTCTTGACTGCAGCTTTTCCCTGATCAATCTTCTTTCGCAACCTTGGCTGGGCTGGCACAATCGGCAAAAGTCTTTGGTTCCTAGTGTGCAGCGTTCACGTATTTTTTGGGGGTTCCGGCAAACGCAGTGGGAAGTTTCTATTTAACATTGTGAAACTTGCCTGATCAGCTTTGCACTACTGGCGCATTGCTGGCACGCTTGAAGGATTGATAGATGACATAGGTAAAATAAGGCCCCCCATGATGAACTTGCACTGATTCTCCGCCTTCTCGCTCATTGCGACATCCAGGAGATCCTTATTGTGGAAAACCAGAAGGGGTGTAAATATCGTAGAATGGGTTTCAGAATAGAATAGGGTGTTATTGAAAAATCTATATAAAGTAAGTGGGCAAACCAAAAAAAACAATATATATATATATATATATCGATCAAAAAATACCTCCAAGTACTGGTGAGGTTCCTCTGTGCTTGTTAATTAACGCCGCTTCTAGAAAAGCAGGCCCCACCGGCTCGTCTGAGCAAAAGAGTACAATCATTTGTTGCCATTTCTGATGCCTATCGTGGGCATATCCATATAGCCGGTTCCTCATTCTAAAAGTTGGACAGTGTGTGTAGCCAAATTTGTACACAGCTGGACCCTGCTCACGGAGGATTGAGTCCACAGTCGTACAGGCATGAGTCAAAATAGCACCTGTTAGAGCACCTTTCTTAGGTAGCCGGCAGTCTATTGTAGGATCAGCATTGATCGCCGCAAAACATTGCGATGCCCTGGGCAACCCCAAGATCCCACAGGTCAATTTCCCAGCCCAAGGGTTCACGACTTGATGCACTGCATGCTGAGGTTGCGATGGCTTTGCCTTGAGATGGAGGTGGTTGTCATGATCATGCAGGGATGCATGCCGCAAAGCTGCATGTTCTGTCACGGTGGCCACACAAAAGGAAAACACAACACAATTGGTGCGGTGCAGATATTGTAGATTTCAATGGATCCAAAGGATACAAGAATTTTCGTTCTGCAGGCTTTACTGTATAAATCTTGTTGGGTGTCACATCCCCATCAACTTCGGGACAGGGCAGGTGATTTTTTTCCAAGTTACTGTTCGATTGTAGTCGATGAGTTCTTGTAGCCAGCAACTCGCATCATCAAGACCATCATCCAATCCAGTTTCGGAGTGTGGCATTGGGTGAACCCCAAACCCTGCTGACAGTATATGGCAATTGGCAAATGAGTTGTGTAATTGTCACCGATACTTGCCTGGTAAGAAACATCAAATGGTAATGACATGATTTTCCTTTTACCCCTTGGCCATTTGACCCTTGAGCCTCCATAGGCAGCACCCTTGAGTTTCAACTTGCACTGGTGGATTTTAACTCCAGTAAGTATGACTTGCCACCTGCCCCCGCCAAAGAACATGTCATTAGAGCCATGGAAACTCGTCGGAAATGGCATCTCGACTGGAATCTTCCTGAAGAAGAAGCTCGGCCTTCACCCCTGCAAGGTCTTTGAAGCATGTGTTCAGGTCATTGCTGATCTTCTTGACTTCCTCCATCAGCCTAAGTTGGGTTGGCAAAGGTTTTCTCTATAGTGATCGAAGTAACCTATTGATGTTGGGAGTTTTCATAATTGAGGCTATGGCAACTTCGTTGCTTCGTTGGCAGCCCCTCCTCCCTCAATCTCAAGTTTTCCCAGCATCCCGTGAGCTTGCATCATTTTGGAATGCACTGAATCCATGAACTTGGTGAGGTCCGGCAAAACCTGCCGGCCAACTTAACTTGTGTATGGGGTAGATTGGAAAGATGGGATCTTAGAAAAGAATATATCCTGCAGGCTACAATGTTGCAGGTGCAAGGCCTTGTCTCCCAGTTTTTCAGGTTCAGGTGTATGACCATCTTCATCAGCGATTTCCAAGGGTTGATCTTGATGTGCCATTGGCTTCTCAAATTTTTTCTCCTTAAGTTGTCAAATGAAACTTATGTCTTGGCTTACAGCTCAGCACTCGAACCAAGGATTGGTTTTCTTTTTGCTGCAGAGCATCACCAGCGTCGCACACCTCCTGTCGCTTGTACAGCTCAGTGTTGCGAATGGTTTGCTTCGTAGATGTCTCCACGAAGTACTCGTACTTCCATCTCCTGGCAGAAATCATGATGGTGTAATTGGGGGTATTGAAACGATCAAAGTCCTGTAGGGGTGCCCCATTTTTTTCGAGGCTTCACTTTTGTCTGATATTTTCTAGGCACACATTCGACACAGCATAAACAAGGGAGGATCACCGCACGAGTGCGGCGGGGAAACGATTGCAGTATGCAATCACCTTCGCAATTGTCGACCTTAGCTGGTTGAAAATCTAGAATGTTTTTTTTGAGTGCTTTTTGGAAAAAAATATATGCATGCATGCACATGTGCACACATGACATCGTGCATGCGCAGTGTTTGTGGGAGAAGTGAAGACCAAGCTACTGCGTGTAGTCTCCTGACTTCACCATCTTTTCCTCAGTGAGCCATTGTCCTGTGACCTCCTGCTCTTTCATTTCCATTCTCTCACGAACCAAAATGACTCGCGCTTTGAACTCAGCCTGAGGCCCATGTGCATGCAGGTAAAGGGTAAGTTGACTCGGTGGAAGGGTGTGTTAAGCCACTGGTTTGTCATACAAAAGTTCATCCTATCATTGCCCATAGGAAGTTAATGTTTAGAACACAAGATGTGGAGGTCTTGTGGGAGATGGTGAGCAATGTTTGTTCGCCAAGAAACTGTAAGCTTCTTGTGTTGGGACCGGTCTGGACCTACTTTCTGGAGTGCCTCCACGAGGGCTATTTCAAGCCACTCGCGGTCTTCACCGCCTCGAATATACTGTTCCTTTGTTTTTTCATCCACATGACACTTCTTGGTCTTGGGTTTCTCTTCACATAACCTTCTCAGTCTCATACGAAGGGCATCATGTGACATGAACCCAGCCCCGTTCGGAAACTCGATAATTTCCCCATTCTTCCCGTTGGCATTCCCATCCTCCACTTCGGATCCTGGTCCTGAATCCTGCTCTGCACCATGTGTTGGTGCTGAAGACATGGAACTATCTGGGCTCTTGCTGTGAACCTTTGAGAGCGGTGTCATCATGGCAACACTGGGAGAAAGTGGGGTGCTAGCAGCACTGCCAGGGACCGGTTTCTCATTGTTCGCCTTCAACTGTGCCTCAAGTTGACTAATTCTATCCAAAGCAAGGGTCAGACTTCTCATGACTTCAGCTTGTCCAGTTGGATCCGGTTGTGGTGGGGAAGGGGTTGGAACAGGGGACTGTTCAACAACATCCGTCATCCTCTCACCACCTTCATCAGTTCCCTTCAAAGCTTTCTTGACGGGGGAAATTTTCTCCTCGGAGGCTGGAACCGTTCGCTTCACGTCATTCTTCTCCCTGGGGGTCGTTTTCTCCGACAAACTTGAAGCAGTTGGGGCAAGAATCACCTGAGCTTTAAAAAAGTTTTCAATTTTTTTGAGATTCATGCATACAGGATGCATGGATAAACACAAATTGGTTTAACAAGAGTGTGACCCAGCCATGGAGATGACCAGCCAAGGTTCTGCTTCTGCTTGAACATTACCATCGTTCGAATCCTGCATTGGTGACTTCGCAGCCTCGAGTTCTTCAGGTTCCTTGGATCTATATTTAAAGGGTTGGCTTGGAAGATTGGGACAGGTCAAAGGATTGGGTGAGAACATAGATGTTAATTGACACAAGCTGAATGAAATACTAATACTTTGAAAAGGTTCAGCAGGAATTGTGTCAGCATTGAAAACGCTGTTCATCGCTTGGGAATCCTCTTCAACTGGTTCCAGCTTGGGCTTCAGCAAGCCACTCGCTGAGGCCTCAATAGTAACAGCCCCACCAAAAGCGGCGCTTTAGTGGTGAAACTTTTCACTTCACAGTGATATTTTAATTTAAATGCATGTATAAGATTCTTCAGGCTTGACATGGCAAGACAGTGGTCACATCCACAATGTGCCAAGAAACAATAGATCCTCGGGAGTGCAAAATGCCTTTCGCTTCCTGGAATGTAGTGGAAAAGGGTTCCAGTAGAGTCATGGTGAAAAATCAACATCAGGTGATATGATATGTTTTTTGATTCACACTTGGAAGTCCTCAATCGCTTTCATCAATTGGTCTCGGGTCAGCGACTTGGGGTTCACAGCTAAAGAAAGCCCAGCTAAGTCTGCACATAGCTCAGCTCCACGAACTAGCTCGGAGCAACTCCATTGTTGGCTCTTCAAGGAAACACCACGTTCACCCATCGAAGACATGGGTAAAACACAACCAAATCAGTTACTTAAGGCTTCCTTGGAACTGAATCAAAATAGCTTGCGGTATCAATGTCATCAAATTTGACGCTACTAGACAGTTCAACACAATGAACCCACTGAAGTTGCCACATGAATCCACATGGTGTGATGATGTGTGATGGCAGAAGCAACGCCTGATGCAAAATTCAAGTACAACAACTGCAAATTGCTACACTTTTTGCATCCCACTGCTAAGTTGTTTGCCGAAATTGAGGCATAACCCCAAGTAGCCTCAAGGCAAGTGGACACTAAGGTCATATTCGCCAGCTCAGCCAGAATTTGAGGGCCCCAGGATGTTGTCAAAATCAATGATTTGGGGGACCTGGAAATCCTCACAAAATACATAAAAATTACGTATCCCGAACGGTTCCCGAACGGTTCTTGAACGCTTTTTGAACGCTTTTTGAACGCTTTTCGAACGGGTACGGTTTCGAACGGATACGCTGTTGGTTTCGAACGGAAAATTTATCATAATTTTGTCGCTGGAATATGGTTACAAACGGGTTTGAACGGTTCTGAACGGGTTCGAACGGTCTCGAACGGAAGCCTCCTAGAATATGCCAAAAAATTGTTATTTTCACCATTCCAGTTTAGTTTTTGGGGCAATTCCTGCTCACAGTGCCGTTTACCCAGTCCCATGGGGCCCCCTTTCTGGCTTTAAATGTCAAGGTGTCGGGGAAATACTGCTTTCCATTTTTCAGGAAGCTTTAAGGCATTCCCACCCTTCAAGTAAACTATGACTGGAAGGAGCCGTGAATCTGACCAATCCAAGTCATGATCCCAAGACATCTCAGCAAATGCCTGAGGACCATCAAGACCCTCCTCGTTTGCAAGCTTGGGGCACCCTTCGCCTCTCGTTTTGAACTTGGGCATGTTCTTCACTGTGCCCCATCCGAACTGCTCCGGATATGTCCTGGGCAGAGTGTGGTGATTCGAAAGTGATTTTGTATAGTACCACCTGATGCTGGGCCTCCTTGATTACTACCAACCAAGTGAGATTTCCCTAGAAACTTAGCTGGCTATAAATTTTGGTCAGTAGTTTTCAATTTCAAGTTGAATGGACATGCCAAGGGCTGCAGATGCCAGGATTTGATAGTCTGCTTGGGGCATTTGCTCTTCGAATCTGCAATAGCTGTCCCCAAAGAATTGATTTAGATGAGAACTATGAGACTAAACTGATTGAAAAATAGTTCACGAAAAAAATCACAGATAAAAAACATTGGGGTATACCAATTAAACTTTGCCAATTCCATTGTAAAACAAGTCGTGGGATTTTCTTCAGTGGTAAAAAAAATGATCAACATACAGACTGAGGATCTGAGAGTTCTTGAGAGCTTTGCCATTTCCTTTATACCTGGTTTTCCCTGAGCCGTCCACGTATTTAAGCGAAGTTTTTTTGGTAGGGTCCTGTACTTTGAGAAACTCGTGCATCTTTAACCTCCCCAAATTGTACCTCTCACAAAACTTGTTGTTGGTAAACGCCTTGTGGCGTTTGGGCGAAGTATGTTTGAACAACCCCATCCACCACACGATTCGATATACCTTAGAAGCACCAACTGGTGAGCGGTGCAGGATTGGGATAATTTGGGACAGGACAACTGTCATAAAGCCATTGCATGCACATGCATGTAAATGCAAGGTTGCAAAATCATACCACAATAGATTCTCTAGATCTGATTTCGGGCATGTTACTGGCAAGCGCCGGGTCAACCATTGGAGTTTGTCATAATATTCCATCAAAGACCCACGGGGCTGCTCCAAGAAGAATGTTCCACCTCTCGCGCATATGAGCAAAGCCAAAAGACAGCTCCTTAGCGAAGCGCGGCAGGGTCCAGTGACCAACCATCAGAACTTTGCAATTAAACTGCATATTCCAGGGTCCGGGGTTTTTCAGTTGTTTGGATCCCCACCATTTGTTCAAGGGAATCCGATGGCTATAACATACCATGCAGTAAAATACAACTGGTATCACATATGGTTCATATGGTATAACAATTATTGCCCAAAGCTCCGAGCACACATGCAGTTTCCGTCCAAGATGTAGCTGTATCGGGGATCTCCATCAGGATATGCTATCGAACGCTTATGTGTACCAACATTCACGGCACAAAAGGATGTGCAAACCACTGCGATGATGGCGTAAAAGTCACGTTCCGCAGCTTGGAGAACCAGCCACACACAGATCCTTGCACTGAGGACTGAAATTCTACTTTCAGAAGCTGTTTGACATAAACCGGAACAGTCGCTCAGAAACATTTAGCATTCGGGACTTGGTTCTTCAATAAAGGAAAGAATGTTGTGGCACAAGTCTCTTAAATTCTTTATGCATTCAAAGGTCGCAAATCCAGGAGAGGAAAGGAAATCCATTGGATTTTGTTGCATTGCTTCTTTGGTTCCCGGGGTAGGTTTGAAATAGTTCACATCCACCCTGGCCGCAGGGTACGCCGTAGTGACAGCTCGCCAGCAATTGGCTTCTCCAGCAAACATTTCAATGTATTGGAGTTCCTGCGGCCAAGCAAGGCTACCCCCTGGCTGGTTAGTAGTGAGATTGACAATGAGCTACCAGCTATGAACCTTCCATCGACCAACAAATTCAAAAAAACATTTGACCATGTTCTGGAATCTGTCCAACCTTTCCTGACTATACATTGAAGTCCTTGTCAGTCCAACTTGATTGAAGCAATCACATCTAATCGCAACTCAAATCCACTAATCTGGCGGAGCCTATCATATGAAAGCAATATCAATGGGGGTTTGCATGAGAGAAGTTCCAAAGTAATGGGAAACATTGCGCATGGCATGACCATGTGCTTGTCCGTGGCAAACTTGGGCAGGTTCGTGGTGAAGGCAACTAGCACCACCAGCATTACGAACGCCTCAGGGGTTCCAATGCTGGAAACACCCACCAAAGAAGACCATCCCCTTAGAAGTAAAAAGTTTGCAACGAGATCCACAATACAGATGGATAACACCTGATAACACCACCCAGTTGGTTTCTGTATTATTACTATTACTCTATTTGATACTATTTGTGAATTCATGTTTGAAATGTCTCAGAATGTTGGGCCATAAGAATACTGTCAATCAATATAGCTTACCAACTGGTTTCACCACTTTCCCAAGAGCTGCATGCAGTGGCTTACAGCCAAGGAACTTTCGGGGAGCCAAGTTTCTGCAACTTGACGACCAGCTCATCAACATCCAGAGGAAGCGCCATGGCACAAGACAGGTTTCACCCGGTGAGGAGAAGGAGTCTTGAAAGCAACCAACCTATAGAGGCAGACCATCCACTTTTTTGATACCTTATGATTTGTTTGGTATATGGTTAATGCTTATAGTTTTCTTATGTTTTCTTTATCATGCATGTGCAATCATGTGCATGTCTCTCAGATATGTTTGATCCCAGTCACGGCTGTAAAGGGACGGGCAGGTCCACCTGGTATACAATTTTCCCATCAGAAGCCTTTAAAGTATTAGGTTCAATTTCAAAGGGATCCCAAAAAACTGCATTCGCTTCAGATTCAAAGTGTGTTTCCTGGCACTGCGACGCAAAAGAGTGATCCACCATTCGTGGTTCAAACAATCAACAGGTATAGCTATCGAGTTGTATATGGTCCCAACCATAAACCTTTTGAGTATGACCGAACTCAAGCATCAAAATGGGTCTTGATCACAAATGGGTAATGATTGACTTTTCCAGATGGCACATTCAAACCCAGAACGCCCAGGAAATCAAATGAATCAATGCCGGGCACACGGTCAAGCAGCAGAGAAGGCGGGCCGCCTCCCTTTCGCTTGGGCATGACGCCTCCAAGCAATGGGCCGGAGGCAAGTGGAAATATTCATTTGGGAACTTATACTTTGGAGAACCCAAACACCACCTGTTCTTTGAATGTAGCTGAATGCCATGAAGTCAGAATGCATATTCACCTACAATTCGCTTATAGACATGTTAATTCAAGAGCACTTGGCCTTTTGGGGTACCTGCATGTAATTGGCCTGGTTTTGCTATGAGGCAAAGTTTCTGGCAAGATCACATCATTCTTTTCCACCCTGACATCCGTTCTGCGATCTCTTACGATATGCCAACCCCAGTAAGCTGGAAAGCTGGGATGGCTACAAGATAAGATTTGCCAGCTGGTCTTGTTACACAGCTAGAGCACAACGGTCTCGAAAGTACCATTGTCGCAATCAAACCCAAAAGGACACGTGTTGATTAACACCTGTCACAGAAACCCATGTTCGACCTCAAAAATCTGTGGCTGCAGGTGGCAAAGCAATTGCGTTTGGGCCCATCAAAATGAAATCAGAAATGGATAGAACTGGTTCCAAATTCAAAGTATGCAAGTTCGTTTGAACACTAGTCCCTTGAACTTGAACTCTTGGGCCGGATTTTTCATAAGAACCTGAGCCACGTCAATCCTAAGCATCTCGTGGTCTCTCCACACTGTAAAGCGTCATGCCATCACAATGCGCTGTCCCAAGCATCAGCTTCAGTTGCTCAAGAAGTCTGGATCGATGATCACGCTCCGCATGCTTGTAGTAGACTTCAGCCTTGGATTAGGGACCATGAAGAATTGGTGATTTCAAGGGGCGACCATTCCAGTGAAACAGAAACACTTCAATAAGTCAATGTTCAAAGGTTTTTATGATTGAAAAAACTGAGTTATAGACCCAATACTTTGCGAGGATGATGTTGGTGCCGCAGCATGGGGAGGCTCTGGAAAAGTAACAAACCTGTGTCATCTTTCCATCGATCGCCTTCTTCAACCCAACAGCATTTCGTGTCCAATAGATGGACAGCTGAAGATCATCCCCAACATCAATCTGCGCAAGATCATGCTGATGCTTCCCTTTGACCCCATATGTCCCCGAAGAGGCACAAAGCTTCAAGCAGTCCCGGACCTCAAAAGCAACTTTCTCTCGTAAGCTTTCGACAATCGCATCCACTTCTTGGCTTCGGCGAGCAAGAGCAGCAACATTTTCAGCTGCCTCCCCTTCACCATTCTCCTCCCCGTTGTTCCCCCTGGCACGCCTGCCCTTCCCTCTGCCTTTGGCCTTACCTTTGGGGCTGTGGCTTTTTTTTGGGGGCTGCCTTTGCCTTCCCTGTGGCCTTCGCTTTTGCCTTGGCCTTGGCCTTGGCCCTAGGCTTTTTGCCATTGGGATGTGGGGCTGCTTCCTCACTCTGGGGCACAAGTTCATTGGAACCAGAAGGGGCAGGGGCAGAAGGGGCAGAATTTGCAGATGGGGCAGATTCCGTTTGGTTTCTCTTCTTTCATCGTTTCCCAGTTGCAACAGCCGGGGTCTCGTCGGCTTCTGCTGGTGGCTCCTCTCCTTTGGGCTTTCTCTTATAGGCTCGTTTTGGCTTTGGCTGCAAATCCTCTGGCTGCGGCGTTGGCTCCTTGCATTCCTGGGCATCCTGTTTGTTGGTATCCTTCGCAGGTGCCACGCTTTTAGACTTGGCTGCAGTTCTCCTGTGCTTTGGTTTGGGCTCAGCCATTGCTTCCTCATCATCATCCTTTGCTGCCTCATCCTTGCCTTCCTGATCCTTTGCTTCCTGATCCTTTGCGTCCTCATTCTCTACTTCCTTATCCTGTGCTTCCTCAATGTTTGCTCCCTTCCCCTTTTTTTGCTTGACATCTTGCTTGTTTCCGATCTGCTGCCTTCTAGTGATGTAAGCTCTCTGAGGTTCAGAGGCGATTGAAGGAAACACTGGGTGCTCATGTTGTGATGTTGGCGTAGCTTTGCTTTGTGCTTCATCAGGGGTGTCCTTTGTAGACCCTTGCAAGGTTTGGCCACCACTGCTTTCGGGGGGAACGGCCTCAGCCACAGGGGCTTGCAAAGACTCACCTTCCAGCTTCTCAGGTTCCTGTCAGGTTTTCTAGATAGTGCTTTTACTTGAATTTCTTGGTGTATGCTTTTGGCATACTTGAAATTGAAGGGTTATACTTATAACTGATAACCCATATAATCCGGTTGAAAGTAGCATAGGACCCCATTAAACATTAGGACTTCATTAGACTTAAATCCAAAACTCAATGGTTTCTAGCCCCAAAGCTCCTGGCCAACATGATCGGCCACTGCAGCCCCATCAGGTGGCTGCCCAGATGGGACCGAATGATCCGATGGCTGCGCGCTGGCCACTTGACCTTCTCTGGCCAGCAAGTCGAGCATGAAAGGTGTGTAAGCCCAATCTTCTGGAAAAGTTTGGACTAGAGTACCATCTTGATCTCCAGAAAAAGGAAGGGAGTCTTGAACGACAATGGGCTGTCCTTACTCTACTTCAAAAGTGTGGTTGCATATCAGATCATTTTACCATTTCATTTGACCATGGGGGTTTGTCCGATTCCTTGTCTTTCTGAATTGTTCTGCCAAAAAAACGTCAACATCATATTGCTTTTATCACACTGATCCATTTTGCAGTTGAGCTTCCATGGGGAACTGATGGGCGACGTGATAAGGAAGCCAATGTAGGAGATGTCTCCACCGACACTGAAGCACCTGTCCTAGGTGAAAACAACAACATATGAAAATATGGATGGGGTTGCCTTATCATTGGATCTCTCCCATTCTTGGGCATGCACAGGTGGACCTATGAGGAAACCCTTCTTCCTCAGCCAAGTAGCCCACCAATCTGCACTACCAAGGATTCCAATTCAGCAGCGAGCGCATCGTTGCCAGGCTCGGGCTCCTCGTCCGACAGAATGATGAAGTCCTGGAAATTGCAGACTTTGAGGGCTGGGGATTAAAGAAAGCTTATATGTGACATATGTGCGAGTGATTTTACTATATTTTATTCATTTTGAGACAAGCCCAAAACATAGCATATGATTCCATCAAAGTGGATGCACTATACATCCAACACCTCTCCTGAGTTTGGGCAGCTAGGGGCTGGCTGTCTAGGGGCATCTCAGCAGACTCCAAAGCAACATCGGTTTGTGACTCAAGCGGGCTCCCATCACTGGACTTGGAAGTCTGATCAGCAACTTCGTGGCCGGCGAGGTCTCCATGTTGCTCAGGCAAGGCCTGCGCTGAGCCCTCATCAGCCAAAGGTGGTTGGAGCTCCTCCTGTTGGGACAATGTTGGACCAGTGCTAGACAAGTTATCTACCAAAACTGTCAAACCACCTACAAACAAAGAACATCGAAGAATAGTGGACACATTTGCGACTGCGCAGGTTCTTTGTGAATGCCATGCCACCAAATCCCTGATTTGTAGAATGATCGATGTGTCAGTCCTGAACATCTGGAATCACTGGTTGCTTGTTGCTAATGGCCAATGTTCCATCCTCCTGGCAGCATTCAAGCACATTCGTAGATGCGTGGGAGAACTGTTTTTTTTTTGAACAACTTGAGAACCAATCCAAATAGGCTAGCATATACTGAAAGGAAAACCTGCGAGAAAATTAGCTGCTATTTATGTCAGAGAATTCATATGACTACAATGCTCTTACTGCCTATAAGATAATACAACCTTGCAATTGCGGCTCCTGCCGTTCCAGCACACCCAACTCCAGAAGCAACTCTTGGACATGTGGGTCCTCAGGGTGGTTCCAGGCATCTGTTTTTTTTTTCAAACTCGAGTTGGAAAATTGCATAAAAGTATACCATCAACGCATACCTTAATTGTAATGCATGTGAAGATCCCATATGCACACTGGCCTGTGTATAGTTAAGTCTTTACAAACATTGACCAGAGTTCCATATAAACACACCAAAAGCCTATAACATGTTTTATAACTCTGGTCCTTGGGCCAAGTCCATACCTTTTGTTTCTGACCAGACTTGTCGGTGACACGTCTTGCTTTCACTGAACCTTTAAGCACTGCAATCAAATTCCGAACTGCCCATCCCTGTTTTTGGGCAGTGGAGGTAGCGACAATGGCCTTGTTCAATCGAAAAGCTGTCTTGACTTCTTCCGCCAAAGTGTCTATGGAAGGAAGGAGTCCATGAGTCCGGGTCAAGCTACAAACAGGTTTTAACACTGACATGTTCACCCTCACATTCTTGATGGTTTTTTCCACGTCGTGGTTCGTGCACATCTTGAGTTTGGGGTCATAGTTCTGAAGAAGATTGTGGCCACCTCGCAGCTTTTGGCGAATGCAGGATGTGTTATCCCAAATCAATGCCAACCCGGAAATGTTGTAGGCCACTTTGTTGCCCTTACCTTTGGATTTCCCCACTTCAGTCCTCTCTGGCAAGAGCATCACCTTGCTCAGCCATGGTTGTTTAGCAGAGATGGAGCAAACCTACAGGGGGCTAAGTCCTGGCTGAACCCCTTCTGAACCAAGATGCTCTGCAGGCCGCCGATGGAAAGTGCAGTGAAGCTGCAGCCATGCCGAATCTAAATCTCCATATGTGAGATTAGATGCCGATCGAAGTTATCAAATGTTATACAAAAATACACATATCAATTTCATAGTTCAGGATTTGCTTTCAAACTTCCCAGAAAGAAATGAATTTTCAATTTTTGCCATTACGTCCCGACCCAGTGGGCCTCAACTGTCACGAAGATCTCTGGCGCACGATTTGAAAGTGGCAGCCAGCACCATGGAGCGAGGAAACCCCCGGGATAGGATGGGCAGCAGGGCAACACAACTTGCATCATAATTTGATGGTATTTGATGTTATTCAATGGGTTTCCAAATTGGAATGCACACACTGGAACATCCAAGGGTGTCGTTCTGTGTTTTCCCATAGGTTTTGTGGCTTCAGAGTATTTTGAGCAATTACCATACAGGGTTGCAGTGTTTGCATGTCATGCTCTGATGACATATGGTTCTTTTTGGACCACCTGCATGGGAAGGACCTGGACCGGTGCAGGGCTGGAAGTTCATGTAATGTCACATCAAGATTCATATGGGAAAATACTTCTGTCCATTTTAATGGGATCAATGGTGGCTTTTGTTTGATTTTGAGGATTTTCATCCATGGATTCATTCTCACTCTTTTTTATTGCGTTTCGCATTCGTTCGCATTCGAACGGTTTTTAACGCCAATTCTTAGGGTACACCAAGAATCTTTCCACCAGGACCAAATTCCTAAAGAATTTCATTTTACACTAACAATTCCTGGTGATATACCTAAGCAGGTATATATAACTATTATATAATATATATATATATATATATATCATATATCATGTATCATATATCATTGTATCTCCCCATAGTTTGATGGGTTCTTGTTTCCCTATTTAAATGTTCTGCTGGTTAAATCAACCAACCATCAACCTGAATCTCCATGGTGGATTTTCCGGCGCGTCCTTTCATCAGCTCAGTGTCGATGATCAGAGGACCTGCGCGAATCTCCGTCGCCTGGGGAAATGGAGCGATGTGTGGGAAGTGACCCAAGAAGAACATCCGTGGGATACCCACGGTCATAGCCATTTAAGAGGGAAACTATGGAAAAAAATATGCGAATCCATATGGGGATCCCCTACTTTTTCGGAGAAGGCCAGATGACCCGGTTCTTCAAAGTGACCTTTTCAACCACCAATTCGAGATGACTTAACCCAAAAAGGGTCACTTAACCACCTCAAAAGGGGTCACTTTGAAGAACCTGGTGCTAGCCCACTGAAAAAGCAGACTTTGCTAAAATCTAATCTCTGAAATAGTCATAGATTGCACTGTTCTGAATCTTGCGGGGGGTTGCGATACAGAAGAAGGACGGTTGAACCAATGCACATCCGCTTACCTAGGAAAATGAGGGTCGAACTATGTTGAACTGATTGAACAAGCAAAAATGGGGGTTGAAGCAAAACAACCAACGAAAACTTGGGAACACACACAAACCCAAAAGGGGGATGTACTCAACAGGAAACAAATGAACAAACTGGGATTTACCCTCTGGTCATCAAACCTGGCATTGGAAAATCACCGTTTTGTATCGTTTTGTCCTGTGTTTTTTTTGGGGGAGGTGGTTGTGTAGAATCTAAACAGTTTCACATTTATATTCTATGTTTCCTATTTGTTCGACAATGATTTTCCAAAACAGGTGGATCTGGGGCCATCCTTTTGTTTTTGAGACAAGCAAAGCGGCAAACCCATCTTCAGCAGGAATATTTACTCTTCAACTGAAGGATGTTCATGAGTTACGCCAGCTCATCCTTAATATTGCTCGGCCTCAGGCTACCAATCCCTCGGGGAAATCAGGGGTCCTGCCCCTGCACAACATGGCCCAACCACATTAAGGAGTTTTATTTACATTCCCATGGTTCCTGGTCACGGAATACTCCCTGCCACCCTCGCCACCCCTGCCATTTCCCGTGGCTAATTCTTTACTCTGCAGAAGTTCCATCAACGAGCTCAAATTGAAACCCTAAAAACCTGTCTATTAACCGTGCAGGTTTACTCACTGATATTGAGTAGCCAGTGCCAGTACGATTCGTAATCCCAATGTTTGTTCTTTAGACATCGTCACTTTGGTTGATTGATATAAGTACCTACCAAACCAAGGTTTATGGAATCCATCCATAACGGAACCGGGGTCACATTCGCCCCTACCCCAGGGTCACATTCGCCCCTACCCAAACTAGGGTCACATTCGCCCCTACGGGAGGGATCGTATAGGGAACA
>BGPT01000206.1:434892-464814 GCA_003297045.1 Symbiodinium sp. clade C Y103
AACTTGCCAGACGATCTTCATACTACATAGGAACATCTTCTTCTAACTTACCAGACTCTCTTGATGCTACGTAGTTAATGTCTTCTTGGAACTGGCCAGGCTCTTTTGATACTACCTAGGTAACTTCTTCTTGGAACTTGCCAAACACTCTTGATGCTACGTAGTTCACGTCTTGGTATAACTTGCCAGACGCTCGTGANCAGACGCTCTTGATACTACCTAGGTAACTTCTTCTTGTAACTTACCAGACTCTCTTGATACTACGTAGTTACCATCTTCTTGGAACTTGCCAGACGGTCCTCATACTTCATTTGCACCTTCTTCTTGTAACTTACCAGACTCTCTTGATGCTTCGTACTCTCTCTTCTCGGAACTTGCAAGACACTCTGAATGCTACAAAATTAACGTATTCTTGACACGTCCGACACAGTCTGTACGCGCTGGACCTCTGTTTGGCCAGGTTCGATCTCATTTTGGCTTGAATTTGCACCTCAAATCTACTGCGCCTGCCACGCAAAACCACGTTGGGTCACATTCGCCCCTACCCCAGGGTCAGCTGCGCCCCTACCTCCCCCTTCTGTAGGGGCAAGTGCGACCCCCGTGCCCTACCACCACTACCACCACTACCACCACTACCACCACTACCGCTACCACTACCACCACTACCACTACCACTACCACCACTACCACTACCACTACCACCACCACCACCACCACCACCACGACTACTACTACTACTACCACCACTACCACTACCACTACCACTACCACTACCACTACCACCACCACTACCACCACTACCACCACTACCACCACTACCACCACTACCACCACTACCACCACTACCACCACTACCACTACCACTACCACCACTACCACTACCACTACCACCACTACCACCACTACCACCACTACCACTACCACCACTACCACCACCACCACTACTACTACTACTACTCCTGCTGCTGCTACTACTACTACTACTACCACCACCACCATGACCACTACTTTTACTACTTTATCAACGACGCCAAGAGCAGCGACAGCACATTGAGCGCAGCTTGGTTCGGTGCTTGATGATTCGAATTTTTTCCCACCTGGGCCGCGTGGTGACAAAGTAGTAAAATCTTCTCAGTGCACCAACCAAAACCACCTTTGGAGTGAACTGTTTCTTCTAATCCCAATAGCCCTGTCTAAGTCACCATGACCATCAATGCTCAATGTGTTGTTTCCCTTTGTTGTGTTTTGACTTTGGCAAAAAACTGTTCCATTCAGCAAGGGCACTTGGGCTTTAATTTTCTTCAGAGCTCCTAAAGGCCCAAAGCTGAGATGGAAAGACCTGCTTTGAAGGCGAAGATTCAAAAACAAGGTTGAACAAAATGCAAAGATTCAAAAACAGAAGAACAAGGAAAGAACAAGGATTCAAAATAGCAGACATAAGATCAGAAAAAGAACTTCCGCGGGAAACAAGGAGCAAAGAACAAGGAATAATAAGAAACAAACCAAACCACGAGAGCATCATCGATTTTTCTGAAACAAAAGGGTTGGCCATCCTCAGTCCATTCGCCATGGTCCAGCGTTGCAATTCGACCACACCCTGAGTCTTGCACCACGCACTGTTGCCATTCGCCCTGGGAGTTTCCTGAAAATTGTTGACTTCTAAGCCTTGGTCGATGCAGACTCCAGTGGCGTCCAGGCTCCACAGAATCCCTGGGACACCACCACTACTCGGATAACGAATTCCCCAAGACTCCGTGTGTGACCTTTGGGTTCTACATCATGCTCCGAGTCAAGCACAATCAGCTCAAAGCTCTGCAGATGCACTGCAGATGCATCGGCATCTGACAGCATCTGTGACGCCAAGTGCGACTCAGGGCTCAACTGTTTAGCCCAGCAAATTTACTCCCACAGGCCGTGTAGTCATCCACAACGCGTATCCTTTCCTCCAGTTAAGACAAAGCGAGACTGCAAAGCTAAAGATTTCCGCATGCCCATTTCCTCATTTTAAGTCCATGAAGTTTGCTCAGCCGTGACAAGCCCATTTATTGATATTGTAACTATTGAGCCCTGGTTGATGAATGAAAGTACAGCTGAAAGCAAGATATGAATGCAAACAACCAGCCCCAGGCAATGAACCAATTGAACCAATTCGGAAGTTGCCAGCTTTATCTTTGAGAAGAAAGCAGCATCACATGCCAACGTCTGGACTGCTGAGCCAAGCACCAGAGCAGACATGGAATTGCCAGGGAGAGTATAGGTGAAGGAGCTTCCGTTCGCGGCGTTCTGCGGGGCGGCGATTCCCAATGCATCAGTGGCCACCATTACTTTGCCATGGCAGCGTGTGCTACAAAGTGTTTGCTACCAAAATCTGCAGTTTCTCTCTGTTGCAAACACTGGGGCAAAAAATGCAAACAGGCGTGAGAAAACAGAAAGCCACATGTAGCCCGAAAAGGTCGCGCTTGAAATTGCAGTTTGCCCAACCAAGAAAAGGAGTTTGTCAGCTGACCCACTCGGTTCCAATTCCCCCAAGATACATGTCTAAATGTCACAAGAAAAAAAACGCCCTTCATAGTGCAATGAAATTTATTCAACAAAAATATGTATTTTAAAAAAATAGATTTCGGAAGCAAACACGTGGGCGATTTCTCAGCACGGCACCTGCACTCTTGGAGGCTCAATCGCGGGTCCAACCGGAAGGATCAGCGCAGCGTCGATCTCAATCCGGGAGCCGTTCGCAGTTTTACTAAAAAAAGTGAAGAAACAAGTATAAGTAATAGAAAAATGTATACATTAAATAAGATTACTAAGTTTACACTTTTCTATTACTCTGTTTTTTTCTTCTTTTAATGATCTTTCCCCACAGTGGGTAGCCATAAGGTTGTCTGAGCAGCACATTGCCACGTACACGAGTCTTTCACTATGCCTGCCTTCAGAGATGCCTCTAAAGTGTCCCAATCAGCTCACAGAATCACTTTTCAAACGCTGTTACCGCCAAAATTGCTCAGGCGGCAGCCAAGAAATCCTCGCCCCTGCTACCTGATGATTTAAAAACACTCTGGGCCACTTGAGCTTGTACTTCAGGTGGGACATGCTGAGAGTCGACTCGCCAACCAGCTAGGGTTAGACATGTCCTGTCATCGCTTCACTGCCTTGCCATTTCAATGGTGAAGCTCGGATTCGGACATCCCTCTGGAGCGCCACACCAACACACCCGCAAGGGACGCGAATCGCGGACCTACAGTAGATTCGAGAGAACAAATGATCATTCAACTCTATACTGTAAACATGTATTCAGCATTATATTTTGAGCTGTTTTCAGCATTATAAGCTTATTATAAGCATTTGTTAATTGAGAAGAAGTAAACCACATGGTTTGACACCCTCACCGCTGAGCTTAGAAGTTGTGCCACCAAGTCTTGTTGCTCCAACAGTTCCCAGGCTTCCAGGTCTCCGGACCCTGACATTTGTCCATGTCACCGAATCACCTGCAATACGTTGAGGAGGACCAGTGGGCCTCAGAGCATTCTGAAAGCAATTGTCATGTTTATTTGGCTAAAAAAATTTTCAAACTCTAATCTTCAGAATCTGAAGTAATTTCTGCCTTTCGGTAATGCAATGGTAATGCAATGATTGCAATTTCGAATCGGATCCCCCACAGGTAGGCCGCTTTAACGTCGATGCCAGGGGAGAAGAACTGGCGGCGCAAGGTGCTTTCTTTGGAACTGAAAGGGCTGTGTCCTTCCACCAAGGGCTGGTTGGCTCGGCTGGTCTTCCTGTCCTAGACAGATTGCTGACCGTTACCATTTGTACGAAGGAAATGCTGCAAGATGATGGGTTCGGCTATGGATGGCTAGAAGAAACTACCAAAATGGTTCTAGATATTGCGTCGAGCAGACCACACTTTGCCAAATTGAATCCAATAATGGCAAAAAACTGTCAAAGAATGAACACATGATCAACTTCTAAATCAGGAAAGGTTGCAGTGTCAGAACATGAATCAAATCAAGCATATAAGCTTGCATAGAACCCCTGAATCCCCAAAGTACTGCACATCATGTTGATGCTGTCCAATATCATTGGTTGTTGGTAGGCGCCTATTTTTGCAAGGAATCATTCTTCGTTGGAGGCCACGTCAGGTTGGATATGCTTTTCCAACCCCACATGCGTACTTTTTCAAATGCGGTCATGCGCAAATGATCGTTTCCTCGTTAAAAACCACTATGGTTTTGGATGTCTCCAATTACCACTCGGTTCGCAGTTTCAGCCATTCTTGCTGATATTCCATCCTACAAAGAGGATGGCCCTTTTTTTGGATGCACTATCTGTTAAGAGATTTAGGCGGTGCACGACAATCATCATCGTCGTCATCGTCATAGTCATCATCATCGTCACCGTCATCGTCACCGTCACCGTCATCGTCACCGTCATCGTCGTCGTCGTCGTCGTCATCATCATCATCATCATCGTCGTCGTCATCATCATCATCATCATCAGTTCTTCTTTCTCCTTCTCTTCCTCTCTCTTCTCTCTCTCTCTCTCTTTTCTCTCTCTCTCTCTTCTCTCTCTCTCTCTCTCTCTCTTCTCTCTTTCTCTCTCTTCTACTCTATCTTCAATTTATATTCTCTATCTTTTATTCTCTTCTTTCTTTATTCTCCCTCCTTTCTTCTGTCTCTTTCTCCCCTTTTTTCCTCTCTCTCTGCCATCGTTGCCCCCACCGCGCCTCGGCTTCAGGGCTTCCACACAGGACCGAGGCTGCATCCACCAGGCGGATGCGATCACTGGAACCTGTCAGCGATTCGGAGGTGACCTGTGGAAAAACATAAGAATCAAATGCCTTATATATATATACATGGAATATATATATATATATATATTATACATATTTATATCTATACATATATACATTATCATGTTTAGAGAGAGAGAGAGAAAGACACACAGGTAATCAAGTAGTAGTGGAGTCTTAATGATATTATCTCCTGATAATTATTTGTTGTACTTGATAAAGTTGATTTGTGTGTTCATGGTGGACTAATAGGCATTCCCCATCATGGGTGACTATCATTTCCCTCACTCAGTGATGTAAAGCTTCCTGCAATATTCAAGAAGCACCGGGCATGAGTCAAAGACAAACAAAGAAACCATTCGAGATCAGCGGTTGGTTGAGGATGGGATTTCCCAAAATAGATGACAACATGTTTGTCAAAATCATGTCAAAATGTTGTCCTTTGTACTCGGAAGCAGTATGACTCTCGACGAGCGATCACCATCATCTTGACACAGCTCAACTGACTAATTTTGGATCAGATTCTCCCCGGATTCCTCAATGGAGGCGTCAATAAGAGCCAGGGCGACTGAAGCCAGCCATGTCTCCACCTCTTACTGTAATCTCCTGCATGGAAAATGAACAAACAGAGCATCTGCACCATCACTGTTTGATAGGCTGTGACTGTCTTCCTTAACTCTAACCAGTAGAGACCCGCTATTGACGCTTGACCAAAGATGAAGTAACTTCCCATCAGCATGAAAGTCTCTCCTCGAAGCCTCCAATCTTTATTCTGCCGTCATACTGGATTGGACCTGTCAGGGGTTCTAAGCTCCATGGAGTGGAGGCTACTCTGACATGGAGCTCCGACTCTGAGTCAGTTCTACATGGAACAGTTCTGAGTCATTTCTGTATATTTCTGTGGCAAAGTTCTGAGCGCCTCGGACATTGACCCGCAAAGCCTCAACACGGAAGTCCTGGAGGGGAAGACATGGACGCTCCGTAAGGAACGCATCAGGGACAACACGAAGGTGCCAAAACGCCTGGATGTTCGGTCGCAGGTTACAGAAGTCAACACGGGTTCCAATGTTTTGGCACTGAGAAAGTGGAAGCTCATAAATCTGTGGTGCAGGTCTTTGTTTGTTCCAATCTGCATGCCGCAGTCTAGGTGTGTAAGTGTCATTTGTGCTCTGTCTGCACAACGTCTACACGCAAAAGTGAAGCAGCATAAACTCCAGCCACGATGGTGCACTATTTTGTAGTAATGTAGTAACTAACCAAAAAAACTGCCCTGCTTTGCATCGGAAACAAAAAATGCAACCAATAAACTTCACAAATAGGATCAAGTATAGGATGCCATCTTTGGTTCAGCGCGTCTCCTCCCCTCGATTGCAAGACAGCCGGCTGCCGTCTGGACGTGCACCTTGACACCAGCCTTGGAACAGGAAAATATGCAACAAACAATCCGAGTTATTACAAAAGCTTGCATATCTGTTAATACAGACATATATAAAACACATATAAAAACATATCTAACTCGATATCTAACACATATAAAACATATATGTTAGCATATTTTTAATATTTTTGACATATTTTTCAGATCTATTTGTGGCTTTGAGGCACCGAGGAGCGGACAAAGGCGGAAGGTGCCCGAGGCCTTCAACGTGATGTTGGCCCACAGGCTGAAGGACTCGTTCCCCAAGTGCCGGCCCCTGCGTTGAGAGAAGTTCGACATGTAAACTACTTAAAGCTTTACATTTATATATTTACATATATATAATATTTATATTTATATAGATAGATTATTAAACTATATAAAAGGTGAATTTTAATATTACAATCTATTTATATAGATTGATTTACTTAAATTACTTTACTTTTACTTAAATCATCTTAGATCTGTTTACTTTATTTACTTTTGCCTTGTCTTCTGAAGATCTTCCAACATTGCTCTGCCAATGGCACCCTGGCTCTCCAATTTGTCCCACCCTGCGAGGATGTTGCGGCTCTGCACTTCTTCGGCAAACTCCTGCACGTTGCACTTTTGATGAAAATAAACATGAATAAAACTAAGATCCACATGGAGGCTGTGTTTCAAGATGTTTCAAGATGTTTCAATGTTTCCACATTGTAATCATTTTTGGTAATAAACCATCTATTTTTGGGGTTCCCAATTTTAAGAAACCATCACATGGGATCCATGTTTTGTTGTGCTGCCTTAGCTGTTTCAGCCCAGCTGCCTCTGCGCCAGGGACCCCACAGAGCTGCGAGCTGTTGACCTCAAACCGAAATGGAAAATCGATAGAAATAGCTTTGAAATAAAATTCTATTATATAATATGTGATATGTATGTTATATGTTTTAAAATGAAAACCAGATTCCCAATAAATAGAAATCCTTCAGTTTGCTAACTCTTGGCATCCTTTGGCATCCTTTAAGTATCACCTCCTTGTCAACTCTTGTAAACATGGCGCGCAGGTGTGAGCACTTCGCTGAGATACTTCCAGCACTGAGCTCCCCCAACGAGCCGCACTCGGTCGAAGATGGACAGCTCCATTCCGAAGATGGCCAAGGAGAAGGGGCGTCCAGGCTGAGCGAAGTGTCACTGATACGCCACTGCCCAGTGTGATCTCCAAACAGGATTAGGTGAAGCAAAGGCTGTGATGTCTTCATTCTGAATTCATTCTCTAGCTTTTTAACTTGGTCCTTCTCCAAAAAGTACTGATGTCTCCTGATGTTTGAGGCTCCAGGCCATTCCTTCCACGACTTCCAAATCATCGCGCCGGCTGTCGGGACCCACGATTACGATCTCAGGAGATGCAGTGACAAGCCCCGTACCCACTCTGAAGTTCAACATCTGCAAGACCGGAACCTGCCAAAGTTTCTGTCTTAAGGAAATGCATCTCAATGTTTCAATGTTAAGGACACCTTCCAGTGGAACCTAAGCCTCGCAACCCTCATCAGTTGGTTGGGTTCCCAACATTTCCAGCATCATGAATGAAGAATTCAGGAGCAGTGCAAGGAGTGATTTGCCCGAAGATCACCTCGGCTTCATCACTTGCAGCAGTCGACAG
The DNA here is from genome assembly GCA_003297045.1 of Symbiodinium sp. clade C Y103. Classification (NCBI taxonomy): domain Eukaryota; class Dinophyceae; order Suessiales; family Symbiodiniaceae; genus Cladocopium; species Cladocopium sp. clade C. The sequence continues at coordinate 442,735 of BGPT01000206.1, forward strand.
AAGTCTTGAAGAGTCTCTGGTTATCCCGAGTTCTCTCGGGTTGCTCTGGGCTCAAGAAATCATTCGGAAGGGAACACGCTGTGGCCCTTTAGGCAATTCGGGGTGCGCTGAGGATTCAGCTGCATCCTTCACACAGAAGCACAAGCGATACTCACCTGTTCTGGACACCTGCCGAGCCGTTCAGGTCCACTCACGCAGAGGAGATTGCTTGGCGAAGGCTTTTGGCCCAGGACTTCGAGGCTGTGAAAAGATCGAATCAGCTTCCATGGTTTTTCGAGTTCCACGGCTTCAGGTCTCACAGTTCATCGTGAGCTCGTCTTAGGTCCGAACGAAAGGAGGACCAAAGTTGTAGGTTTTGCGAGTGTAAGATGGCCTTGGATGGCACTGCTTGAGGCAACTATCCTGAGCAAAACGACCTAATGCAACCAGACACAATTCACACCTTGTCCCGAACGAAAGGGGGCTCACTGGGATAGGAACTTTCATCTTCAATCTAAAATCTAAACATTTTCCAACAAAATATCTGAAATGTTCCCCCACTGAATACCTCCAGGAAAACACCCCTTTGAAAACGGCATGGCCCCGGGTCCCAGCGCAGATCGCAGTCTGAGCAGCGATGGAACTTCCAGGGTGGGATTTCGCCCGACGCCCAGCTGGAAGATCACACCCGACTGCGGCAGGAGTCACAAAGGAGCCACAAAGGAGTCACAAACTCAAAGGGGAAAGTATCAACTCAAAAAGGAAAAAGAAAGTCTCACAAACAAACTCTGAAGGGAAAGTCTCACAAACTCTTTTAAGCAAAAGGACAACTATGATTTAGCAATGACCCGTTGTGACAACCATTGTGATAACCGTGGTTTACCATTTATGGTCACAAACCACGTTGGATTCGCATTGATCCAATCATGGTAGCCATGTGAACAATGCTTTTTCACTCTTCAGCATTGCACAGCTTGGCCCTGGCCTGACCACATTGGTGTGACAGTGGCATGATCGCCAACTGGTTTGATGGTTGCAAGCCATTGCCAGTGATCTCTACCTGGTGCGAGTTGAGTCTGAATGTTTTCCGGTCACACTGTTCAGCAAGCTGAAAGAACAACCGTTCAGACCAAACTGAAAGAAAGATAATGCACTGCCAAGTATTGATGGGCTCAAAAGATCTTATCCTTTCGGAATTACCTGTTGCTAGCCTTCTAAATAGCCTACTTTGCTCCGATTCCCATGTCTCACCTCACAAGGAAAACCATTGGTGCACTTTCCGGAGTGTCCTGGATTTGGACCTTGGCACAGCACAAACCACAAACCTTTTACCTCCAAAGTTTGAGTCTCAAACAAGTTCGTCACATGTCCAGATGGTTTAGTTTCACATGAAAACATTTAGAAACTAGAAACTACTGAATTACTACTTGGAAGTGAGTTTCTGTGAAGTTTCTCATGTGAAAAGAAGCCGACGCTCCACCGCGCTTCAACATTCAATGGGTCACCGCCAGGTCTCAGCATCACACCGACTTGTCTGAAAATCAGACGCAACCGTTGGTTGCCCGAATCCGCCACGTACAAGTCCTGCGCGAAGGCAATGCAACCAATTTCAAGTTCCGCGCTTTTGACCACACATTGTTATTGGATCAAGTTTGTTTTCAGATTTGGAAAGGACCAATGGATTCAATGTGTCACATTATGAAAGCAAACAATTGCGGAAAAAATATGTTCTAAGTGTTTTGTGTTTTCTAAGTTTACCGTTTTACACTTGTGATGGTGCCTTGTGACAAGCTTCCATGAACCCTCCATGGTCAGCTCCTTGGTGATGGGATGAACGCCAAGACCGTTGGGCCTTGGCAGCCGCTGGCATCCACTCATGTTGGGATTGTCACTTCACGCCATCACTTTATCACTTCATCGCATCACCTCATCCCTTCATCACATCCTTTCACTTCCTTTCACATTCCTTCACATCCTTTCACTTACCTTGTATTTTCACATCCTTTCACTTGCTTCGTGTTTTGGCTGTCCTTGAGTATCTCGAACCCGCGACGTCATTTACAGTCTCTCAATGAACATCCGATTTCAATTGCGAAGTGAGCTTCTCTGTTACGGACTGCAAGTCTTAGATCCAGTCAAATGGTCCAACTGTCTCGAAACGAACAATATGGAAGAGTACTCAGTACTCCCTCCGTTTGACTTCGAATGTGGGCACCTTCACTGCGAATTTGGCCAAGGCTCGTGTTGAGTTCGGTCACCCATGCCGTACCTGGCCGAGCAACAGAACTTGAAGATACCTGAAGTCACTCCATGCTAAGAAAACTCCCAAGGAGTCCACCTGCACTACATCAGCGAACTCTGAAAAACTCTCCAAAGCAAAAGACGGGAAAAGATGAGAAAAGCAGCTGCAACTTTGCCTTGGTCTCCAGAGAAACCTGGTTGACTTTGGCCGCCAGCAATGACGTAGATCTTGGTGCGGAAGACGTTGAAGAATTTGTTCAGATCTTTTCTGCTTCACCGAGCAAGAGTTAACCGAACAGTATCGAACAAAGTCACTGTCTTGACTGCACAGTTTCCCAAAAGTTGCGGGTCAAATTCTAGTACCTCTGGAGAAAATCCCAAGAACAAACAGAATACTCCTGGTTCAAAGGTTCATGTACCAGTTTTGAGGACGTTTGAGAATCGTTTGCAAATATGTACGCGCGTGTCCAACCAGCATCTTTGCAACAACTTTGTTCTGAACCCAGGGCTCCAACCAACCCTTGCTGTTGCGTCATCATGCCATGCCGTGCAAACCTGCGAAACTGAGCCAGCGGAACCGCCAAGTTGATAAGCTCATTGTCAGCAATACACAACTTGTGGCAAGCAATATGGCATGATAACCAACAATCGGACGCAATCGACAAAAACAATCGCTCAACTGGTATTGTTTTTGCCTTTTTGTAACGGTTGCAACACAATGAGTTTGGTGCCTGTAGACCGAATTGTCACGTGCCCCACCCTTGCCCTCGGAGCAGGATGTAGAGGAGCCCTCAAACCTTGGAGTTTGTGGTGGAACCCCTGGACGCCACACTTTCTCGAGCTTGTGAATTGTACCGTTTAGGCCTTTGGGCTTGAAAAAGGGTGAAGTAAATAGAAGTAATAAAGAGAAGATTCATGACACTTCCTTGGTGATGACAAATCGATGTCAAGCTTTCATAGCTTGAGATCTGGCTGCCAAGGTGCCGAAAGTAGAGATGCGCATCCTTGGAGGTAGAACAAACTCCCATCTGGCGAATTGCAAAGACCTCGTAGCCCAGTCTCAAAGTTGCCATGGCACACCTTGGATCCGCGTTGAGCTCGAGATCTGCACGTGATTTCCGGCTATGCTTTGTGAGTTACAATCGTTACAACTCAGTTCCGCAAAAGAAAGGCATAAAGAGTTTCCTTTCAAAGAAGTCCTTTCAACCCAAAATGGACACTGGAAGAATGACAATGTTGGAGTCAGGGGGTATCACAAGCTTCCGAGATGCGCTGTGATGGTATCAGGCCGATTCTCAGGGACACCTGTGAGGTAGTTGAGACCCCAGGGCAAGGACTCTCCTGCGTCAGGACTGCCACTTGAAAACAGCCCTTTTGCAAAGAAGATCTCAAGATAAGAATACAAAGGTGTGTAAGATAAGAAAAGAATATCTCAAGTGTGTGTGTGTGTGTAAATGATAAGTAATATGTCACTATTGAAAAGTATTCTGCAAGTATTCTCAAAGCGTATTAGGAAAAAAAGACTGAGCACCTCTACACTGTTTGGTCACAAATATGCTTTGACCCATTCTAAGTGGTTCAAGACCCACCAAAAAAATGGACCGGTGAAGATTGAGCAAAGACTTTCCTTCTCCTTTGAGGAGATGTTATGCTTTGTTCACTACATTCTGCTTTCGGTCAGGGCTTTGAGGAGAGACTTTTGATATTATGAATTCTGATGCTCTTGGAGCAATGTGTTTTTCTAAAATGTTGCTTCTGAGGTCTCCTTCGATGCTGGGAATCCATGGAGACTCGATGTTCTCGCGCCAACATCCCATGGAGACGTACTCCAAAGCTGGCCTCACAGGGCTACGACTTGGTCCGACACATGTCATGACACCACCTTTGTTGCCTTGAAAGAGTTGAGGCACGTTGGAAGGTTTACACTGCTTCTTTAAGAAGAGGTTTATGGTCACCAGTTTCTTTCTTAAGCGTCGCACGATCCCAGTTTTCCCATCTTTTTGTGCCGAGGCACATCATCAGCAACCGATGGTTCATGGAGTCGCTNATGGTCACCAGTTTCTTTCTTAAGCGTCGCACGATCCCAGTTTTCCCATCTTTTTGTGCCGAGGCACATCATCAGCAACCGATGGTTCATGGAGTCGCTCACATAGACAAGTCCTAAAGGCAGGGCACCAGTGAGGAACCAACAGGAAGACTTGTCTATGTGAGAGCATGCTGCAGCATGCTGGCACTGCAGGAAGACTTGTGAACCAACAGCAGTGTCAGTGTCACAGCATGCTCTCTCCTTCATCAGCTGCGACACCCGTGGGCTCGTTGAGCTGTGCCAATGGAGCTTCCAACGGTGAGGCTTCTTTGGTTTGGTTACCCCGCTGCCCAGTGCCTGTCATGTCTAAAATCCTGCTGTGCCAAAGGCATTTCTCCAATGTCTAAAATCCTGCTGTCCACTGCATCTCCATAAGCAAAAATTGAAAATCACAAACTCATTGAAAATGAGGGGATCCCAAAGCCGGAAAACAAGCTGACAAGACCCTGTCATCAAAGAGGCCCTAATGCAGACTAAGAAGATTACACTACACTTCCCAGTCAATTTGGGGAAGTCTCCATCAATGCATGCACATATGTGGCAGACATGCGAATACAGTATACAGATACACAGAGAGGGACTGGTGGATAGGTCAAGAGAGAGAGAGAGAGAAAGAAAGAAAGAAAGAAAGAAAGAAAGAAAGAAAGAAAGAAAGAAAGAAAGAGCTGGATCACACATACATGTTTTGCTATGTATAGATGGGTATTCAATGGTATGCATGCGTGTATACATGAGCTCCAACTGAAATGGAACAACGGAAGCCACTATGCATCTGCAAGCTTGTTCACAACAGGCACTACATTTTCGACTGAATAGATAATGAAAAGCCATCTGAAACCTTAAAACTTTTACACTTCTGCTTCTTACGGTTAGGGGGAAAGAAAAAACTGGAGAAGGAATGAGGCTACCCCACTTCTGACTTGTTCAAGTTCTTGTTGCCGACTTCTGTTAAATTCTGGTTGTCAAACCTTTTACCACCTTTAAAAGTTGTAAGTGCTTTCTAAATACTAAGGTGTGTCAGGTGCATGATAGAAAGAGATAGGGTAAGTCCAAGCAAATAGGTAGGTAAGGTTTCACCCATGGTTCAAATTCTCTGGAGACACCTTTGCCTTGACCCCTCACACGGTGCTGACCCAGTCCCAGCGTCTCAAGTGGCAGCTGAAAATTGCAATGTTTTGTCTCTTTGATTTTGGGAAAAGGTTTGCCAAAGACCTTTGTCATGTTCTCTTGTTCTCTTCGGACGTGTGTGGTGGTTTCCCATTGAAACCATAAAACATTGTGCATAGGCCGATGTTCCTAGTATACACATGAATGAGAGATGTTTCAGCAGACCTACAGAGGTCTCAGCAGCGCAAATTTGTCAAGTACAGAATGTCTGCCTAGACGTCTTGGCGTGTTCAACATGTTCTATGCTCACATGCCGTTGATTGATTCTTCAGCCAAAGTCACGTGTTGATGACGCCCAGGTAGCTCTGGAATTCCAGAGACATGGTCCGCACTTGCTGTCCACCTGTCTCGGTGATGTAGACGTTCACAGGCAGCGTGCCATCCTGAAGTTCCACAAACAAAATCCTCCAATTCTCCCAGTTCAAAATGCTTTGCTGACGGCCTGAGTGGAAGCCCAGCAGCATTGAAGATGGTGGGAGGGTTTGTTTGGTTGGTTGGTTTTTGCCCCGGTTGATCTATGATACTTATGAATGGTTGGAGGATAACCATTGACACAGTTCCCTTTCAAACACTGGCCTCGTTGCTGATAAAGGCAGATGACACTGCAACTCCCCATGGAGCCTGGCACGGAACAAATCACTTTTGACCAAAGATTAATCCTGGTTGATGATACTTTTGATGATACTTTATTGATACTTCTTGATGAAACGGTGATACTGGTTGATATCTAGTTCGATGTTTCGCAGTCACGCTTCAAAGGACTGGATGCAAGTACAAACAACGGAACTCGAACAGTAAGGTACTCCCATGTACTCCTCCCATGTACTCCCTGTGCTCCTCACCTGCATGCGTGCCAACAAGGCCACGCCACCATCGCCTTTGGTAATCTGCCCCACTGCACCGCCTCATGCAGCTGAGTGAAGAACGGGGCCCCAAACATTGAAACAAATAGAAAATTGAATATTTTGTATGTAATATCTTATACATAAATATTTATAGAGAGAGAATAGATATAGAATATTTTGAATTCAAATACAAACATTGAGCGGATATCAGATCTGAATTCTATCGAGTTGCTTCATGTAAAACATTGAGTGGATATCAATTCAAACAAATGTGTTCATAACAGAAGCAAAAATTTTATCAAACACATCAAACGCACAGGACAAGAATTGCAATCTGTAGGAAGAACAGTCTTCAACAGCACCAAAGCAAGGGTTCAATAGACTCCGTTAAGCTGGAAAGAGTGAACCGTTGTGATAAAAAAAAAAATTTTCTAGGTTAACCCCCCTGATCACCTACCTGTGTTGCAAGTTTTTGTCCAAGCTCAAAGGTGGTCTCAACACAGCTGCACAGCCAACCGTGTCACCTGCAGCAGTGAGGATAATGTTCCTTGCAAACTCATTTGAGCCTGAGCGCTGAGCAAACTGAGACTGAGCTTCGAGTTTGGGTGACACCCTTTCCCATTGAATTTGCATGAATTCGCCTTCAAATGTCTGAATGCAAAAGAACCATCCCACCTTCCAACAATGACTACAACCCCGACCATGACACGAAGTTGGCTGCAGCAAGGTGGCCTGGTTTTCTTACAGGAATCTCCATGGACACCACCCGCAGTACGTTGTTCCCGCTGTCGCCTCAGGAAGCACCGATTGAAGCAGAACAGTGCCTCTCCAAAGCAGCCAAGCAACAGATCCAAAGCATTTGGTTCCTCGGTCACAGCAGGGTGGCAGGGTCGGCCCGGATTTAGGACCAGCTTTATCCAAGGTCAAAACTCAGCAACAACAGCAACAACCACTGCTACTGCAACAGCAACAGAAAGTGGATGACTTGACGCGGTAGTCCAAGGCGCAGGTCCACAGCCACGCTGGGGTGGTCCAGTTGCGCTGCAATGGCTGGCCCGCCATCACCCGATTTCCCCTTGTCTCCGTTTCCAGCCACGGTCTCGACAATGCCTGAAACGATGCACTCAAAACAAATAGAAACACTTTGACTTATTTCATGATTTCATGATTCTCAAGCAAAAATTCGATCAACTAGTTGCTGCTTGAAACCGGAGAGCTGTCCCACCTATGTTCAACGGCATTTGTTCCAGGTTGATTCGCCGCACACGGTGACTGCCGTAGTCCGCCAGGTACAAAAACCTGAAAGTGAGAGGTCGAAGTCAAATAACAATGAGTTTGAAGTCAACAGCTCAAAGAGTTCAAGTCATGAGAGTCAAACAACTTGGACTTTCTGAAAAAAGTTAATTTCATGCAGCAAATTTGGCTAAGGGACTTCTGGTCTTTGTCCAGGGCCAGACCACTCGGCTCCCAAAGCTCAGCATTGTAGGCCGGTCCCAGGTCACCTACGAAGAATGGACATCAAAAATGGATGCTAAAAAACTTTCACCAAAAACCTACAAAGAAGGGCAAAAACAGCTCAACAAAGTCTTCACCTCAACATTTCTTTCAGATTAAAGTTTTTCGCTTTCTCTTTGGCTGTCCGACTGCAACAGCTATCCGCGATGGCCTCGCATCCCTGCGTAAAATTTTCCAGCCAGTGTGTAGAGCTTACCTGTCACAGCTGGATGGTTTGGCCTTACGAAGGATCGGCTAGCCAGATGTCAGATCAAGCGACATCACAAGTATCCCTCCAACAACCCTGGCGATTCCAGTGTGACACTGGTGTAGGACGTTAGGAAAGTTGTTTACTTGATCTCTTCTCTTTACATATCTTTATTCTTGACATCTCTTGACTTTTTGTTTCTCTGTTTATTTCACTTGATCTCTCTTTATCTTTTGCTCCCAACTTCCAAAGCCCTGAAACAATAAGGAAATAGTAATTTGTATCTGGGACTGTATCTTTAAAGCAACTGTGAAAAAAATAGTGAATTGAAATTGTGAATTCATATTAGGGACAAACCAGTAGAAGGCAGCGTTTCCAAACTGCATTTACTGATCATTACTGTATACTGTTTAGTATTCTGTGCAATGGATGCGTTTCCAGGCTCCTCATGACAATGATCAAAGGATAGATGCATAGAAATAACATGAAATAACCATGACGATTCATGAAAGCAGGCCAAAACTATCAAAGTATATATTATGTATAATTATTTATAATTATGTATGTATGCTTGTATGCGCATGTATGCGCTCGTATAAGTATAAGTCTAAGTATATCACTATAGTACTACAGAATGCCACTATAGTCACTATGGTCACTATAGTCACTATAGTCTTATAGAAAAATTCAAACAAAAATGTACTCATACTTCTGGATTGCTTGGTGGCAATTGGCATTTTCCGGGTACTATCAACATAGGGAAGTGTAATTATGCCCTGTAAGAATGAACCCGAAAGACACAGTTCCAAATCTACCTTGGCCTTACCCTGTCTACCCAGAAGCACCAAGCCTACCGTTCCACGAATGCAGGTTCTGAAACCCGTGGCATCTCATGCCTGGACATAGGACCTTTCAAAGTTACACTTTTTTCACACATTTTTCACATTTTTTGCTCCACAAATGCAAGCTGAATCGCCAAGCTGAACGTCGGGCGAACAAGCGATAGCTGCAAGTGCAAAAGCGAAAATGATGGATTTGGGGAACCTGAATTTGTCTTAAAAATATCAAGAAAAAACAACCAAAATTAGGCCCGCCAAGGGGCGTGGAACAACCCACAAAAGGTCTTTCCTACGTGGGTCTTTATAGTGCTTTTGGGCCTCTTTTTGACGGTCCGTGCTGAGTGGGCCTTTGGGGTCTCAGGGAAAATTTTGCACAAGTTGGCATCAGTTCACCTTGGCCGGATTTGGCCATGTTTCAACCAGCTCCACGGTTTTCCCTGGGAATCTATGAAGTGAATCAAAGCGAACCGTTTCAAATCGAAAGTGGGAGTCACCACTCCTTCTATCGAACTGTTGGCACAAGTCCTTTAGGAAAAACATCGCAGAGTCGCAGACATCCTTGTTTTGCACGCTCAACGTTCTCCGCTGCTATTTGTCGTGGGTCCATGTGTCTGACTTCTTCAAGCCTCACGAAACCACGTCTCAAACTCTTCGCATTTAACATGCACTAGGTCCCAGCCATCAGATTTGGAAAGTGTCCATTTACACGGTCGACCCCCTGTTTTGTAATCCCACGATGCCAACTTTGGCTTCTCCACTTTCTTTCCTAACAGCGCATTCAGAGGCGGCGGCCCATGCCCACGCGTCGCAACGATGCTGACCTGGATGGCAAGAACCTTAGTTTCATCTCCATGTTTGTATCGCAGAATGCTGTTCAACACGGGATACTTGAAATTCTTTGGGGTAAAATACCCTGTCAAAATATCATCTACGCATTTCTCTTCGCCGTCATAATCCTCAATGCATTCCGGCTTGTATTTTTGCAGATCGCAACCCCTGACTTCGCTGGTCTGCTGTTCTGGCGCATCATCCATCCAGCCCAGCGTGAGGTTCACATCCAATTTGGTTTCGATGACATGATTCCAAAAGAAGTGAACCAGTATTTCGAAAGCAGTTCCGGCAGCGCCGGGGCTGAAAGGCAATAGGCGGTGATACATGTCCTTCACCCGTTTCGGACTGGCTTGGGCGTCTGCTCTGATGCATTGTATGACATAGTCCGACCTTGGCACTATGCGCGCATGGGACACGCCACCCCTGAAATCTCTGTCTACTTCTTTTGGTGCGAAGCAAAACAGCGTTCCTTTTTCAGCCAAAAGCCTACAGGTCACATACATGATTCACAAGTGGTTTGTACACTGTGTCATCCTATGCAGTAGGCCATGCAAATCTTCGCACTCCTCCTCCACAGAAGCACTGGTGCCCAGGGCATCTGTGGCGCTCTGAAATTTTCGTTTCGATTCCTTCCAGAGCATTTAGACATCTCCTCAGCTCTCATGGCTGAGGTGGCATCAAGTGGAGTTTCTCTGGTGGAGCAAATTCAAATTTTCTAGGATCTGCTGCTGAAGGTCTCCTGCTTTTCGAAATTCTCCAGCAAACATCGCAGCATTCAACTCACGTCTCAGTCCATCAATTTGAACCTTCAAAGTGATAGGTGCAGGGAACGGTCCATGCGCAGCACGAGGAGTATCTGAGCGTCTTGAAGGCCTCGGTACTTCTTGCGATCCAGCCGGCGCCGAAGGCTCGACTGCAATATCCTCGTCAGTCAAACGCTCCTCCTCGCCTTGCTCCTCCTGGGGCGGATCAGTTCGATCGCCTTCACCCTCGTAGTTGACACGCTGGCGAACGAGGTTGAGGTAATTGTCGTCCCCATCACATTCTGAGCAACAAGGTTAGCTTGCTCCTTGGTAGTCATGGACGTCCACTGCTCATTAGTTAACTCTCCATGCATGACTATGCCACCCATATCCACAATGGCAAAGCGCAAGCACTGAACATAGTCGCAGCACATCGATTCTCGATTTGAAAGATCCTCCTGTCATCACGCAAAGCTGACACACTGGAGGCGGTATCTCCCAGCCTCTCGAGAAAAACATCACTGGTACTGTTCAGAGCACACACCTGAGTCCACATCCGCTTGATATCTTGCATGCAATGAAAAACTTTCAATCCCATCAATGCAAACATGGCCATGAAGATCACTGCAAGGAAGCACAGTAGCCACATCCACCATGACGAAGTCTGCTGCTGAGGCAATTCACAAACCTCAGCTGCATCCGCACCAGTTGGCCCAAGGCTACCTGTAACCATCCCAAGCTGAATCAACATCTTCATCACTCGTGCAAAGTTCTTTGAAGCAAGGTGTTTGTCTCTCACTTGATCTCTCTCTTCCCATCCATATGCAGTTTGGGTTTCGAGATCAAGGACACCAATTTCGCACATCAACATACCAAGCCTCTGCTTTGCCAAGCTTTTAGTTCCAATGTCTGCCAAGTTAAAAATGGTAGGGACTTGCACCATTTTCACATGCTTTTCCAGAACAGTTTGTTGAATCCAGAATACTCGTCCAGCAATATGTCGGATTTTGCCACATCCTTGTCTTGACACAAGCTGTCGAGCTGAACTTGAATCTGTATACTGAACATGCTCAATGGGACATCCCGTGAGAAAGCTCACGCAAGCCTTGATGAATAAACCATCACACAAGCTTGACACCAAACCATAGAGTTCAGACTCACACGAACTGAGCGCAACCACCTTCTGAGTACGACTGCTGCAGTATGCAAAATTTCCATTGAGCAAGTGAACACCACACGAGGTGCTCTTACGATGGCTTTGTTTGAAGCCCAATCTGCATCAGCATAGCTCTCAAGAAGCCACCAATGTTCCACACCGCGCTTCTGCATTCCACTTCCTGCTGAAGGAAACTGAAGATGGATACCTAAATCTCCTGTAAACTTCAAGTACCCAATCATCTTTCGCAACCTTGCTACTGCAGTCAAAGTAGGTGCACTCATCTTTGCTGAAAGTTCCTTGATGGTGAACATCAGGTCTGGTCGATCACGTCCCATGTGCAAGGCCATTCCAACAATGCTTCGAAAGTGGGAGGCATCAGCATCACTCAAAGCGCTTGAGACGTCTTCCAGTTGGATCGAAGCATCACATGGGATATACTGCATCCTAGCTGTACCAAAATGCTTTTCGAAACTTGAAATCACTTTCGAGGCTGTAGTGCTTGGTACAAGAACCAAACTTTCATCCTGCAACATTTCAATCTTTCTTTTGAGAAACTTGATTGATGATCCTGGCCCATCCAAGCTTGAAGAGCTCACTGAGAACTTGGACTTCAAAGTGGGTAAGAACATTTCCTCATAGTACTGCCTTCCACCACAGAGCAGAATGTCATCCACATGAAGAACCAAGCATGAATCCTTGTTTCGAGCCAAACAAGGTTCCTCCACACACCATTCATAGCCCAGAGTTGTAGAACAGAACTGTCGAAAATGCATGTGCCATGAACGTGCGCCCATGCGCTGTCCAGGCAAATTCTTCAACACCACAAAGCCACATCCATGCAAACGAACACGAAAAGGTTTCTCCTGGTCCACTTGCAAGAAAGCATCTGCAACATCTACAGAGGCAAGAACGGTCTTCACTGAACTACTGCCCTGTATCTCCTTCTCCTCAGCTAGCTTCTGCAAGTAGATCAAAGGAACCAAGGCTGTGGTGTGAGAGCCTGTTGCTGGGCTGTAAACATCATCACGCTTCGTCACTGCATACTCACGAGCTACGAATCTGGATCTTCTCAACCATCGAGGACGCTGCTCATCACCTGATCCATACTGCTTGACCCTCCAATCATAAACGAAGCGAGTGGTCAAAGAATCTGCAACTTCATCATGATAGTCTGCTGCAGTGGTCAGAACTCCCATGCTGAGCAATCTGGCTATTTCAACCTGATCAGCCAAACGATCAACTTCAGCTGCTGGTTCAGGAGGCACTGAATCTGTTGGAACATCACTCCAGAATTCTTCAGGAATACCACTGTTAATGAACTGGATTTCTTCCTCACCATGCCACAAGTCATCACCTGTTGAAGAATTCTGCACATCCAGCTCTGTGTCATAATCATCCATAGTATGAAATGTCTGATCACCAAACTGAACCAACCGAACACTGGTCTCACAAACCTCCTTCAACTGGTTGATACGCTGCTTCTTGTGGTCATCCTCAACTCGAGATATCTCGCTTTCAGGTTCAGCCTCTCCCACCAATGCATCATCATCATGCTCACGACGCACTGGATCATGTCGAGGACTAGGTGGTAAAGGTCGAAGAACCTCCTGATAGCGATCTGTTGGTGTAGTGGGCGCACGCGTCCCGCAGTCAGACGCCATGCCCATGCCAGTAGACGATTCTGCTGGCACGCTTTGCAAATCCGTCTTTGGAGCATCCTGAAGGGGTTCAAGAGGTTGCTGTTTGGAGTCATGTGTTTCCATTCGAGCTGCTTCACGCTCCTCCCTCAACTCCTCACGCGCTTTAGCTTTAACAGCTTCAGCTTCAGCATCATAAAAAGCTGTTGGCACAGCAGGGGTTCGAGGAGCCCTGAAGGAAACACCAACTGGAGTAGCTGGGTTCTTGGTAGGTACAACGCGTCCACCCATATTGGTTCTATATTCCCAGCTGTGACATCGAAACTGCAAATAATAGGCCATATGTCCACGCCAATCTGTCTGAATGCGTCGAACACTCCTTGACAATGCCAGCTTGGAACCATCAAACAACAAGTATGAATCCTGGTTGTCCAACTTGGTCAGGAATATTGCTCGATGCCATTTGCTGTTTCCCTTCAATGCTGTCGTGATGAAAGCGAAAACAGGCTCGGCAAATTCACACACTCGTCCTCTGAAAGTGGAACCATAGAGCAGTTCGTAAGGAGTATGACCTCTCACCACTGAGAATCTGTTCAACAACCACGTAGCATGCTTGAAAGCCCAGCTCCACAAAGCGTGGGTACTGTTGAAGTCAATGTTGAGTTTCCTCTTCACATGGTGCATCAGAGTTCCAGCAAGTTGTCGAATGCGCCCTATGCTGTTCTCAACCAAAGAGTTGCTGGCATGCACATATGCTGTTGAAGTTGAAGCACGTGTTGTCAGCCCCATATTCAGTCTCGTTTGCACCAACATTCTCTGCAGGTTCTTGATGGTGGGTTCGTTGTCACAACGATAGGTCACCTCTGAATGTCCCAAAATCTGAGTAAAAGCCAAAACCTCACGCACCAAAATCTGATATTGATCCTTGGACTGCACTGGCACACAACCAAGATAGCCCGTAGAGCTATCTACCATCACCAGCACCAAAGTTGAATCAACATTTGCTGCATCAGCTTCTACTGCTGAGGCTTTAGTGTAGCAGTGGTCGAAGGAGATGGTGGGGGTAGAATCCACCTCTAGCACTGTCATCTCGAACGCGTCGATCCTGTCGAGCCCTGAACGCAACACAGGACTCACACCATGCAGCATACGGACAATGAGTAAGAAAATGCTTCTGCTGTTCAAGCTCACTTGGTGGTTGTGCCAATGGAGGAGCTTGTGGTTCCCTCTGCAGGTCAGCACGGGCACCTTGCGCTGCGTTCTGAAGTTCCAGCTTCTTCTGACGCTGGAAGACATCCACGACTGTCGAGCTCCCAACCAACAGGTCCATTGCCAACCTCATCAAAAACTTCTGCCTGAACTGCACGCACGACCAAAGGGTCATCAGCAACATGTTCATCATTGACCTGCTCCTTCATGACTCGAATCCAGCCACGTACCGTCATAGACTTGTTTTGCATGTCAACTGATCTCGTCCATCCATGCCCCAACCATTTTCCAACAAACGTCCAAAGGACAGAATTGGTTGTGTGACATTGTTGCTGATTGCCGCACTTTCACGCAAGTAAGGCGCGGAGGCAGGGTTAGGGTTCTAGTTAAACTAGTTACAAATAGTTGGAGAAATAGTTGAACTAGCTACAACTAACTATTGGGCAAAAGTTGCAAAAGTTCTGGTTACGAGAACTATTTCCAACTAGTTCGAACTAGTTATAACTAGTTCTGGAACTAGTTACAACTAGTTGGCAACTAGTTTGAGAAAAGTTCCAACTAGTTAGAAACTAATTACCGAACTGGTTGTAACTAGTTGTAACTAGTTGTAACTAGTTGTAACTAGTTGTAACTAGTTGCAACTAGTTGTAACTAGTTGTAACTAGTTGTAACCACTTGCAACTAGTTGTAACTAGTTCTAACCAATTGAAATTTGTTGCAATTATTTGTTGCCATTTGCATTTCTTTGACGTGCAAACAGGGAGCCTTAAAAATGGCAGGCGCAGCATTTGTGCCTCAGCAGGTTTCGCGTGGCAGGTGCAGCGCGGGAGGGGGGGATCGGGGGGGACGGGCTGCGACCTCCCCCCGAAGCGCCAACCACGGATTGAAAGGGTAGTGGTAGCCTGATAAAATGCCAAATCATTTTTAAAATTTCCTGGCCCAGTGGCTTGATCATCAAACAATATGTCGAATGTAGCAATAGTAGTAATAATAGCAGTGGTGGTAGTAATAGTAGTAGTAGTAGTAGTAGTAGTAGTAGTACTAGTACTAGTAGTACTAGTAGTAGTAGTAGTAGTAGTAGTAGTAGTAGTAGTAGTACTAGTAGTAGTAGTAGTAGTACTAGTACTCGTAGTAGTAGTAGTAGTAGTACTAGTAGTAGTAGTAGTAGTAGTAATAGTAGTAGTAGTAGTAGTAGTACTAGTAGTAGTAGTAGTAGTAGTAGTAGTAGTAATAGTAGTAGTAGTAGTAGTAGTAGCAGTAGTAGTAGTAGGAGGAGGAGGAAGATGGGGAGGAGGAGGAGGNAGGAGGAGGAGGACTAGTAGTCGTAGTAGTAGCTTCATCATATGTCAAATCATTATCAATATTTCCTGGCCCAGTGGTTTGATCATCAAACAATATGTCGAATGTAGCAATAGTAGTAATAATAGCAGTGGTGGTAGTAATAGTAGTAGTAGTAGTAGTAGTAGTAGTAGTAGTAGTAGTAGTAGTAGTAGTAGTAGTAGTACTAGTACGAGTAGTACTAGTAGTACTAGTAGTAGTAGTAGTAGTAGTAGTAGTAGTAGTAGTAGTAGTAGTACTAGTAGTAGTAGTAGTAGTAGTAGTACTAGTACTCGTAGTAGTAGTAGTAGTACTAGTAGTAGTAGTAGTAGTAATAGTAGTAGTAGTAGTACTAGTAGTAGTAGTAGTAGTAGTAATAGTAGTAGTAGTAGTAGTAGTAGCAGTAGTAGTAGTAGGAGGAGGAGGAAGATGGGGAGGAGGAGGAGGACTAGTAGTCGTAGTAGTAGCTTCATCATATGTCAAATCATTATCAATATTTCCTGGCCCAGTGGTTTGATCATCAAACAATATGTCCATCAAACAATATGTCAAATGTAGCAGTAGTAGTAGCAGTATTTAGTAGCAATAGTAGCGGTAGTTCTAACCAGTTCTAACTAGTTCTAACTAGTTCTAACTAGTTCTAACTAGTTCTAACTAGTTCTAACTAGTTCTAGCTAGTTGTAACTAGTTCTACCTAGTTCTAACTAGTTCTAACTAGTTGTAACTATTTCTAACTAATTGTAACTAGTTCTAACTAGCTGTAACTAGTTGTAACTATTTCTAACTAATTGTAACTATTTCTAACTAATTACGACTAGTTCTAACTAGTTGCAACTAGTTCTAACTAATTGCAACTAGTTGTAACTATTTGTCGGGTCTTGTAGGGTTAGAGAACTGGTTCTAACTAGTTGTAATCATTTGTAACTAGTTCTAACTGGTTGTAACTAGTTGTAACTAGTTGTAACTAGTTGCTAACTAGTTCTGCAATTAGTTGCAACTAGTTGCCAACTAGTTCTGTAACTAGTTACAACTAGTTGCTAACTAGTTGCAGGGTTGTGGGGTTCCCCCCCCCCACCCCGAGGCAAGGGCCAATAGTTAGGGTTAGGGTTCAACCAGAACCCTAATCCAGGGGGCGCGTCCTGACCTCCTTTCACGAAGCACAACTGACTTTCCTGTGACATCCATTAGATGAATCTCGACATCTTTCATTGCAATCACTGGGATCTCACGGCCTTGAGCATCATGGAGTTTGCAAATTGGGGCCTCAGACGGTGCGCCACAACCTGAAAGCTGTGCAGGAAACACGGCTGCATCTGCTCCACTGTCAAGCAAAATGGTTTCCACATCACAGTCTTCTGGAACAGTTTCACAACTGGCACGTACCTCACCACATGGTGCATCTGAAAATGCATGCCCTAAGTCATCATCACCAATGTAAAACTGAACAACGTTAACTGAGCCAGCAAAATATGGTCCAGAATCACCTCGACGCAAATCAAAAATGTAATCATCGTGGCATTTGTCATCAAACGATACAAAAAGGGACGCTGTTTTGCTTCGCACGGTAGCGGAGCCAAAGTGCTCTTGCTAGGGGTGATTTCAGCCTGCACCATAGATTTGCGCAAAATCGAGAAGTCTACTCAGTGTGTGAGCCCAATTGGTGGTGCCTGGAAATCTCAGTGGATTTTCAATAATTTTGCTGACTGCGTGTACCAACCTTGGTTGCTGGCTTTTCGAACAGTCTGGTTGGGCCAATGACGCAGGCCTTCGATCCAGGAATTTTCCAAGCAGCTTTGCTACAGGTAGCTGAGGCGACGAAAGCTCCAGCCCTTGCAGCTAAGTCAGCAGCAAGCTCTGCAGCGAGTGCAGGAACTTCAAGTGGTAATTCCAAGAGTGTTGATTGGTCCAAGCTTCTCTCCAAGCCCCCGCAATTCGATTTTCAAACGACAGAAGAGAATTGATGAAGGATTTGAAGAAGAAGTTCGACAGTTGTTTGGCAAAGAAGCATAGATACTTTCAGACCAACCCCAGGCACCAGATTCGCAGCACAGTTGAAGCTGGAAGATGTGTTTGAGGAAGCCCGCCAGGCAGGAACAACCATTCAGGCTCTTCTTAGTGCAGCTTCATGGCCTCAGTTCAATATGCAAATATGCAGAATCCTATACAAGAGCAGTTGTTCATCTGCTTACAGACTCCAGCATGAACTCGTGGTCGGGAAGGTACCTTAAGGGGGACCCTTGAGGAATTCAGTTCGAAGGCTTGCCGAGGAAGGCTTCGAAGGCACCTTTAAGGTACCTTAAGCCGCCTTCGAAGCCCCCTTTAAGGTACCTTAAGGCACCTTCGACCTTCAGTTCCTCGGTTCTTCACCGAAGCCGCCTTAAGGTACCTTTGAAGCCCGCTTAAGGCACCTTAAGGTTCCTTCGAATTCCTCGGCAAAGCCCCCTTAAGCCCCCTTCGAAGGCTTCGGCGAAGCCCCCTTAAGCCCCCTTCGCCGAAGCCCCCTTGAGGTACCTTAAGCCCCCCTTCGAAGCCCCCTTAAGCCCTTCGCCGAAGAAGGATGAAGGATGAAGGCTGATGGATGGATGAAAGATGAATGATGAATGATGACAGATGAAGGATGACTGCTGACAGATGAATGCAAAGCTAAAGATGAAGGATGAAGGATGAATGAATGATGACTGCTGACAGATGAAGGATGACTGATGAATGATGACTGCTGAATGATGAATGCTGACTGCTGATGTGCTGATGAATGATGAAGCAATGTGCTGCTGTCATCCATTTCAAAATCTTCCCCCCCCTTTGCTGCAAAGCTTTGTCATGATGTCCTCTATGTTGTCGTCAGTGATGACTGCTGACAGATGAAGGATGACTGATGAATGATGACTGCTGAATGATGAATGCTGAATGCTGCTGTGCTGATGAATGATGAAGCAATGTGCTGATGTCATCCATTTCTAAATCTTCCCCCCCCTTTGCTGCAAAGCTTTGTCATGATGTCATCTATGTTGTCGTCAGTGTCTAAATTTTCCCCCCCTGTGCTGCAAAGCTATGTAATGATGTAGTGATGTCATGTCTGTTGTCATCAATGTTTAAATTTTATGTCTAAATTTTCTCCCGCCTCGAAGCTATGTGATGATGTCATGTCTGTCGTCATCAATGTTCAAAATTTATGTGTAAATTTTTCTCTCCCTTCGCCGAAGCCCCCTTAAGGTACCTTAAGCCCCGTTCGAAGCCCCCTGAAGCCGTTCGCCGAAGAAGGATGAAGGATGAAGGCTGATGGATGGATGAAAGATGAATGATGAATGATGACAGATGAAGGATGACTGATGAATGATGAATGCAAAGCTAAAGATGAAGGATGAAGGATGAATGAATGATGACTGCTGACAGATGAAGGATGACTTTTTTTCCTTGGTGGCGTGCCGACGTAGCTCAAAGCAGCGGTCACGATAAGACTGCAATGGTGAAAACTAAAGAAGTAAGCTAAAATGGCCATGACCAAAACAGAGAAGGGGGGGCCAACCAAACCAAAACCAACACAGCCCCAAAACCAAACAAGACCCCCAAAAGGAAACCCAAACCAACCCCAAAGAACAAAACAATCAATCGGCCATTGTAGCAAACTATGGTGGTCAACATTGTGATGACCGTAGTGAAACAGTGAAACAGCCGCCTCTCACACTCACGTGATGAATGCAATCTCCACTAAGGAAGTCTCATCGCTTGCTATAGCTGCACAGGGAGTGGCACGCAGGCCGAGCAAAGCCTACTCACTGGCTATGGTAAGGCTCAAGCAAGTCACGTCATTTGTATTTAATGCACAGCCTACAGACTGCACAGGTCAATGCACATTTGGAGACAAGGGCGATTGCGGGAATGCATCTTGTCGGAACTAGGCGAATGCTTTGAGGCAGCAGAAAAAGGGGGCGGGAGGAGCACCCCCCCGCCCCCGAAAAAGGGCATCACAAAATGCCCCAGTCGAAAGATATACATGGCACAGGTTCTACTCTTGCTCGAGGGTGCTAGAACTGCACATGGGGTGGCACGACGGCCGAGCAAAACCTCCGTACTGGCTGGTAGGACTCAGGCAAGCGACATCGTGAAAAGGCAATGCACAGCCTACACACTGCGAAGGTCAATGCACATTGAGAGACAAGGGCGATTGCAGGCATGCTTCTGTCGGAATTAGTCGAATGCTTTGAAGCAGCAGAAAACTCACAAAAAGGGGGTGGGAGGAGCAACCCCCCGCCCCCGAAAAGGGGCATCACAAAGATGCCCTAGTTGGATGAAAATGCATGGCACTGGTTCCACTCTTGTTCGAAAGTCTGGCAGTGACAGGGACAGTGCGAGGGCAGGTAGCGGGTTACGGACATGGTATGATAGCGAATGGAGCCAGCAACCGTGAAGGCAAGACACTTTTCATAATTGGCTAATCAACAACATCACAGGGGATGCACGGGGAGGAAAAATATCACTCAGGCACCAATGCTGGAATGTTGCGGCGGCGTGTCCTGGCTTCGCATCACCGCTATTAAAAGTGTTTGCTTTTCGGGCAGCTGGATATCTCCTGTGATACTACTTGTAAAAAGCGTTGGCACACCCCTTGCGCAGTACCAAGCGACATAGTGGTCAATCAGGAGGGATTTGAGAAATCTACACACTGGAGGTAATGTACTGGCGATAGGGTCGCTGAAGGATGGATGGCACAGGTCTCAACAAAATTGACCAAACTTTCTTCGATGGTTGTCCACTCTCCCATTTGACTGTCAGCGGCATTGTCAGACGCAGGGAGGCCACTTCGGTGGGTGCTTCCATCACTACCGGAATAGCAGGTAAGGCTGGCTTTGTCCAGCAATATGGAAGCTCGATGCGTGCCACTTTGGGCAGGACATGGCATGCGCCCGACGCCATAGCTGCCACTTTGGGCAGGCATGGCTCCGCCCGGTCTAGCACATCAGTGCGTCAACACGCAGAGATGTGGAGCCTACCCACCTCCCCTATAGCCATTTAAGCTAGGTAAAAATGGCTGCGGAGCCTGCACGGGCAGGATTAGCTTACTTGCGGTGCTTGCTCGGGGGGGTCCATCTCCCATGGTCGATAGTGTTGAGTAATGAGTGGCGCCCTGATGAGCTCACCTAGCCTGTCTCTAGCTTCTTGACGAGGATGGCGTGGATAGGAGCGAATGCTGTCCAGCCACAATTTTAACTTGGATGAGTGGCTGGTATGGGTGGACTCTGTCTGGTCTTCGTCTTTCCAACCAGACCTATCATAACGAGCAGCAAGTGAGTCCCTATTCGCAAAGCGACCAGTACGTTCAAAAAGCATATCGAGATTTTCCGACAGGGCTTGACTGGATTGAAATTTGTCCCAGTAATAGGGCCCGTATTGGGTCAAGATCTGTTGCAAGTCTGTACCCGGACCGAAATAACGAAGTGCAATGGACATCATCTTGCCTGCGGAAACGTGTACCAAGTCCCAAGTGGCAGGAATATGGGTTTGCAGGTGGCCTGTACATTGCCGCTACGTGGTGATGGAGTACGTAGCTCGACCTTAAGGCGAATTTTTGGCTTTGCTGCTGGCCAACACTTCCATGACATTGTTCTGAAGCATGCCAGTACAATACAGTTGTTTGACTAGCGGGTGGTGTGGTTCATCCGAAGCGAAAGAATCAGGTGCACAACCAGATCCAAGGTCAATGAGCATTGTGGTATACTTCAGAGTGATATGCTCAGCTGGGCCAGTGACACGAATGTCATCCGGAGGTGGGACGTTCCAGTCCCTTCTGAAACCAAGGCTCTGGGCATTGCGAAGGATACTGGGAAGGTCTGTCGCGTTGACTGCCAAAACATGGCTTCTAGAGGTCCCTGTTTGGAGGCTTTGAAATTCAGTTGCAGCTGGATCGGTCATTGATTTGTTTCGGCGCAACTTTTCGTTGGGCTCCGCAGTTTGTTTTGCGCCCAGCTAGTTTGCGTTTGCGTCGCCATGGCAGATGCTGCCGAAGTGCCAGCAGGTGCTGATGGAGCAAATGAAGTCGGGGAAGCAGCCCCTTCGAATGGCCTCACGTCCCAGATTGCTGCNCGCCATGGCAGATGCTGCCGAAGTGCCAGCAGGTGCTGATGGAGCAAATGAAGTCGGGGAAGCAGCCCCTTCGAATGGCCTCACGTCCCAGATTGCTGCGCTCAAGCAGAAGCAGGATGAGTTGATGACAGCCAAGAGGGCAACTGCCAAGGAGATGAAAGCGAAAAAGCGGCAACTTGGTCGTGTGAAGAAGGCCGTGCAAAAGCTGAGCGCCGCTGACTTAGCTGAGTTGGTTCTCCTGGTC
>BGPT01000206.1:470148-502766 GCA_003297045.1 Symbiodinium sp. clade C Y103
GTTGGTTTTGCTTAAGGGATAATTGATTTGATTTTTCCAAGTTTGATCAGATATGTACAGTATAGACCATGTTACATGTGAATAGAACCTCAGCGGTGTGACATGCCAACATGAGCCTTGCACTCCATAATGGTGTGTTGGCTCAAGATTTACTGCATTGCGGTTCACAGACACCAGGGAACTTGCGGTGTGCTTTCACACTCAGTCGTCCAAATCCCCAAGCCATACATTTCAGGGCCTACGGTAACCTGATTCACATTACGTGCAGTACATATGTTTGTATATGTGCTACAGCCATTTTAGTGCTTTTAGCTACCTTCGAGCTAACTGAGTGAAAAGGTGCTAAACAATGCTCAGGAGTGTGCATCAGATTTAAGAGCCCAAATTCTCTGTTCAAAGCGCTTGCTATGAAACTTGCATGAGCTTCGGTCCGTGTGACTACCATGATTTGGATTCATCAATCTGCTTGTTTGGTAAACTGACACCGGAAACGACCTATGGCTGTGGAAGTCAGTCGGGCGTGTACCTCAGATAGAGGTGAAAAATTCCAGCAAGATAAGCGAGAAGTCGATGTAATAGAAAATGTAGTAGATTCACCCCATAGTCCACGAAGTTGAGTAGATAGTGGTCATGAAAGAGATATTGGAAAGCAACGAGGTGACATATTAAAGTACGTGTTGGTGGATCAAAGTGATCGTCGCCACTTTTTTGTGCTGCGCCGTTTCAATGTCGACAGTTCGCCAGAGGCCTCATTGCGCAGCATCTGGCTACCATGGATAGCCGGCTAGGATCGTGGTGCCATTAGTTTGAGTCAGGCGCATGGAGCGGCCACTGGGGAAAGAAATTGCATGTTGGAAATCAACACGGTGACATTTTAGGTCAAGTGTTGATGGATCAAAGGGATCGCGGCCACTTCTTGTGTTGTGCTGTTTCAAGGTCGATTCCAATGTTAGGTGTGCAGTTCTAGCGTAGGACAAAAGGATTTTGAAAAAAACAACCAAAGAAAAAGTTGGACACAATACCGAACCACCAAAACAAACATACTATTGAAGATTTGAGTTGCTCATGGACTACCCCCTTGAAAAATTGTTTGGGTGCTTGTTTTTAATTGGGTTTTAATAAGGGNAACAAACATACTATTGAAGATTTGAGTTGCTCATGGACTACCCCCTTGAAAAATTGTTTGGGTGCTTGTTTTTAATTGGGTTTTAATAAGGGGTTTTTACATTTGGTGGAATGTGGCATTTTGAGGATTCCAGGAGAATGGGACTAACTAAGGAAGAAAAGCTATAGTAAAGGAAAATGACAAAAGGAATTTGAAAAAAATCAACCCAAGAAAAAGTTGAACACAATACCGACCCACCAAAACAAACATACTATTGAAGATCTGAGTTGCTCATGGACTACCCCCTTGAAAATTGTTTGTGTGCTTGTGTTTAATTGGGTTTTAATAAGGGGTTTTTATTTTTGGGGGAATGTGGCATTTTGAGGATTCCAGGAGAATGGGACTAACTAAGGAAGAAAAGCTATAGTAAAGGAAAAGGACAAAAGGAATTTGAAAAAAATCAACCCGAGAAAAAGTTGGACACAATACCGACCCACCAAAACAAACATACTATTGAAGATTTGAGTTGCTCATGGACTACCCCCTTGAAAAATTGTTTGGGNAACAAACATACTATTGAAGATTTGAGTTGCTCATGGACTACCCCCTTGAAAAATTGTTTGGGTGCTTGTTTTTAATTGGGTTTTAATAAGGGGTTTTTATTTTTGGTGGAATGTGGCATTTTGAGGATTCCAGGAGAATGGGACTAACAAAGGAAGGAAAGCTATAGTAAAGGAAAAGGACAAAAGGATTTTGAAAAAAAATCAACACAAGAAAAAGTTTGACACAATAACGACCCACCAAAACAAACATACTATTGAAGATCTGAGTTGCTCATGGACTACCCCCTTGGGTGCTTGAAATCATAGAAAATATACATCAAATTGAAACAATACTTTCAAAAACCAAAATTATATATAAGAAAGTGGGACACAATAGAAGACCCCTGAAACAAATCACAGTATTGAAGATCTGAGTTTCTTGGAGTATTAAAAACTCAAAAATGAATTCAGTAAAGAATTAATGATTCATGACTTAATTGAAAGAAACATTATTCAAAAGAAAATATCAATATTTTTTAAAAAAATCCTGACCTGACAAAAAACTTGACACAATACCGACCCATCATCAATTAACACAAGATCTTCTATTATTTGGAGCAAACTTGACACAATACCGACCCATGGCACTAATCAAACTCCTACATTCCAGAGTTAAGGATTCAACATGATTCAACACTGTCATCCTACTATGAACCAGCCACGGTTCATAAGTTTGGTATACAGCCCCCGCATAACATGAATATATTTGCTGTATATAGATCTATGATTATTGTCAGATATTTAAACCATAGTAAATCCTATATATAGATATATAGAATTATATATATATATGTCCGTAAAACCATGGTAATTCCCAAATAAACAATATCACACATCTATATTCAACAATAAATTGGTGATATACGATGAGATATATATATATATATATTATATATATAATAGATATATGTAGATCATTGATGATCATTGTATAGATCATTCTAGATCTATACTTGTTGTCTGATGTTTAAACATGTATTACCCTCTGGTAAACTAACATAGCTATTGAACATGGACCATAGAAATCGTGGATTTTTCCATAAAAAATGGCGATCCATAGTTATGTAAACGTTTACCAGAGGGTATATACAACAAGTTGGATGATTTTCCCAGCTAGAAACCTCCATTTATAGTGGATTTTCCATGGCTATGTTAGTCATAACCAAAGGGTACATGAAACACCCAGCCACCACTCCCTGCACCTAAGGAGCTGTCCCACCTACCTGGACTTGCGAAGGCGGCAACAGGTGGAGTCCGCAGCCTTCATGTCCAAGGCTGGCGGGGCCCAGCCTGGGGGGTGGCGCTTTTTTGGCATGGCAAAAATGGGAAGTTTCTATGGGGTTTCTATATATCTCAATATATGGGTTCTATGAGGTTTCTTATAAGGTTTCTATATATCTCAATACTGTAGATGCATACAATTGTATAAATATACATATATATGTATAGATATGGTTTCTATAAATGGGTTCCTATATGGTTTAACGTAGTTTAGTTCTTGCTGTTTGTCTCCATCGAGATATGGACTACAGTTGATCTAATGGTTTCTAGATGGGAAATCAAGCAGTGATAAATGGTGATTTAATGGAAAATTCGGTTTGATGGTGGTTAATCTGGATATGGGTGTGTCTAAAAATTGCATGTGTAATGAGAAACACATATGCGATATGTGGATATTCATGGATTAAGGGTTACCTTATTTTCAGAGAAACCCAATGAGCAAGCCTTAGCAAAGTGGTTGCCCAACTTTACCACTTGGGTGTGAAAAACATGGAACTCGCATTCGCCGCGGCCAAACGGAGTTTTTTCAGGGCAAACCCCAAAGGTCGACGGTAAAGGTATGGAGATTTGGAAACTGTTCGACATGACGTGAACATCATTCACAACATGCTGGAAAAATTGTTCTATTCAGAAGTTCAGATTTTTTTAAAAAATGATGTATGCACAATCATTGTGATAGAAATTGTGCTGCTATTATGAATGATCACCTTTTTGCATGGCAACTCGAGTAAACATTGATGTGATACTGTGGAAGGAACCTGCACCACCTTGGATGGTTGAAACATGTTGAAAGCCTCCAAATGAATATAAATGATGGGATAGGCCACCTATCAACTGAGGATTTCTTCCATCCACTGTATGTTGTTTGTATGCGACTACATTGCTGTTTCTTGGATTTGCCAGTGTTCGATCCCCCCAAAAATGGTGAATCATTCTTTTTATCATTCTTTGGCCATAAAACCAGAATTTCCGAATCACCATTTGCAGAGATACCCATACATCAATATGCATGTTTCCTATACTATCCCGTGAACTCACTTATTTTTCATGATTTTTCCCATACAATTTCCCATAAAATCCACGAGTTCCCCCCATGTTTTTCCGCAGGTGGGCACCAGACACGCCTCCGGACAAGTGGATGCGGATCGGCTCCTAAATCAACTGGCCACCAACAAGAGCCTCTTCGAACGTGTCGTGGCGCGAGGGTTGAACGAAGGATGGAGATGGAAGAAATGTTTGAGACATTGGAGTTTTACTGATGTTTCACATGATTTCACGATATTGAAACCCACGAATGTTTGGAAACAATGGATTTCTACTGATTTCATTATATCAAACCCACACATTTTGTTTGGAAACAACACTGAAACAATGAAATATGATGGATTGACCCACCGCAAAGTACTCGTACAGCACATATGTTTCCAGCTCTTTTTGGGGTTGCTAGGCAAGTGTGTCCCGTTTTATCTATTTTCAGATCACCACTATTGATAGATGTTGGAGATTCTGGCAGAGGCAGTGCCAAACTGATATATTACCGGGACATGTGTTGTTCCCTACATAAAGTATGGTTATGGTAGCATATATTCCGTAGTAACACATATCTCCATCATTTTTGTTTATGCGATTAAAATTTTGTGGACCATGAGCTCTTGACGCTTCAATTTCCTATACCTGATAAGATGATTTGCGATTTTTGATGGTTAAGTCATGTCAAATCACAATTGTTGATGGTTAAACGGTGAAATCATGTTCAATCACCGATTTAAGATCGCCATGTGGATTTGTCTGGGAAGAGGGGTACCTCAGCATCCATTGGTTAATCGTCACTTTCCATATTCAATTTTGCTTCTTGGAGTACACAACATCCACAGACACGCCGATCTATATGTGTAGTATATCAAATGCAATTTTGATGGTTAATCACCTGTTTGCTGATTCACTCCAAGCTTCTGGTTCTTCAAGCATCATTTTACAGAATCCACATATCGAATCTGAAATCCCAATTTGTGGTTCTGAAATCACCCGACTTTTGATGCTAAAGTCACCATTTTGTTGGATGAAGAATTCAACGCTGGAAACTCCTCCAGCCATGGTTGGGAATTTCCCAGGTAGCTGTGGAGACCACGGCCTCCCCATTCGGTGTTGAAAAGCAGAATGATTTTTCTACAGCAAAGTGCTAGTCATTAGCAGAGGGTATCATATACAATTTACATATTCAAAGATCTCAAAAACATCTGAATATACCATGTACATCTTCAAACATCTAAAAAATGCACTGGTATGACTTCACTCACTAAGCCACTATGATGATCCGCAGCCTCCGAATCAAAAAAGGCGAGCTGGAAGCGCACAAAGAGTGTGAAACCCTGCGCGAGCATTCACCGCCTGGAACGCCCAAGAACCAGCCCGACCTGGAGGATGACGACGTCATGTTGAAATGATGGCTGATCCATGGGAATCAGCATGGAAAATGGACCATTTTCAGACCAAAAGCCATATGAAATTGACAAATTTAAGGAAAGGTCTTAATATAATTATTCAACTGAGGGGTTGGAGGAGATTGTTGAGGCAACCTGCTAGACTGCCAGGACAGCACAGCATCAGCTCAGAAGAAATTGTGGAGTGGCCCCTTCGCCAAACCATGAGAACTGGGGTCTTAGTTTTATTGGGAAATATAGTAGACAAATTACATTTTTTTTCAGAACTACTTTTTTTAAGACATTGAATTGTTTTATTTGAAATCCCGTTGAATTCAATCTCACAGGGGAAATGGTTCCGTGTAACTTCTCCAATCCATCCAGTGTTTATTGGGGATGACTTGGATGCTCGCAAGACTTGGATGACTTAATTCATTTTAGGATGTGTATGTGTTGTGTCAGCCATTGAAGAACGTCATGTCAAATTTCTTTTAACGCGGTTTCACCCGGAGAAAAAGCCACCACTTGGGCCTGAAGAGCGGCGCCCCGGTGATGTTTCACGCGAAGAAACTGCGCAGCTGCCCCAGGATTCCAAGGTGGGTCTCCTTTCTTGGAACTGTTCGGTGATCCTGACATGGCGAATTGGGGACCACAAGGATGGGATGGTTGGGAACTGAAGCCGCGTGCCCCAGATCATTTTGGATTCAAATGTCTAGACACAGACAAGGCACTGAAGTTTCATGCTTTCCCAAGTGCACCAAGCATTTCCTCTCAATTCTCCCCGAAAAAGAAAATAAAACTCCAGCCATCCAGAACCAATTTCACTACCCCCCCTTAGCTGGTGTTGGATGAAACCAGGCTTGGATTTGGGGCACCACAGTGTTTAGCTCCCAAAAATACTGGTCAGACAAAGCCAGATAGACTTTGCGCTCTGCTGCGTCGTCATGGCCGCATGTGCTAGGCCAAGAGGGGGAGAACCTGCCACCCATGTTGGTGTTCACTTCAAAAGCTGGTAAAGGTGCTTGGTGCTTAACAACCCAGGAATCGCAAGTGGGTTAGTTCACCCCAGTCAATTCAGTGAGGCAAGTGGGGTGATCGTCCGCTCCAAAAGCTTGTATGAACAAACCCACTTGCGATTCATGGATTGAACATTATGATAGTGGAATGAATCCTGAAGTTCATCAATGAGCGCTTTGTCTTTTGCAATTATCATTTATGCATTTGGGTGAATTGGAGCGACCTCTCACCATAAATTGCAGGGCTAGTACGGAGAACTACCCTAAAATGGGCCAACTCAAGATATGTGAATGGTTGCAATTCAAGATAATTCCAAAAACCAAAGATCTTTCCAAACCTGTCTCATTCAATACATCATAGATATTTAAGCAACCCAGAATTGAGCGTTTTCCATTGGACGAATTCTTCCATCCCATGGCTTTTTCATCACTTTCTCCCCAAAGCCTGTTCCAAGTGGGTCCATCTGGGGTTAAGCTTCATCAGGAAATCATTCAGGCTGGTCCCATTCCCATGTGACGTTGATCCCTATTTAAGAAGCTGTTTGTTGGCTGCAGCCCCCATCGTTGATTCAAAATACTCGTCAATCAATCGGGATACACATCTGCATATCACGAACATGGCAATGGCAACTCACCCATTCTTGACGCATGGTTTAAATCTGCAAAGTGGCCATGTTCCATTGCTACCACTACGTTCATCATTTTGGGCCCAGTACATTTTTGCTGAAACATGTCAGTATGGGTGTGTTTCAAAGTTCGGTACCCCAAAATCCACTGCTTCATTATCATTGTCTTTATCAAAATAACATAAATATAAAATAACTTAAAAAATAACCACAATTGACAATTGGCGCCAACAATGCTCTATTTCTGGACACACCTGTATAGCGTGTATACATATATACTTGTTAAACGGCTACACTACAGTATATCATATGAGCTCATACGTGTACTGAATATATATATATATATATCATCAGTTGAGGCAACACTACTTGTACATATATATATATACATAAACATATATTCCACATGCGTTACGTCCTACATATTACAGACACACATATTACATATACATGGCGCATTACAAAATACAAATATACAGATTACACATTGAATAGTACATACTACATATTACATACTACATACATGTCCAAGTCTATGTACATATATATATTCCATATTACAGAAATGGCTAATATTGCAAACATTCAATGGGTTGGTTTTCATGGGAAAATTGAAACCGGACACCTCTATATTTGATGGGAAAATCCATGGTGTCCTGCAAAATTTCCCATTAACCAATCCAATCTCACTGGGATGAGGCTGTTGCAGCTGAAAGCGGCCGGATTCCGAGGGGACATGGCGAAATGGAAACGGTGAAAGATGGCGAATTCAGCTGGAACATCCGCTGATTTTCTGGAGATTGAAGCTGCAAAATGGTGAGTTTATGGAGATTGAAGAAACAAAATGGTGAGTTCATGGGGAGTTGACATACCGAATGGTTTGTACAAGTCGTGGTTTTCACAACAAGAAATTGTAATTATATCAGCATGAATGGGGATTTGATGCGGATTTCATGGGGATCTTTTGGGTGGTTGAAACGGGACTGGGATAGATCGGCAACTTCATAGAATACATGAGTTTGTTTGAACATGGGATATAGCCCAAAATGACAACTCTGATGAGGAAGATGATGATGATCCCTTGGAATTGGGGTTCTAGTCTTGAGACAAAGCCGCAGCTGGTGATTTCCGCTGATTGGAGGCCAGCATTTAATCCTTCCTTTCTAGCTTGGACAATAATCTACAAATGAAGAATTTCTCAGCAAACCATGTTTGACTTGAAACTCACCAACAGTCATGACTCAACCTCTATTTTTCTGATGACTTCAGCAACAATAATTGTGATTTAAGCACTACAATTGGGTTTTAAAGCACCACAAAGAGGGATGTCGAACCAGAACCCTTTGGGTCCCCTCTAGATATCTCTAGATTCTAGATCCATGGAACGTCGTTGAAAACATTTGCAGTACTACATATACAGATATACCAACCCACAAAAAAATAGAAAAGATGTAGATCTGGAAATATGGGGTAAATACCATGTCTACCTTCCTGGAAATACTTCTCCATCATTTTGGGGATTACTATCTATATGTATATAACTTTACAATATTGTATACATATTATAATATATATATAATCATGAATAAGGGTTTGTAAATAAGTTCTTCCCCTGAACTGTATCTTACGCTTGATTTCTTTCTACGCGCAGCGTATGGATCCACATTGTGGTGATCTTCTCGTGGGCTCTATACGTGGGAAAATCTGCCAGAAATCAATGGTGGCTCTTCCAGCAAGCCATGTTTGATCACGGGTACAACTGATGGATGGTCAGGAAAAAAGCCGGGTGCCACCATCCTCAGTTGGTCCAATTTACTATTTGGGGGTCGGGTGTGCTGAAAAAAGGACAACGTGAAACATGTGGGTAGTTACATGATATGATACATACATATTAAACAAGTTAGTTATCACTATTCTAGTAGGAATTTCCTTTTCTATCCCTTTTTTGGTGGTGACTTTAGCAATTGTAGTTTATTTATTAACCGCATCCTTGCGGTTTCCTATTGGCTGTACCGCACTGACAACGCCTTCAGGTGGCTCCAGTGGTTAAACGACGGCTCTTCTCTTCGTCGCTGAGACCTTTTTCCACGGGGAAACATGGCATCATGGTCACCTTTCACTTGGTGATACCGATTCCCAAGGTTTTTTTTTGACTTTGGTTGTTTCTTCCATCCGATGTAACCGGGACTTGGTTGACCACCAATCACTGATCATGGACAAATATGTTCATTTGCAATTCCCTTGATCAGGGCTTTCTTACCAAGAAGTACCGTACCAGCTGGTGGTTTTTCATGGGGTACCACAAGTGGAAGCCAAGTAACAATCATGATGCCCGAACCTTTGCACAGCACATGTTTTGTTGCTCTCGAACACTACTTGGGTCTTTGATTTGAAACTGATGTTGGCAGGTTCTGGGTTAACCTTGGTTTGGCAAGTTCGTCAGCCAGTTGCTTGCCATTTCGATGGGAAAATAAATCAGGCAGGTTTAAGCAGCCAGAGAATTTCTTGGGTTCTTTTCTTGAGCTAATTGCTTCATCATACGAAATTGTATCCCATACTAAAAGATGCCCTTTTTTTTGGTCATACATATTGGATGTTCTCTCTATTAGTTGGACAAGGCAAGTGTTTCAGAGCACGGCCATACCGCTCAGGAAAGAAGTGCCGATTGTGGACTTGGGCGCGGGACCCAGGCATCAAAAGCCAAGGTGCCAGCCATCCAGTTGCAAAGTGGTATTCATATCGAAGTATGGTATTGTTTTGTCAATAGGTGGGGGGATGCTGGGGTTTATAATTTATATATGTATGTATATATATAGACATATGTATGACTTTGTGTACATAAATATGTATGTATGTGTATATATATATATGCATGTATCATATTCTCGCTAGAAGTTACTGTAAGTCTTTTGTGAAGGGTAGGTAGGGTTGGCAATGATTTTGACTTGTTTTTGGAACAATACGACCTATAGCTGTCCTTTTCCTACTCGTTGATGAACAGCGGGTTCTCTTCACAATCAATAGCAGGTATCATTTCTGTACTAGACCGGCCCCTCTATAGTACAGCCAGGGATTTAATTTTCAGCAAGATCCAACCGAGGTGCTTCTTTAAATCATTGTCCCCATGGTATGGAAATGACCATTTTGGGGATATCGTCCCATTTTGAGACAAAAGGGCATGAAAAAACCCTGGTTGATTGACTCGGAGGAACCCAAAAAACATTGCTGCCAGAAATGGTACAGTACCCATATATTATACCATGGGATATGGGTTCGTTCTTGAGTTGCAATCGCCCTTTGGTAATCTCACGACACCAGATGGAACATCACCATTTGGAAAAGGAAAATCATCTACAGATATGCTGGATTTTCCATTACAGTATCCGACAGAATCATGGAAATGAAAAAATGAGGAATTTTGCACCTTCAAATGAGGGATACCCATAAGGTCCAGAAATAGGTCCCGGGAAAGAGAGTAATTCTCCCTGTCGGACGATGACTACTCCTATCCCCGCCGATTCCCCCTAATATTGAAGAATACCCGCCCAAAAAAAATAGATTCAGTACTAAACCCTTTCAGGTGGTACCCTCTGGTAAACTAACATAGCTATTGAAAATGGCCATTTATAGTGGATTTTCCCATTAAACATTGTGATTTTCCATAGCTATGTTAGTTTACCAGAGGGGGGAGGGATTATTCCTTTTTCGATCTTTTTATCACTCCAAGATGGACCCTGGGGGGCTGGACACGGGTCGTTCATTGACGTTGATGAAAGGTAGTTTTCTTCATTTTCCATTGAAATTCCATCTATAGACACACATATATATATATACATAGTAATATAGAAACGCTTCTTCGTTGGATATATGTGTACATATATATATATATATAATAATATATGTATATCTCTCTCTCTCTCTCTTTCTTCTGCAATCTTCCATGCTTGTTGGACAATATGTTGTTTTCCATAGATGAACATTCCCATCTAGAACCTCTTCCTGCATATCCCCAGGATAGCATCCCTTCATCAGCCGTTCAACCCACAGGCGAGGCGCAAAGTTCGCCGAATTCTTCGCCCTTCACCGAGTTGCAGTCAGAGGAGCAGATCGTGCTTTTGGGCGATAGCACAAAAACCCTATGGGATTGAATAGGTATTTACCCTCTGGTAAACTAACATAGCTATGGAAAATCGCAATTTTTAATGGGAAAACCAACTATAAATGGGCAATTTTTCAATAGCAAACTGTTAAATTACCAGAGGGTAAGGGTTGATGAACATGACATTCTTGGAGCTGTTGGTGACCAAGAAACATAGGCTGATGAGTTTAAAATGGTGATTTAATCATGAAACATGCTGAATTAAGAGTCAAACCATGGGGGAATGTTTACAGTAACCATCAAAAGATATTGGGAGCGCATTGAATTTTTTCAATGGTGGTGAATATGCCATATTGTACAATGATGGATCATATTCATGGTACAACACGGCCAAACCTTGGGTTTCAGAAGTGGAAGAAATCGCAGGAACCCGCTGACAAACCTGGAGTCCCTCAACTAAGGCTTAGTGAAGGGTTTAATCTGGTTGGTAATCGCAATCTTGCTGGTAGTAGGGTCCCTAAGGTTAAATAAATCTCAAAAATACATGTATGATTTTAATTTTGGTGGGGGATTGTGAGTCTAAATTCCCCCGGAGGCAAGTCAATTCAACATGACAGAGTAAATGCTTCAAAATGTAGAGGCTAGTGCTATTTGGTCAGACTTGTGGAGAAGCAATGATACCCTCCAGTACTCAAAGATGACTTGCGATAGTTATTACTCAAAGATGACTTGCGATTGATAGTTATACATATAGTTGATTTTCCCAGCTGTAAGCTTCCGTTGGTGGGATCCAGCTTGCGACTCCGTCGCGTGCAGAGATGGCCACGAAAGTCACCCAAATGTAGGTGGAAGTCATGAAATACTTAGCTTTGCAGTCCTGGAATTAAACATCTCGCATTTTTCATAGGGAAAGTGTCAAATACCGTCTACATACCGTCAAAACAATGTTTTATCAATCATGATATTCTTGTGTTCCACATTACGTTGGAATCATATTCAGTGGTCATTTATTTGAGGGCTTGACCCTAAGGGTTCTATCTTCCTTCACTACTGGACAATTTCACCAATCATCCTCATTGACTCATATTGATTATCATTTTTACAAGGAATTCCACAGAATCGGCTTAAAGATCAAATTTAAAGATTGTAACCCCCCTTGATTTTTCTTGCAGTTTTCCTCAACCAATCCATTAAAAAGTATGTACACTCTGGTAATCAAACGTGGCAATGGAAAATCCACCATTTATAGATGATTTTCCCATTAAAACCTCCATTTATAGGGGATTTCCAATTGCCATGTTTGATTACCGGAGGGTAAAAGTCATTTGAATTGCTGGGATCCAATCCAGGAGATTCGCAGCGTGGCGCGGCATCCTCGGATGTCGTCTCTCCAGATTAGTGCGGAGAAGAGGCGGCAACCATATGGGCCATATTGGGCCATAGGGGCGGGGCCATAAGGTTTTTTTTTCCCCATCTTTTCCGCCCAAAAATGGGAGGTTGAAGTTGAAGTTGGCGTATTTGTGGAGGTGAACTTGGGGTTGCAACTCATAACTTGTGGTCTGGAACCCCCCGGATCCCCAAGCTGCAGTTTAAAGCATCCAATCTTTCTTTGTGGTGTCTGGTGTATGTGTGATTTACCAGGCTCGGGGCTGCAGTGGAACTCTGAACTACATGGTTATATGATGAGATATGATCTACCATCTGGTAAATTAACATAGCCCCTGGCAGATAGGGATTGGAAGATTAGTTTCCTCAAAGAATAGCTATTCTCAGGGTCGAACTGTTAATATACCAGAGAGTACTGATATCTACTGATATCTACTGTATTTCACCATGATCTTAGGCCAAATCCCATTTTTTCAGCGCACACTCATCCCCCTGGTGACTCATGGAACTGGATTCCCATCGCGAACTGGGGATGAACATGGCTCCAGAATACCCACAAAAAAAATCATGAGGTTTTGAAGCTTGACAAAGATTCCAAAAATGCCACATTTGGACATGAAGGATGGTTCACCATTGACTTTGACTTGAGACCAGATTAAATCTGGCTGATATATCCATCCATTAAACCCCATTACAAAACCCATTAGTCTCATATTAAGTCCCATTAAGTCCCATTAAATCCCTTTCTAACTAAGCTCCCGTTAAGTCCCATTAAACCTCATTAAATCCCATTAAGCCAGATTTTTCATGGTTGGTTCGCTGTGGATGAATAGCTCCTGCGCCCAGCATATCTTCGCCCCTGGACAATGAAGTTTCGAAATGCAGAATACCGGGATCTGGGATATCTGGATGTATCTGGGGATAAAGGACTTGCCCTCTGGTTATTTGACATAGCCATGGAAAATGGCCCATTTATAGATGATTTATTGTTATTTACCTGTTAAAAGTGATGATTTTCGATAGCTATGTTAAATTGCCAGAGGGTATTTATAGTATCTGGATGTATCTGGGATAAAGAACTTATTTATAAGTGGCATGAACAACCACAGGTTTTAGACCAGAAAAAAACATGGGGCATGATAGTGAACTGAGGTCCCTACCTCCGAAATCTACATGACGCGTATCCAAATGGGCATGGATCTACATGCGGGCCGAATAGATTTACCACCGGCCGGGTGTGTTTCTTGGGGTTGTCTCCAAGTATGAACCCCTATACCCTCTGGTAGACTTAACACAACTATGGGAAATCACCATGCTATTAATGGGAAAATCCACTATTTCGACTGGGCCATGTTCAATAGCAAACTGTTAGTTTACCAGAGGGTAATCCCAAGGTTTTTCGACCACATGAATCATATCTTTTCCTATGGCTGAATGGTGGGACGAGCCATGAAACCGGCTGAGTTTCTCACTTTTTTTTCGACAGTTGAGATCCAAAGGTTTTGCCAGTTTTTAAACGAGGCATTTCTAATAACTTGTCCAAAAAAACTTGAAACAAATCCAAGATGGCTTGAATGGACTCGGATGCTATTTCCCACTCGTTTCTTTGTGAATACAAGGGTAAGCTCGAGCGAACAATCCATACTGCCGGGTAGTTGGTCATAAATTCATATTGTAAATAGCATACCACACTGGCTCCTCATTGGACAGTGGATTGCACTCCGGGAAAGACCGTATTTGTCACGGGCGCAAATTCATGTGGTGGCATCTTGAAAAAGCTGTCATTTGGCTTCACTTCAATCAACTTCAATCTGCCAGCTGTTGAAAGTTTCAATGAAAGTCCGGGGAATGAACCTCGTCTCGTGTCCTATTCTGGCAGTACCTGACGCATGCTTTGGCATTCTGCAGTGCTTGCCGTTTTCGACGGAAACTGCCTACAGGAAAAGAATCATGAAATTACACGAGTGTTTTCTATAAGTACTTTATCTCAAGCTTTTGACATCGAAACCGAAATGCGGACATAGATAGATAGACAGACAGACAAACAGATAGATAGATAGATAGGGAGGCAGATAGATAGGCAGAAAAAAGGCAGAAAGAGAGATAGACAGACAGAGAGAGAGAGAGAGATGGATGGGTGGGTGGATGGGTGGGTGGATGGATGGATGGATGGGTGGATGGAAAGACGGACAGGCAGATAGATAGACAGGTAGATAGTTTGATAGCGAGACGGCTAAATAGATAGATAGGCACCCTCTCGCAATCAAACATGGCAATGGAAAACCCACTTTTTACAAAGGATTTTCCCATTAAAACCTCTATTTGTAGGGGAATTCAAATTGCCACATTTGATTACCGGAGGATAGATGGATAGATAGACAGACATATAGATAGGTAGATAGAGATAGATGTAGATAGGTAGGCGGGTAGATAGATGGATGGGTGGATAGATCGAAAAAGAGGGATAGACGGATTGGGTGGATGGATTGATGGATCGATGGATCGATGGACAGATGGAAAGAGAGTGAGAGAGATAGACAGATGGATCGATCGATAGATAGGTAGAGACAGGGATTGGCAGCTAGCAGCATATACCCGCAATTTCTGTTGAACTTTTTTCAAGAATCGGCCAGCCTATAGGGGGGCGTCTCGACCACCAGCGACCAGGTTTACCAGGGTCCCGCCTTAACTGCGAAACGGTTGTCGCACATGGAAGGTGTTTGCTTGTAGCACATATGTGCATTATTGTGCATTGATCCGCAGCTACTTGCCAATCAAATGAGCATATAGATACACACACACAGATATATATATATATATATTTATTTAATTATATAGATATAATCGTTTGGATGGCCACGGAGCTGCGCATCGGCGAAGCCTTCAAACAATGACACCTGCAATTCAGCTCCGGGATGCGTTGCTCGTGCCAGGATTGCCACCCTACGGCGCAAGGAGGCGCCATGTGTGACAGATAGCGGGCGCACCAGTGGGGGGCACCCTGAAAAATTGCATAGCTTGCCTTGCACACTGTTCGATCACCTGCGCCCCACACGACAGCCCATCGGTGTGTATATAGACTATGCTTGTCAATAAACAGCATTGATTGTCCACAGTGATGCCCAGTCCGAAAATCAACCGGTTTGAAACGATCTTCCTGGGATAACTGCTGTTGTATATCTTCAGTTTCGTTGGTCTACAATAAATTATTGCTGATGCAGCATCCCAAACCTTAGCCAAAATTCCACCAATGGTGACCATCCCCAAATATATTTGTTGTTATTGTTGTTATCATGATGTTCATCTTGAATTGTAAACAGTTTCGGATTGCATCAAGTTGCCAAATTTTGGTTCAGACCATTGGTACTCGTATTGTATAAAACGGACTTGCTCACCTTTTTTCCAAATTTGGGCATGTTAAAAGAATAACCCCCGAAGCTGATGGTTAAACACACAATTTTCCACAATGAAATAACAATAAATATCAAAATTTGCTCACCATTCTCAGTCGCAACCGAATATCACATTGGTGTTCAAACAATATACAATATATATGTTTATGTTTTCTATTTATATTTGTTTTCTATATACTACAATATTTACATATATTATATCCGTATGTATCTATATATACCTAGAAAACCGTATGGACATTTTTTTTGTACAATATGGCTTTTACCTGTAATGAACGTTTTTTTGTTCAAATGCGTATTTGGCCGTATTTGGATTTATCATGATCTATCATGTCTTATCATCATATAAATAAGATAATATAGAATATGATTATATGNTTTTGTTCAAATGCGTATTTGGCCGTATTTGGATTTATCATGATCTATCATGTCTTATCATCATATAAATAAGATAATATAGAATATGATTATATGTTTTCTCATTTCCCCCAAGCCGCTTGAGGCACAGAGCGCTTTCCTGATCATTGGATCAAACCTTTATGTAGCCAAATTTCACAGGTGCTTTCGACAGTTGATGATAACCCCCAAGAACCGACGATACCGACAATTATNATGTAGCCAAATTTCACAGGTGCTTTCGACAGTTGATGATAACCCCCAAGAACCGACGATACCGACAATTATGGCCCCTAGAACCGACAGGCGTCAGTAGCATTTTTTTGGCATTTAGCTTTTAAACCGACAAGGTCCCGAGTTGAAATAGGGTTCCAGCTATTGTCATACTTCTATACCCAAATTTGGTTTTGAAACCGAGAAATTTCCAATTTCAAAGGGGTTACAAGAACCGACAGCAATCGACAAGAACCGACAATATGAGACAGGAACCGGTAGATAGCCGGACAAAAGTGGCATGAAGTGCACAACTGGGTCAAAATGGAAGTTTTAGAGATTGTGCCAAAAATGGGTACGAATATTGCGATATACTGGGCCATATTTGACACAACCCGTAATTTACTAGTATTTNTTAGAGATTGTGCCAAAAATGGGTACGAATATTGCGATATACTGGGCCATATTTGACACAACCCGTAATTTACTAGTATTTTTTCAACATGATGTTGAAAAAAAACATAATGGCTCGTCAACATATGGGGTCAAAAATGGGTAATTTATACCAAATATACTACCTGTCTTTTATCCATGGAAAATAGTCGGAAAATGTTCCTGGTGGAACCGGATGCCAGTACAGGCCTGACTAGCACATGCTATTGTGTGCGAACTCCGCACACTGAGCGCATCTCAACTGCATGAACTGCATGGCAGGGGAAAAAGAAAGAAGTGATCACAACCAGGCATGCCTCAAATCCATTGGAACCCTTATGTTTTAGATCTGGCTCACCTGGCTCTTTCTATACCCGCTC
The DNA here is from genome assembly GCA_003297045.1 of Symbiodinium sp. clade C Y103. NCBI lineage: Eukaryota > Dinophyceae > Suessiales > Symbiodiniaceae > Cladocopium > Cladocopium sp. clade C. Next base: position 487,518 of record BGPT01000206.1, read on the forward strand.
TTCCGCAGCATTTTTTTTTTAGATCAGGAGGGAAATCTTTCAATCCTCTAGATCTTGGAGCGCTGGCAGTCTCATGCTTGGCTCGCCATATGGCCGGTGTGAAAGGTGAAAGGTCCGAGAAGGACATGGAAACTGAACTCAAGGACAGTTATGATATTTAACGCATCTGTTCTACAGGTCTTTGAAAAGTGAGCGTCCAACATGTTCCTTAAACTTATATTGGGTTTAACTTATTCCCAAAAAATGCCGTATTTGGGGAAACACCCGAAATGTACATTTTTTTTGTTCAAACCCGTATGGACAAAAAAAAATCGTTTTTGGGTTTCCAGGTATATATACATATATACATATATATACATCCACCATTGTTGCTGGTTAGAAACCACTTTTGTTACCCATTGGTAGCCAGCAGGTGCAGGTGGAAATCCCGTTGGCCAATTTCCGCGAAAAGTTGAGGTCCTACGGCTGGCAGGTGTGGTTGGGGGGGATGAAACCAAGGATATCATGGGATTTTGCAGGGAAAACCATGGGAAAACCATCGGAAAACCATCGGAAAATGGTGATTTCATGGGATTTCGATGGTGATTTCATGGTGATCTAATGAACATCATGGGATATTTTGTGGACACATTTTATCAGGATAATTTTTGGTGAAATTTGGCGGGAAACACACATATATATATAACTAAGTTCATATGATGTTTGGATATATATTATATATATATATATACACATAGATAGTTGCGTGTGTTGGATGGACTATACCCCACAAATGGCCATTTTAAATTACCATTTTATCGTGATATCATGGGGATATAATAGGGATGTAACAAAGGTATACTTTATAGCAAACATGATTGTTGGTCCAAACAATGACAAAACATGCACCAAATTGGCAATTTTCAATAAAGAACATGAGTAAATTTATATACACCCAATTTTCGTGCAAAGCATGGTTCGTTGCAGCTCACCTTGAGGTGGGGAGTCAGTGAAGATGGATTTTGCAAATTTCCGGTGGAACAGGACAAATACCCTCCAGTAAAATGGCAATTTATAGTGGATTTTCCCATTAAAAATGGTGATTTTCCATAGTTATGTTAGTTTACCAGAGGGTAAATACAACAAGTTGGACTTGGACAGAAATCACCATGTTTTTTTTCGTACGATCATCTCCAAATGGGCCATGGAATTGATGCCATTTTCGCGTCAGACTCATGGCCCATTCTGGATACCGGTCGAGGTATATCCAATATTGCTGTAAGACGTGAACCATATTTAAAGGGATCTCATTTCTTTGGTGTTTATTGTAATACCGCCCCAAAAAAATATTAAAACAATATTAGAAGTAAAATCCAATTAAAATATACTTATATAGGGGTGGGACAAAACCTCTTATTATCCATTTTAGTGGGATGAACATCCATTTCCCAACTATTTTGATGTTCACTGGGTACCAGGGTTTTGACTCATAGCCATGTATATGTTGTTCCATCTTTTTGGGGAGTTTGGTTTAAATGTAGTGTTTGATTTAAGTATGTTTTTTTTAATGACATGCGGATGATGCAGGCCACAAGCACCGGGCAGGCGCAGAACTGCCATCATCCCATTCTTCTCTTTGGAGACGATCAACAGGAGGTGGCTTTGATAGTGACAAGGGGGGTGGAGCTGCGAAAGAATGATGAGGTGTAAACTAACAGTTTGCTATTGAAAATGGCCATAGAAATAGTGGATTTTCCCATGAAAAATGGTGATTTTCCATAGCTATGTTAGTTTACCAGAGGGTATAAATGGTGATTTAGTGGAGATCTATCCTCTGGTAAACTAATATAGCGAACTGGATAATCACCCGGATTCTAGTAGATAGATCAACTATCAATCTCCATTTTCCATAGCTATGTTGATTTACCAGAGGGTACCTCTTGATTCATAGTCATCCTGGAAAAACAAAAATATTGATTTTTCAACACAATAACAACATCGGATTTTCTTTTGACAAATCCAAATTCTATCTGCTCCGGGATGATTGCAAAGGTAAGACAATTTACCTCCCTGGTATTTGGGGTGTTGAGACCAACCCTGCCTCTGGAAAGATTGAAGAATTAATCAAACAAATCGGGACATTTAGCTCAATAGAAATGCAATGACAATATGACACATATCATGAAAACACATACCATATGTGAAGATTTACATGTAGCAACAACAACATGGATACCTCGAGATTCTTGGGGTAGCCGGTTTGTGCCTCATAATTTTCACCATGATGAATCTGTGTGGGTAAACGGCATGGACAATATGGGTTCCACTACTATTCTTCGGTAATCAAACATGGCTTGCTAAACAATCCCGAAAAACATCCATGATTTTCTCAGTAAGATTCCGATTTACAGGAGACTTCCCAGCCATCTTTGAAAATCCCTCTATAAATCCCACAAATTTCTTGGTCAACCCCCCATTTTGGTAAATCACCCGCAAATTTTCGCGTGGATTTCCGGCTTTTGGTGGCTGGTGGTGGAGCCAATGGGGCTGCCCATGGCGAAGCCTTCCCATGTGGCGAGACATGGCGAGACTGCATGAATTCAACGCATCTACACGAGTTTCGAAATGTGCATTGAGATCCAAAATTAGCCGGAGAAATCATCATCTCTTATTTTTTTTAAATATAGATATAACCATGAATACTCTGTGGTAATCAAACATTGCTGGCTGGGAAATCCCCGAACTATATGGAGGTTTCTAGCTGGGAACATCATCGACCTGATGGATTTGCCAGCAAACCATGGAGCTCGATCAAGTCAAGAAAAATCGAGGGGTCGGTTTGGTATAATGTGGGTAAAACAAAGCCATAAACCATCCCCAATGACTCACCATTTTTATAGGTGGTATGTTTACCCTTCCCAAATGGGTGGTTTATGGCATTGTTTTACCCACATTACCATAAAAATCGTCCTGTTGTACCTTTTGCTGCTGAAAAATGGGGTGACCCTCGAAAAAAGAGCTCCACCAACCGCTGGGACGTCGGTGATCGGCCACTGAGATCCCGAGATTCCGAGATTCAGAACTGGGGCTTGTCTCAAAATGGTACATGTTTGGCAGTTTCATAACTAGCTATATTTATCATTTATTTATCATCATATATTATATTTTTCACTAGGTATACCCTATCTTTGGCAGTTTCATATGGCTTCAATGATGATAAACATGGATAGACCATGAAATGTGCACTCTATGGCTGGGTGATACGGCCATAAATATAGACCTTGTATCCTAACTTATGGGGGTTCAACTCCTATCCCATTTGAGCAATTAAAAATACCCGGGTTGATTGGTCAAAATGCGGAGTGATACTATCTAATCATACTTGTATCTAATTCATTAGGGAATATGATGATCCACAATAAAACAGCTATCAACCAGTAGGTAAACTAACATAACTATGGAACATCACCATTTTTAATGTGAAAATCCACTATAAATAGCCATTTTCAATAGCTATGTTAGTTTACCAGTGGGTAAACCAAATTTCTTGGCCTTTCCAGGTCCAAAGAGCCCACGCCATTTTGATGGAGGAGGGCTTCACTGCTGTCAGCAATGCGCAAACACGCGAGGTGCCCTTTGCGGATTTTTTCGTGAAAGAAATGATCGTTTTTATCCATGAAACATCCCGGTTCCAATTTCCACTACAGAATGCAGGGACCTAGGGCCCCTACAAACCCTCAAAAACAGCTGTTTTTGTAGGAAATCTTGGTCTGGGAGCCCTGCTCTTTGTAGCAAGAGGGATGTTGAAGAGTTGTAAAATCAGCTTGGGGTCTAGCACTGCATTTTGTACTGAACATGTTGTCAGCTCGGATCACGACGAGTCCGAACCTGCTAAGTTCACTTATTTTTTACAACTCCATTTTGTAGTGATTATGTTCATGATGGGCCATCTTCGATGGAAAAGTTCTAAACCCTACTTGTACGCTTTGTGACCTGTGCAAGATTTTTGCTTCAACTTTGTAGTGCTATAAGAATTGCTACAAAAAACCTCGCCGACCCTACTTTTAAGGAACTTAAAAATTGCTACAAAAAGCTGGGACCGACAGCGCTTGACCCACTACAAAATGCAGTTGTAAAAAAAGGAGGNACAAAAAGCTGGGACCGACAGCGCTTGACCCACTACAAAATGCAGTTGTAAAAAAAGGAGGGCTGCATGGCACTCGAGTTGATGGGGCAAGATCCTTCCATATCCTTCCTACAAAATGGACCTTCCAAAAAATAGGTTTTTTAAGATCTACAAATGAGACCTATTTCAGAACCCCTCCATTTTGTAGTAAGGGCCTATCTTGGATTGAGGCATTTTGTAGTGATTCTGGGGGGGGGGNTTTTAAGATCTACAAATGAGACCTATTTCAGAACCCCTCCATTTTGTAGTAAGGGCCTATCTTGGATTGAGGCATTTTGTAGTGATTCTGGGGGGGGGGGTGGTTGCAGTAACCTGTAGTACCAGGGGGGTAGACATGGTCATTTAGCTGTGCAACATGGTGATTTGACGATGAAAAGTGGTGATTTAAAAATGAAAAATGGTGATTTGATCATGAACAACTGGTGTTTTACCATTGGACACGGTGATTTAACCATGAAACATAGTGACTTATAATATAAACCATAGTGACTTAAACCATAGGAGGTCTCCCTGGAGTTTTTTGTTTCTGGTGGAAAGGTATATGATGGTATATGATATTCCCTTGAATTCCCGGATGACGACACCAGGTTTCGTTAGATGGATGTGTTCTTTTTTAATAGCTGTAAGGTGATGTAAGATCATCTAGGCCAGAGGAGGTACAACGTAGATATATGTGGATGACTTTGTAAAGACCTCCCTGTGACGTCACTGGAATCGTGATCTTTAAGGGGAAGCATCCCCAAATGGCCTTGTTTCGTCGGCTATTTTCAGGTTAGTGAATTACTTTACTTCAGGCAGATGTATACATACCGCATTATATGATATTCCTCCATGTATCCCATTTTGATATCCCATTGAATAAACTGTGTAACATCATGTAAAATCAATGTCCCCATTGCATAGACTCTCCGCCACAAGAGTTGGTCTCTTACTAGATATGATTATATAACTTTAGGACTTTGAACCACTTTTATGGGTACAACTGGAGGGTCTGGGCATTTGTAATTCTATTCTATATATTCCATGTGATTCAAACATATTCCATGAATATCCAATTCCTATCCCATGAATATCCCATTAAACCATGATACTCCCATAAAAGATGAATCACATATTACAACTACCATTGATATTTCCACAAACCGTTAATATTCCCATGATATCTCCCAATTACCATAGTGTGGTAAACCCAATGCCATAAACCATCCCCAGTATTGCCATGAATGGGTTGTATAAGCCGTCCAAAATTAGAGTCTCATTCTTGAGTTTACCCTACATCATAAGAATTAACCATGCTATTAACATCTATTAACTGGGGTATTTCAATGAACCATTCATGGATTTTCAATTGAATTTACAGATATTTGGTGGAATTTCATCGGCATGTGTTTTCCAACATCCAGATTTTTGCTTCAGGCTGTGACCCGCGCATTGAGACGACCCCCGGCGCATTTGCGGTGACCGCTGAAACCGGTCGCGATTTCAAAACATGGGGAGTTCATGGGGATTGAGCCGTTCAGAAATGGTGGTTTCCTAGATTTCATGGTGATGAACCAGGGGGAATATTAATGGATGTTTTTCCCCACCTGCCAGGTGAGGGTCACTAGATTTTATAAGAGCGGCATCTCCGCACCTCCGCACCTCCGCCGCCTCCTCGCCAGCTCCAAATCGCAGTGGGCACTGCCGGACCTCAACCGCGAGCTCCAGATCCCAGTGGGCACTGCCGCACCTCAACCGCGAGTTGCAGATCTCAGTGCGCACTGCCGGACCTCAAGGCCAGATAGAATGTCCGAATACATACCAGAAAGAATGCCAGGTAGAATGCCAAAAAGAATGCCAGAAAGAATGCCAGATAGAATGCCAGAAAGAATGCCAGATAGAATGCCAGATAGAATGCCAGAAAGAATGCCAGAAAGAATGCCAGATANGAATGCCAGATAGAATGCCAGAAAGAATGCCAGATAGAATGCCAGATAGAATGCCAGAAAGAATGCCAGAAAGAATGCCAGATAGAATGCCAGAAAGAAAGTCAGAGAGAATGCCAGAAAGAATGCCAGATAGAATGCCAGAAAGAATGCCAGAAAGAATGCCAGAAAGAAAGTCAGATAGAATGCCAGAAAGAATGCCAGAGAGAATGCCAGAAAGAATGCCAGATAGAATGCCAGATAGAATGCCAGATAGGATGCCAGAAAGAATGCCAGACAGAATGCCAGATAGAATGCCAGATAGAATGCCAGATAGAATGCCAGAAAGAAAGTCAGATAGAATGCCAGATAGAATGCCAGAAAGAAAGTCAGATAGAATGCCAGATAGAATGCCAGAAAGAATGCCAGCTAGAATGCCAGAAAGAATGTCAGATTGAATGCCAGAAAGAATGCCAGAAAGAATGCCAGAGAGAATGCCAGAAAGAATGCCAGAAAGAATGCCAGATAGAATGGCAGAAAGAAGGCCAGCTAGAATGCCAGAAATAATGTCAGATTGAATGCCAGAAAGAATGCCAGAAAGAATGTCAGATAGAATGTCAGAACATATGCCAGATAGAATGTCAGAGCATATGTCAGAGAAAATGTCAGATAGAATGCCAAGAGGAAGAGGAGGAGAGGACAACTCTGATGAAATCTAGAGACCGAAGGNCCTCTCCTCCTCTTCCCTGCCAGAAAGTTTTGCCAGAAAGAATGTCAAAATCTGTATCACACTCATGGTGGGGATCACTCGAAGCCAAGTAATTTGGATATTCTTGGGATCAAACAACGACCTTAATGTAAAAAGTGGAAATCATGGAAAAATCATGGAACATCCTAAGGAAACCTGTAAAAGGTTTCATGTTACGCAATGTTTGCATCTTGGAAAATATTGATCCAACCCCCAGCGCCCTTTCGCTAGGACCCATGTAGGGTTAGACTGGTTAGACTTTGATTCGCTTGGCATCGCTCGGTGGAGAGGAAAACATGCCCGAGCTAGCTGGATGGAAAGTGCTCTTAGTCAACAAGTCAGTAGCCAACACAGACAATTGGGTTTTTGTTGTCTTATATCCTTTTTGTAGACTAACGTAGCTATGGAAAATCAATGAACATCACCATTTCATTTCAACAGGTAAATGAAGTATAAATGAACCTTGTTCCACAACTACAGGGTAGCTCAGTTGTATTTGTTCTTTTGTGACGAGATCATTGGATTTTTGATTTTAATCTCTACGACCCTCATTATATGTTATTCGATTCCATCTACGAGCCCATCGCAAGTGGGAGATTGTGGATTACATCCTAAGACTTCATCAAAAAGTGGCAGATTATGTCTAAGACCCTGTTATACGTGGGATATTACATGCTAAACACATTATGTATTTTTTCAACAGGTGAAAAACAAGAAGACATCATACCCTGTAGTAATTCAACATAAAGTTGAAAATTGTCCATTTATAGTTGATTTCCCTATATGCAATGATTACTTTCCATATCTATGTCAAACTACCAAAGGGAGAGTATTGGGTTGGGATAGCTTAGAGCAATGAAATATGTGCGTGCCTCGGATATCTTTCGAGTCTCCTTGACAGGTGTTGCTGACAAAATCTCTTTTGAAAGTCCATATCTGCCAACCCACGTCTGTTAAATTGGAATTGTTGCGTATAGTGTGTGTGTGTGTGTGTCTGTATAATATATATATATATATAATGATTGTATATCTGTATATATATATATATACATTTATACTTACATCATTTATAGATTACTTTTTGAAATGTACGCATTTGCCCTGGTCTTGTCCTGATTGTGTATGATTCCCAAACCCGGTCGGGCCATAAATGCGTATTCAGTCAACCGATGGATTACATGAACAAAAACGAAAAACATTGAACAAATACCCTCTGGTAAACTAACACGACTATGGAAAATCACATTTTTTTTGTGGGAAAATCAACTATAAACGGCCATTTTCAATAGCTATGTTAGTTTACCAGACGGTAACAGTGCTGTGATCTTCTATGTGGTGATCGGAACCCTTAAACACCGAAGAGGACCCAAATTTCATCGGTGAAAAAACTCATACACACATGGAGCATACAGGTATGAAGGCCATACATGGGACATCAATGTGGTAAGGTTTATGATCGGGTTTACCACATTATTCCAGTTTTCCATTCTTAATCTAGAATTGTTGGTTATATATATCAGATCCACTAATAACCATTGTTACCCATTATTTACCATATGAACAATTATGAACCATTATTCACCGTTACTAACCATTAGTTCAACCCTGTTGAACCATGAAAAAAACCATTATTACCCATTATTAAACACATTCTCAAGGATCTCCATGAGATTTGCCTTTGCTCCACCTCTCTTTCTTTGCACCGCGGCCGCCTCAGCACTTGCACAACAAATTCACCGCGGCGCCCCGCAGCCGGGCAGCCGCCGTGAGGCGTGGGGGTGATGGTGGGGGGATGAGAAGAAATGGTGTTTCCCACCTAAGGGATGGTTGAAACATGTTGGTTTACCCCTATAAATCATGGGATAGACCACTTATATCATCTTATATCAACTTCTATTCTATATATATATATATCATCAACTGATGCAGGATCTCCATTGTGTCAATACATTCTGAAAAAACCCTCCCCAAGATGACCATGAAAACATCTCGAGGTGCCCCATGGAGCGAGACGAGAAGGTCCCGCAGTATAAGCTGCTTGGTTCATCGATCCACGAGTGGAAAAGCAGGTACCCCATGCAACTGACCCACTCCAGATGCTAGGGATATGGTGAAAACATGTGAAAACATGGATAAGAGTGGGTTAATGGTGATTCATGGTGAATAGTGGGTAAATGATGGTGGAAATAATGGTGAATATGAAGGTTTCCAAAGTCATGGGGGTGCCCCCGAATCATCCAGTGATTGGATAATTTTATTCAATTGAAACAAGTGGTGACTTGGAGATCCCCCAGTTCAAGAAACCCCCAGCTGATCTACTGCATACCAAATTATAAGTGGTTAATAACCTATATATTGCTGGGTTATGATATGTTTAATACATTTCGGAACTAGTATCATGGTATGCGTATCCAAGTGATCGTTTGGGGGAGGCATATAAGTGTTTTCACATAGACCTAAACCCTCCCGGCAGGTCCACATCAAAATGGGTCAACGTACGAAAGTTATGGGGTCGCATATCAATTATGTATGGGATATGTATGGGTACAACTGGAGTGTCTAGGTAGTTTACTTAAGCCACCCATTCGAGCTTCTGGAACTACCTTTGGTTTGTGCCCAGGACGATCAAACGTCTTCAAAAATCCTATCTGGTGCCTTGGCTTTCTCAAACCACGACCGTCACCGTGACTGCTGTGACGTTGAGGATTGGTCAAGACTCAAGACACATGAAATCCGGTGGTGTTCACATCAAAATAGCCCCCAAGTTGAATGGATTGTTGACATTATCCCTATCAACCTGGTGATTTGGAGGGTATAATCTGTTTATAGGTTTTGATCAACAAAAACACCTCAGTTAGTCCAGCGTTTTTTTCCAGTGCGTGAACTGCTAAGATTCGCGGAGATCGGTTGGATCTCATTTTGCGCTCCATGTTTTTGGTATGATTCAATGACATCCCTGACCCTCCAAGTATCCATACAAAATTGTACTAAAATCATGGGGCTGTAATTTTTCTGGTCACAGCTGGAGGGTCTAGGATGACACTTGACTGACATGTTAGGTTGAAACCGCCAGGCAGCCTGTTCTTTCTGATCCATGCCTTGGGAAAGAGGTGGGCAGAATTTAAAAAGGTATCCTTGTACCATGACCGACAAAATCCAAGAAATGTGGTGGTTTAGCAAAAAAAGATGGATAAAACACCAACCATTGGGTTTTCGAAAACCTGGATCATGGATTTCACCTCCGACATGAAGGGCCCTGAAACCAGTTACTGTATTTTTTTAATGTTTTTGTTACCTCATCTAGCCAGAAGTTGGCCTAGTCATATGGGTGTGTTTGAAAATATGGTACTGTACTACTGTACCATCAAATTTGATGCTTGATCATCATCTTCCCAATTAGGCTATTTTGTGGTACACCCCCTTTAATTCATTTTCAGACAAACCCAAATAAACCAGCACAAGTGAGGCGATTTGTGAAGTGTTGTTAGGCACCATGATGTGCTTTCATCGCTTCCAATGATGAAGCAGTGGATGGAAGGGTTTCTTAGGTATTTCTTAGGGATTTCATGAGGAGTTCCAGAGAGCATCTCTAGCAGTAGGTGGTTTTTCATGTGTCAACCTGATGTCGATGTGGAGTGGTTTTCAAGCTACATATATACACAGAAACACACACACACATACGCCACATACATGGTGGGGGCCCCTGGATAGCTAAGTTGGATTATACCTAGTTTGCCTATGGTTCATGGTAGATACTATATCGAACTAGTTCATTCATGGTTTTTTTCTAAACCCTTCGAGTGCGCACAACGGGCAGCCGCTGCAGAATCGGCATGGCTCCACTATCACCAGACCACATACTGTAGATTCGCGGGGGTCCACTACTTTGACCCTGTTTTGAATGGGAGGTGCTAGGCCGCCTGTTAGCCTTCGATACAATCGCCACATCTTGAGTGGTCATAGAATCGTAAAAGGGCACGTGTTTCTTATATCACTATATGTAATATGTATATAGATATAATATATATATATATACACCAATATATATATATATACAGATAGAATCAGATAGATAGCTACCATTCTACCAGTCTTATATTATATAACTTATAGAGATAGCTGATAGCTACCAGTTTGAAGATGTTCTTTGTCATCGGTCCCTAGAGCCACCGTTTGAAGTTCACCCAGGTGCGGTGCAACGAATCGCTGTCCAACATCATTCCAGGTCGCCGAACGCAGCAGTGAACGGAGGGAACCATTGGATTGGTTTAAGGGAAAATCTACAGGAAACCATGGTTTTTACCATCAAATGTTTCCTGTAAAAAAAATCCTTAAACCAATCCAATGAGGGAAGGAATCGCCAAGTTGGTTGAATTTTCATGAATTTTCTAACATCACGAATGTGGGTAAAACGGTAAAACAATGCCATAAACCACCCATGACTGGGAATGGTACACATACCACCGAAAAAAAGATGGTGAAATTGCGGATGGTGACCATTAGTGTTTTACCCACATTATTGGGTTTATGGTAGATATTTGGAATTAACTATGGTCTGTCTCACCAACCTCACTGTTGAGTTTATGAATGGATGTTGATTGGGTTTATATGTGATCAATTGGTAGTTCGACAAAAATGGTGACTTCACCAGCAGTTGGGAGGTTGAAATAGCTACAGCAACAGAACTGGATTTAGGGTAGAAATATCGAGCTAGTTCATGGGGTTTATAAATCAACAAACATACCCTGTGGTAAACTAACATAGCTATTGAAAATGGCTATTTATAGTGGATTTTCCCATGAAAAATGGTGATTTTCCATAGTTATGTAAACGTTTACCAGAGGGTAACCTGGGGGCGTCACCTTGTATGGTTGCAATTGAGAGGTTTGAAGTTCAGGCATACTTAAACTTTTGCGGGTTTTGCATGTTTTTCGATTTCTGAACAGCTGGAAAATGTGTGCTGGTATAGCCACCCACCCCACCAAGCACAAGGGTATCTACCTACAGTTTGGGGGATGCTGACCGCATCGGAATTGGAATTAGACAACGCAATTTGTAGGCGCCTGGGTCTGAAATTTTGACGCATACCCATTTCTTGAATATGTATCTACCTTACATTGCCTAAACCTTAAGTTTGTGAATTCTGAATACTCTATGTCAACCATTCCATTCCCTCATAACTCTCAATCCCACCCTTCCATGCTTGAACCCAACTTATTGCAGGTTCTTGTACTCAATTTCTGCGATTCAGTATTTTGTTGGTGCTTAAATCCTCACTCTTTGTTCTTCAGACACCATTTTTCTTCAAATCTACATTTCTTAACATTTCAAAGCATAAACATCTACACTAATGTATACTAATGTTTGATGTTTAGATCTATCATTGGACCCTCCAGGCAGGTAACCAGCAATATGATTAGTTTCCCCCTAAAGACTGCGTACTTCGAGCCCATTTTTATGGTCGCTCTTCATGAGGCTCTGGGGTGAAACCTGCTAGCGCTATCCGGCGCACCGAACAGCAGATCCTCGACCTAGAGATGGAGCGTTTTGAAAGAAATTAGGACGTGTTGGGGGTGGTTATAGTTTGCCTTTTGGAAAGCTAACATAGCTATGGAAATCATTGTCTTAAGATATGTTTAGATACTTTGAATAGGTAAATCATTGAACTATAGTGGGCCACGTTCGAGAGTTATGTTGCTGTACTGGAGGGTACGCAAGGAAGATGAATGAAATCATGGGCAAATTAGAGTAACCCCCCCAAGAACGACAGGCAATTTACAACTGCTTTAGGCACAGTAAATACTGTTCTTTTTCTTCCGGGCCTTCCATAGATTATTTGAAGTTATGGAAATTTGCTCAACATGGGATAACTACGAGTTGATGAGCCAACAAAAATTGTGGGAATATGATATAACCAAGCAAAAGTGGAAGATCACCACCGTAAATATGGATCTACCGTTTGGCAATTCAACGTGGCAGGTGGAAGTTATCCATTTGTAGCAACTCCTCAAAAAAGTAGAGGCACATGTGTTTTCTATGTTTTTTTGTGTGTTTCCGATTAAAGCCAGGGACGCCACTACTTTTTGATCCTTAAAGCAGAAATGGAATCACCACAAGTGACTGATATCTCCACATTCCAAATTGGTTTTGCAGCAGTTCTCCACATTCCGAATTGTTTTTGCAGCACTTCTTTCCCTGCGAAGGTCTTTGGCCAAAATACAATGCAACAGGAGCATAACATGTTTTGCACATGCCTTCTTGAGTTGTTTTTGGGCGTGATAAGATAGCTTTGTTTTCAGTGAAGTGTCATTCCTGAAGGAATTCTTGAGCGACAGCATCTTTTGAAGACATCCTTTTTTTGGTTTATTTCCGCCTGTGAGTATTGAAAACGTAACCTTCAAAAGAGGTTGTAGGGATTTCCATGTCAATGTTAAGCATTCTTAAACTGTAGAGTCACTGTAGTGTCATTGTTTCATCACGCCGGTCTGTTTTTGTATTGAGTTTTTCAAATTTGGCGCAGGCGGTGTCTCGACTTGTTTTTGATGGTTGCAGGAGATTGTCAGACCCGATATTTGCCATTTTTGCAGAGGCACCAAGATCATGCCTTCGATTCTTGGGGTTGCCGGAGAAATCAGGAGAACAGCATGGTTTTGGATCATTTTGGCGAGTTTCCAAATTTTGAAGTTTCATGAAGTGTCCAGATTTTGGTTGCTTTTTCTAGATTCCCCTTGAACCATCTGCTTATGTGTTGGGCCACAGGGGTTGCAGAAAATGTCACTGCAGAAACCCTCAAGTGGCTCCGCTGAGGATCAAGGAGGAACGAAAACGTCTGGGCAAACTCAACCAAGAGGCGCGGTTTCACGCGCACTCGCGTCGCGTTGCGCCAAGGTTCTTAAGTCTACATCCATGGATATCCATGGATATCCAAAGCCACCATGTCCAATTTCCATATATATATATATACATCAAGGGATAACGTTGGTTTGTTTTATCAATGTTGGTAAAAAAAACATGTAAAAAATCACGTACTTCCAGGTTTCACCATGTTCAACCACATATATAGTGTTTGAACGTGAGACGTATTTGACTGAGGTTGCAGTTTTTTTTTGTGGAATCATATATCTGATCCACACATTGTCTTTAAACGGTCAAAAGTCAGGTCAATTTGACAACATGTGGAAACCGTTCAGTAAACCTGTTAGGTCAAATTTGAAAAAAAAACGGAAACTGTCCCAATCTAATGGAAACTGTTCAGTAAGCCTGGACGGTCGATGTAAGCCTGGACGGTCGATGTCTGAATATTGGCAAGTGATTGATAAGATATGGGTTTGTTTGAAAATATGGTACTGCTAAATCCACTGCTTCATCCAAATTCCCAGTACTGTAAATATCAGTAAATCATCTTAGATTGCATAAATTAGGGATAGATAATGATAGATATGTATAAATATGCACTGTATATATATATATACATATAGATGCACATACACAGTATATGTGTACATGCACATACACAGTATATGTGTACATAATTGCATATATATATATATAACGTATATATATATATATAATATAAATATATTTATATACAATGTGTATATATATATATATATGGATAATTCACCCCATTTTCTGACACCTTCACCCCCCCCGAACTGGTGAGGATTTCCTTCAAGACGCCTTGGAAAACACCAGGAACTCATGGCGCAAATGGATGTGACGAGTCAGAAGAAGGTGAAGAATGCACAGGTGCGTCACATCGCACCGTGGCGTGGGTAACTTGTGCTGGCGAAAGTAACCAATGATTGAGAATTTCACCCATAAAACAGCACAAATTAGCAATATATCCAACAAACATGTTGGTTTTGAATTCTTTATCCAACAAAATTTGGGAATCAACAGAGACAAATGGGAGTAGACTTGAATCAACTGCAGCAAAGGGTCAACAACAGCTGGTTCCAACAAAACATTTGGTGATTTTACCAGCAAGTATGGGGTTTTATCGATCATCAAAGGGGGGGATCTATGTAACGAATAGAAATAGGTGAATGGTAGATGAAGCAATCGATGAAGCAACCTGCTTTGCTCTGTTGACAGAGATCTAGCCCACGGGTGATCTTCAAGAATATTTTTTGCACACAGTAAACCGGGGTGAATGTTTGGTGGATGAGTTTTTCTAGACCATTATATATATAATTATATATATAAGTATATATATAATTATATTTATACATTTGTACATGTATATATATATATATATGTGCGGGGGACCTTTAGGGTATATTTCGCACGTCTTGCAGAGACCACTTTGCTACTCATAGTGAAGGGTTTTGGACGCTACATTCTTTCCTAAAGTCTAATATGCCTCTCATGAAGATGATAGAAGTATACATTGTCGTTTTTTCTGCGCCAGCTGTTTCTTGTTGTTCTGT
>BGPT01000206.1:508803-538560 GCA_003297045.1 Symbiodinium sp. clade C Y103
GGGATTCTGGGAGCTTCTTCCGATTTAAATGTTTTAAATATTTTAAATATGTTAAAGCCCTGGAGATTTAAAATAATTAAAAGAATTAAATCCTAGGCTGATCCCTTTGTCAGAGGATCCCTGGATAATTAAAATATTTTAAATAATTAAAATATTTAAAGTAATTAAACTATTTAAATATTTAAATCTCTTAATTATTTTAAATATTCTTGGGCTCTGGAGATTTAAAATAATTAAACTATTTAAATATTTAAATCTTTTAATTCTTTTAAATATTTTTGGGCTCTGGAGATTTAAAATAATTAAAATATTTAAATATTTAAATATTATAATTATTTTAAATATTTTTGGGCTCTGGAGATTTAAAATAATTAAAATATTTAAATATTTAAATATTTTAATTATTTTAAATATTTTCAATGTTTTAGTTATTTTAGTTATCCAAAGAGCCTGGGATTCTGGGAGCCTCTTCCGATTTAAATGTTTTAAATGTTTTAAATATTTTAAAGCCCTGGAGATTTAAAATAATCAAAAGAATTAAATAGTTTAGTATTGCTTTCAAAAAGCAGTGTATTTAATTATCTGGAGCTTTAGAATATTTAAATATATTGGGCAGCCAGCACATGCAGAATATGACCTGAAGGTCCCTCATACATATATATATATATATACATATTTGTATATTATATACATCTCTCTATATAAATATATGTAAACAGATAGAAACAAAGGTGCATATTACCCAAAAATTGTTCAGTGTGTTGTATGTTAATTCTAATGCATCTACAAATGGCTAGCTTACCCTAGCTACACCAGTATATTATTAGAAACCCATAGAAACTTCTGGTTTCGTATTGTATCTATTCAGCTATGGGGCACAGAACCCCAGGGGTCTCCACCTTCAACAAGGAGCTCACAGCCAAAAAGAACGAGCTCATCGAGCATATCAAGGAATTGGAAAAGAAACTCTTGCAGCACCTGGGTTTCGAACTAGTTTGTTGGTGAATTGAAGTGGTGTTGTCGGGTAAATCTGTAGCTTATGACCCCAAAAGGGATTCACACAAGTTTGAATTTATATGAATTTATTGTATTTTCCTAATGAGAATGTTGCTTGTCTGCATCTTTTCCGGGAAGCCTTGATTTTTCGCAGTTTTGCTATATGGTTTTAGGATGTGTTTTCACAGTTAATACGGGGATGTCCCTTTCCCACTGGTTGATGAAAAATGGCGAAGGGACAGCTGTTGGAAGGCTCACGAGAAAAAAATAAATAGCTGGATGATTCCATGAATGTTCAACCATGAATGATATGATCAGAAGAATGTACCGTCTGGTAATTTAACATAGCTATTGAACATGGCTATTTATAGTGGATTTTCCCGTTAAAAATAGTGATTTTCCATTAGTTATGTTAGTTTACCAGAGGGAAAGTGGATTATACTCCCAGCAAATCCCCCAATATTTTTTGAAAGGTCAGATCTCCATGTTCCAAGCAGATTATTGCAGATGACTTATGTTTTGTCAAATTCGGCTTCTCAAACATGTCGCAGACCTCCGGACCCGGAGAAAAAGATGCTTAGGTAGTGATTCCCCATAATTTCCCAATGTTCTCCCTATATCTCACTGGATTGGTTAAAGGGAAAATTTACAGGAACCCCCTATATTTGATGGGAAAATCCATGGTTTCCTGTAAATCTTCCCGTTAATCATTCCATTGAATATCTCAATCACTGGTCAATCCCGGACAATCCCTGATTTGGGATGTCAAACTCTTGGACATTCAGAAATCGTGACCCCTGACCCCTGACCTTCTGGCCTCAAGGGCTCTGGCCATGTGTTCAAAAACATGGCCAGAACTGGTTGCAAAAAATCCTAATGTTGTATCCAGTTATTCATGTATCATAATATATATGAATATATATATATACCATTATCATTTATGATCCCTATATATTTATACAATGTTCGTTTATCCCGGATTGTATCCACACACTTTCCAACAAAGGGACTTCATCCGCACATCATGACCCAAATACTTTGGAAGAAGCTACAGCTGATCCATAGAGTATATAATATGGTATCCCTATATATACACACTATTGGTTAGTTTCATACAACTATATAACACACACGTATATATATATATATATGTATGTATACGTGTGTATATATATATATATATGTATGTATACATATATATATATACATATGTATACGCAAAATATCTATCAAGTCAGGTATATGATATTTTTAGACAATTCTCTCTCTCTATATATATATATGTATATCGCCTATCGCATTATATTATGAAATATGTCCCACGATCTCCGAAAGGTACGAGTTGTTGTAACTCGGAGCTCGCCTCAGGCGAGGCAGTTTGAGCGACAGTTTAGGGTGGTGACCATTAAACATGGTTGATTTCTAGCTATTAAAAAATAGGAATTTCATAGGATTTCCAAGAAGAAAACCGGGTTTTGATGGAACTTTTTAATAGTTTATTGATGTTTCATGGAACTTACAGGTAATGAACAATGAAAATGGGGATGTATCATATAGATTCATATAGATTGTAATTATGATATGCTAGACATAATCATTGTTTAATGTAACTCAATATATATCTAGAACTTTGATTCTGGGATTTGATGGTTTAAGGATGTTTACTGGGATTTGATGGAACTTCATGGACAATGAAGAACAAAGATGCTTTATAAATACTGCTTCTCCGGGATCGGTTGAAGGTGATTGTTGATTATCCCATTGCGGGAAACATTTGGAAAAGGCTCGCAGGATATTGGATCCCATGGTTTGGTTTTGGAACATCATTTTCTCCATGAAGTTTTTTAAACTTGCAATTTTTTAGTGGCATCGCTCATTTGGAGAGAACTCCATTTGGTTCAATATACCATGAACAGAGGAACTATAGTTATATAAATGATCTTAGATGCTGGGTCCTGATCTGTTGTATACTTATTGAATCTTATTGATAAGTCAGACCTGGGGTGCATGCCACGACATGAAGAAGAGGTTCTTAAGATGTGGAACGCCCCCCTTTTTCAACATGTTTTTAGTTGGATCCTCCCAATGTTTCCATGTAAATGTAAATCATCCATTGGTTTGTCTTAATATCGCGGGGAAAAAACACAAATCCCATGGTGTGGGCAATCCCCGATGAGCATAGCCATCTGGGGGGCCCGCTCGGCCCTGATCAGGGTCTTCAATCGCCTAATGGGGCGAGATTGAGATCGGAGAAGTTCTGAGAGATGTGGAGACCGGTGTGACGAAGACAATATGGCCCATAGCAACAAAGATGGTCGAGGAAATCATGGTTTCGGAGAAATTTTACTGAAAACCGTGTTTCTTTTTCCAATAATTCTATGGCGTTCCAGGGCGGCAGCCATAGCGTTCCTGCAAAGTTGCTTTCCTCTAGTTCTGGGAGGGATATTTAGACATCAAAACAAGGACTTAACTATCAACAAAGAAGGACTTGATGGTAGTTAAGCAGCACTAGATTTGATGGTGGTTGCTTGATTTTTTGACCGGTAGAACTACCCTACATACACCTTAGAGGGTATCCTTGGCTAACTCTCTTAGATCCCATAGCTTGGGAGATTGTGTTTCTTGTATGGGTCTGTATGGGAGATAGGGTGTACCACCAAAATAGCGATTTTAATGGGGAACGTGATTACTAACAATCATTCGGTACCCTACTTTTGGACAAAAACCATATTTTGCCTTGATCCATGGAATTCGGAAAGGATTAAAATCGTAGGCTTGGGATTGAAAATTGACGTTTTTCAGAACCTTTTGTGCAACTATGTACGCAAAGAATATATGACTATTTGAACGACTAGCCGCGGCCCGGCTTTTGGCATCATTCTAGTGCCGGTGAGTCAACTTTTAGGATGTGCAACGGTTACCAGGAGGAGACCAATGGTCCAAGTTGCACGATTTGACAGCGCCATGAGACTTTATGCCCTTGAGAATTGGCCATATTGGACTGTGCAGCAACTGATCCCGAAGCAGTTGTATACAATTGCTGTGCAGGAGGTGTATAAAGATTGTTTCACAACTTATTGGAAGCAACATGCTTCTGATCTATTGGATTTCAAGCTTCCTATGGACGTGCTACAGGATGAATCCCCACAAGTCATCCTTATCTTGCAAGTCGACCGACACAGAATCTGACTGGTTCTGGCAGCATTGCCGGGATTTTTTTTTCTGGGAGCGGCATGTCCAGTCGGAATTTTCCAGTCCGTGAAAGCAATATGGCACCCACGGCCGTAGCGGCAGTGGATCCTCCACTGCTATTAGAATACTCCGCAGATCGTCTTTGTGTCGTTTTAAGCGACAGGTCGACCCCAAAAAATGTGCGTGAAATCGTGTGGTGATACAAAATCCTTGAAGTGCGGATGAAACATGGATAAACGTGGGATTCGGATATCCTCTCAACATTACCCAATGCATTCGGATTGGTTAAAGGGAAAATCGAAGCCGGTTTCCCCATCAGATATAGTGATTCTATTGATGCCAGTCAGGAGCTCTGGGGCCCAAATGAATTGGACCCCAGACATTTCGCGGTCTCGCGGACGCGTTCCATGGATTTGATCAGGTCGCCGAGAGCAACACCAGAAATGTCTAAATTGTTTGAGACATTTTTCGTTTGTATTTACCCTCTGGTAAACGTTTACATAACTATGGAAAATCACCAATTTGTAATGGGAAAATCCACTATCAATGGCCATTTTCAATAGCTATGTTAGTTTACCAGAGGGTAAACACAATTAACGCAATTTTCATCCCTTTGCCGAATTTTGCCGACCCTTTCTCTGTAGGTGTTGACCACCAACCCTTCGATTCTGAGCCCAGTCTGGTGGATCAAGGGGAGGTTGATGGCTCAAGTGCAGTAGATCGGGCCGATGTGAACATTTGTTGGGAAACATATTGAAAAATGCATCTCTGCCAAGTGAAGTTTGCAAATCGCGGTGAAACGCAAGTCGGTAGAGCTTGTTGGGTAGACGGTTTCGTCGTGTATGCAAGCAAAATGATGGAGGAATGCAATCAATATTACATAAATACTTATTGAATATGATTGACATCCTATTGAAATTGCTTGATGCCCCACTAGTGTTAGCAATGCCATAAACTAGCCATATGGATTGATGGTTTATACCACCCATTAAAAAAGATGGTAAGTCATATGAAGTCATTGGGGATGGTGTATCCACAGAAAGGAAAACGCCGTGCAAAGATCCCATGGCGTGAAGGGTGACATTTTTTCGAGGTGGAACGAGAGCTGAGTCGCTGGTGGTGCCCAACTCACGAGTGGGATCAAGACTATAGCACCCTCCAAGTAGCCATAAAGACAGGACTACCTATGGCCTTTTAATAAATATAGATTTATAAGATATCATAGATAGTTTTTATTCAATTCAGCAAGATATGGGATATGACCGGTTTACCACATATGTTTCGTACGTTTAGCAATTTTTATGTGTGCAACTGGAATGTCTAGGTTGAAATATCCATCGAAGTTAAAGGTAAATCCAGTACACCTGATGTAAACAAACATAGGGAAACCGCATGGGTGTTCCACGTCTGTGTCTTTTTTACCCCAGCGTACCCGAAAGAGTGCGTTTATTGGATTGATTACCATTTACCGTTGTTAGAAATTGTGTTCTTGTCTATTTAGCTTTCAACTTGGTTCACAATATGAGCCAATCATCGACACTGATATCTGATATTCATTGTCTTCGAATTGGATCTTAAGATATCTCAAGATTTCCTTGGTACCCTCTGGTAAGTAAACGTAGCTCTTGAAAATGGCCCAGTCGAAATCGTGGATGTTCCCATTAAAAATGGTGATTTCCCATAGTTATGTAAACGTTTGCCAGAAGGTAAATAAAGAAATGTAGGTTTCACCTCAGGAAAGCCCTTGTTTGATGGTCAAATCCCTCGGTCTCCACACTTTGACGACCAGGATGCAGCGCCTTTTCCAGCGCTTGCACGCGATCCGTGGCGATTTGACATCGGATGTCGATGATAAGAAGCAGTTTTGAAGGAGGGTGACTTTCCATAGCTATCCTCTGGTCATTGAACATAGCTATGGACAAATAAGCCATTTATTGATAAATCTTGATGATTTATAATGATGAACGTGCTAAAAAAGGGGTTATTTTTACATAGCGGACGGTTAAATTTCCAGGGGGTACTGGGCACTGGGAATTTATTCATCATCCTTGGGGGTTCTAACCATCATGCTGGTATGGGAATATCATTTATGATGGTTGCTTGATGATTATTTTCCAGAGGGTATCTGGATTATTTGTTCTGAGTTGGAAAATGATGGAACGAATGGTAATAGAATGGGGAGATACCAACAATATACTTTGGAGCTGGGGGGATGTCTCAATGGACTGAGGAGAAATCTTTTGTACTTGAAATAACAAGAAAGTAAAGATGTAAATCCAAAGGGTTTGGGGTCATGGGTCCACTTATGATGATGAGTGGGATGTGGATGGGATGTACGCGTCCAAGCATCAGTGAAACCAGCCACTGTCGGGAGAGAATTGGGATCGAATGGGGGCTCAATGAGATGCTTGTGGCTGGCACTGGGTCATGTTTCATGGCGTCAAATCATGGGAAATATGATTAGGTCCCAAATTTGCAGGTATACACAGTTTTCAGACAAACACACTGGCCACATTTAACCTATATGTCACAGCCATTGAGCCATTAAATCTTATTGGAGTATCTCCATTATATTCCCAGTATATCCCCCATAGAATAAATCACTATAATTTGAACCAAGATGGGATACTATCCGTAGATCACCCATCAAGAAATCAATTATCCCCCGTGATACGCATCAAATCTATGGTTACCCTCTGGTAATTTAACATAGCTATTGAAAATGGCCTAGTCGAAATAGTGGATTTTCCCATTGAAAATGGTGATTTTCCATAGTGATGTAAACGTTTACCAGAAAGTACCATCATCAATATCCCATTTATAGATGATTTTCCCAGCTAGAAACCTCCATATTTATAGAGGATTTTCCATGATTTTCCATAGTTATGTAAACGTTTACCAGTGGGTATTCTGGGCACAGCTTTCAGCATCTGGGTCCCAAAAGCCGCCAGGTCCTTCGGGATGCGTCCCAGGACTTCGTGAAAGTGTCAAGCCAGGCCCGGCGACGGCGCCGTGGGTTTTTCCAGTTCCCAGTGGTTTTCTGTTGATTTCCGAACTTTTCATATATATCATAATTATATATATATATATATCATAGTATATAGAGATTATTTATATATATATATATGTAAGAGAGACCTTTCTGTACTATTTGACGGCCTTACTAATCTTCATTCTAAAAAAGTAAATAAAGATTTATTTTCTTTATTTTCTTTATTTACTTTTTGAGGCTTCTGGAAAATAAAGAAAATAAAGAAAATAAATCTTTATGTTCTTTATTTTCTTTATTTACTTTTTGAGGCTTCCGGAAAATAAAGAAAATAAAGAAAATAAATCTTTATTTTCTTTATTTTCTTTATTTACTTTTTGAGGCTCCCGGAAAATAAAGAAAATAAAGAAAATAAAGATTTATTTTCTTTATTTAATTTATTTACTTTTTGAGGCTCCCGGAAAATAAAGATCTATTTTCTTTATTTTCTTTATTTACTTTTTGAGGCTCCCGGAAAATAATTTGGATATATTTTAAGGATTTTCTAGTCGAACACTACGCGTTGCAGACGCTATTTTTCCATATTTGTTTGCCGCTCGGAAAATTTGATTTCTGTCTCAAGCTTGAGGGACCGATGGGGGCCATACAGCAAGAAAGATGCTTGTCCCGCAGAGCTCACTTGCACAGTGCTTCCGTGATTTCTTTGTTNTGAGGGACCGATGGGGGCCATACAGCAAGAAAGATGCTTGTCCCGCAGAGCTCACTTGCACAGTGCTTCCGTGATTTCTTTGTTTGACTGACGATGTTCTTACTATGTTCCGTCACATAGTTTGTGTGGTACCCAAACTGAAAATTCAAGTTGCTATATTTGTTCCTTCAGGAACAATCCGAGCACCGTTGTCAAATAACGGTTCCGTGCGAGAGCAAAGAGACCGTGGAGGAGCTGGTCAAAGCAGCAGAGTTTTTCGGCGGCTTGGAAGAAATTTTTGGTCCAATTAGAATTGGGCACAGTTCATTGTATTTGAATCTGCTTTCACAATGTCCGGGCCCAACAGATATAGAGGCTATTCTATGGGCAAATAAGGTAGACTCGCGAAGGTGTTATTTGAATCAGGGGCGTTGACAAGTCTTGGATGTAATTGGGGTAGAAATTATGGTGATACGCAATGTCTTCTTGGTTTTCGATGTATCTAAATTGCGGAGACGTTTTGTAGCGTTAATTTCATCAAAATTGGTGAGAGACGTTTGGCCCCGTTTAGAACTTGCATGCGACTAAATCCCATATTCAGACACTCAGGTACCGTCGAGGGCCGTCTGCATGACCCAGAGAACAAAGTCTTGAAGCTCAGGTTNGTGAAGATTCCGGAAAACCTTTTGCTTGGAAATTGCTATATCAGTCAAGAGAAGGCATTCGGTCATACTAGACCCGAAGGTCCCTGCCACGCACACACACACATATATATATATATAACATTGAGGTTTCCAAACTCCGTCATTCTATACGTAAACGTCCCTTCCACATATATATATATATATAGAGATTATAGTATGTATGTAGTATGTATATGTGTATATATTAATATCTCCTCCATTGGGGGCGTCCCCGACCAACTTCGAGAGGTTTTGCGGACAATGGGCCTTGCCTTTGCTATCATCGCAGGCAAATATGCAGACCTTCGAAAAACCTGTCCGGGGACCTGTGGGGGCAGCAAAAATGGGTTAGCTAGGCCATGTTTCTGTCCAACAACCTCCCCAATGTGGTGTGCCCTGCTAAATCTGTCCATGCCACGGCCCAAGGCAGAGTTAATTCGACGACGCGGAAGTGATTTGTGGAGAACAGCAGAGGCTGGGTGGATGTGATAATCGATGAAAGCACATTAAACCTGGGGCATCTAAGATCATTTATGCATATACAGGCTGTGGAGGAGATATGTAGGAAGATTGCTGGAGTCTATCCATCCATCGTCGTCCATCCTTGGAGCTCTCTTGGACAGCTCCCCAGGTGCTTCCCCTACCGCTCCTCACCCTCACCGCTCTCACACGCCTACGTCCAACATTTGTCCACCCTCAAGCTACATCAGCCAAGCACCTGGCGAGGCATCGACTGAAAAGACAGAGGCAATTCCAGAGGCAGGAACTGATGCTGTTTGATGCTTGTGACACATGTCAAGCTACAGAACTTCAACTAGATAAATCCACTGAGTACTTCAACTTGTTCTCATGAGTTAACGATTCCTACTCTCAGTCCCAGGCAGATGCGGAATCACTTTGCCACCCGATCCCAATACAATGATTTAATGCTCAGTGGCCATAGATGCGTTTGAATGCTTTGTGTACATAGGCACTTGGCTCGTGCACTCATTTCCTCAAATGGCACATGCTTTCAGCCCTTTCAACCATTCTCAGCCTAATGTAGGAGCTGCTTGGTGGTAGATGTTGGTCATTGAACTTTCATATGAAACTTTCATCGATTGCCTTTGGCCTTTCCTGCAATTTGGCGGCTTTCCAGGTGGGTAATCGCTCCTCAGTCCGATATCCTCACTACTGTCTGTTGCCCTATGTATGTTCAAGTATGCCAACAAGGAAGTAGACAAGAGCATTCTTGCGATGGAAGTGGTGCGATTGTCAAGGGAGACCTACGACGACACTGTGCGAACATGGGCATTGGAGGTAATGCACGCTTACCCAAACTTTCATTTGAGTCCAAGCACACTTGCATGCAGAAGTTCAGCGTGATGCTATCTGGCTTCACAGCTCGTGGAAACCATCAGGATGCGCAAGGATGGCAATGGCAACAACAGCTGAAGGTGATTCACAGTGCAATTTCCAGTGCCTGTGTGAGGGGGGGATGGCAGAGAACACCAAGAGTAGAACCAAACGCCTCCAGCGATGGCCATCAGCGCATGTGAGAATGGTAGGCAATGACGTGTGTTCTTTGACCGTGTTAGCTCCAATGCAGCCATCAGTGCCTGTGATCGTGGCAGGGAATCGCAGCAGCCCGGGCTCGGGACTATCCCCGTCGGCAGGTGCCCTTGCCCTGAGTCTGAGTTCCGTGCTTCACCCACAGTGCTGAGTTTCGTGCTGCTCCAGCCGGCAGGGGTAGTAAAAAGAGTTTTGCCTTGCTAGCGAATGATTGATTCGGGAACACACCCAAGTTACTTCCGAATCATCATGCCAATGATGCCTCTCACAGTTCCGTTTATTGTGGAGCGACGTGAAAGAATGAAGTTGTTAACATCCTGCGAACCCAAAAACCGTTTTTTAGTCATACGGCTTTGACGTGTTTTTTTGGTAATTACGGGTTACGGGTTTTTGATTCCCCAATCATGGTTGCTCCAGCCTTCCCATTTTGCTTGCGGGGGACCTGGAACACGGGAACAAAAGATTGTTCAGTTGTCTTGCTTACAGACTTGGGCCAAAAGGCTTGGCTGTAGTCGACCTCTTTATGGCCCTTTCACCCAAGAAAGGATTGGACTGACCAGTTTTCATGATCATGTGCTGCCTGAAGGATCTTGGTCCAAGTTTGCTGAACAGTGCAGGGTTGTGGTTGGAAAGTGCTGAAACTCTGTCTGCTGGCACCGGCGGACGGCGGTGGTTGGAACTCTAGGCGCGACTAGCTGAGTTTGCTACAGGGAGCGTAGGTTACGATTCCCAGTATAGTATACGTCAAATTTCACATGTTGGACCACCAATTCCGAAGACTGGTTGCTGGGTCTAGAAACCAGTGCACTCTGAACCCTCTATGTGAGTCGGTGCAAGCCGACGAAGACCCTTTCTTGCAAACACTATCGTGCATTTTTCTGTTAGGGCTGGTCGGTCTAGGGGTTAAACCTTAAGCAGTGGTGGCGCGAACTGGTTTCAACCTGCTATGCTAGGACTTCGTCGAAAGATGCTGTAGGATCAGCAGTAGGATATCCCCATTCGCTGTTGGCTGGCGTGTGGCGCAGCGCTATCTAGTGATGGCTAAGAAAGCTTGGGAGTTCCCCCCGAAACGTGAACCCGCTCTGCAAGTCGAAGAGGTCATCGGTCATTTTGTTCAGCACAATGTCAAAATTGTCCCGATGGCTTTTTGAAGGATGTTGAAGGCCCCTCGATGAATTATAATTGCTACAGGCCATCCCAGAAGTGTCCGGCGGGAACTCTCCTTTTTGAGGGGGTCAATTTTTGAATCCATCCCCGGTCAAGTAAAAGCCCAAGCTTCTGGGGATTTGGCATAGTACTGTAGCTTTTCGGAGTTGCAGCGAATAACACGCGGCTGTTGAAAGAGCTTCCCTGCAAATTGACTCCCGTCTTGATGTTGCGAACAGATCGGATAGGATGCCTACGCCTGAAGGGCCTGCTG
Organism: Symbiodinium sp. clade C Y103; assembly: GCA_003297045.1. Lineage (NCBI taxonomy): Eukaryota > Dinophyceae > Suessiales > Symbiodiniaceae > Cladocopium > Cladocopium sp. clade C. The sequence goes on from BGPT01000206.1 coordinate 520,323, forward strand.
CCTCTACCAATGGCTCCCTGTAGTATCATTACTCCTGACTGTTTGAACCCCCTGCCCTCGTCTCCATGGATGTAGCAAGGGATCGTTCTGGATAGCGACAGTTTGTTTTCAGAGCCAGCCTTGAATACCCCAAAGTCTGGCCATTCAACACTATACCTTCGCCAAAATTCTAGTACCATCAGCAACATGGACCCACCAATTTGTAGGTCTTTTTTCGAAAACCGGGTTTTTCCATGCATGTTTCCAAAAAACCCGTTTTTTCTCAAAAAAGCATGGTTTTTCGGAGTGTTGATCGGCATTATACATACATTACGTATGGTAACCTTTTGGGATTGCTATGGAATGATGACCCTTGTCTCGAAATAGCGAAAACATGTGATAACTGAATCACCCAAATGTCTGAAAACCTGAATGGAAAGAATTTGTGCCGAAAATCCCACCAAAGGAGAATAGTTGTCTTGCTAGCATGTTTCTTACCTATTTCAGATGGAATACCGCAATTCCCAGCCTAGAATTTTTGATTTTTGGAGTTTCCGGCCGGAAATTTTCTATTTCCGGAAGGAAATTTTCTATTTCTGGAATTTCCGGCCGAGAATTTGAAGCTCCCGGCCGACTTGTTTTTCCGAATTTTGATGGGAAATCCTAAAATATCGCGATTTTATCGGATTTTCGATAGATTTTTTGGGTCCACCATGAAAAACCCATATTTTACCCAACCTAAGCCGTACTAAACCCATCATTTTCCGATACTAAACCCATATTGTGGGAATCCTTAAAAAAAAACAGTTTTTGAGAACCCATAATTAACCCGTAAAAGACCCATAATTAACCCATACTAACCCGTACGAAAATTATGTTTTTTTTCCCTCCAGAAATTAGTGGCTGTGACGCTGAGTTTTTCGACTCAGTGTAAAGGACACCACATATGAGCGCCAATTATACCAATGCCGAAAATGNGTGACGCTGAGTTTTTCGACTCAGTGTAAAGGACACCACATATGAGCGCCAATTATACCAATGCCGAAAATGATCCATGCCCGACATTCAAGCATGTTTAGATACATCATGCTGTGTGTTTTGATTTTCTGCACTTGTAGCTAATTGAATATGACACTTTTGGACGCAGCACATTTCTGAACAAAGTTGGGCCATCACTNTTGTAGCTAATTGAATATGACACTTTTGGACGCAGCACATTTCTGAACAAAGTTGGGCCATCACTACATATCCGCGATAGTAATCTTTTGCTGGCATAAAGAATCAGATCCAATTCTGACTTGAAGAGCGCCCGCAATTGGAGAAAACCTACTTAGCACGATGGTATTGATCAACTACTTGCTGAAACCCAACAAGTAGNTTCTGACTTGAAGAGCGCCCGCAATTGGAGAAAACCTACTTAGCACGATGGTATTGATCAACTACTTGCTGAAACCCAACAAGTAGATCAAGAAGAAAAACAAATACTTGATTCTTCTAAAAATTACACAAAATCATTGAAAATCAAAAAACTCTAGGTATATATACATATAGCACATGATCCGAGTCGGCAAGATTCGACCTTCCCAGTCACTAAATTCGTCCCCTAAAGCCAGGTCATTGAAGATCACAAGTGCGGACGCCTTCCGAAAAATGGGGAGCCGGGAGATGGGTGTCGGAGTTTCTCATAGTGATAGTGACATGATGATATCTACCTAGACCCTCCAAGTCCCCGTAACAATGGAGTATTTTAGTCCTTTAGCCTGCAATTTAGGACTTTGAGCCACTTTTCTGGGTACTTGGAACGTCTGGGTAGCCTGCATTGATGCTTTGTTTTTGAAATTCGATTTCAATGCTCATTGCTATAGTCAATGGTTTTATTCAACGGAATAAAAGAAGACACCAAATCCGTTTTCGCCGGAATCACTACTTTCACTATGTATTATTTGTTGCGAGGAATCTACTGCGTTCCTTTTCAAGGCTGGAGGTATTTGGTGTGTCACTGGCCGCCACAGTCATCGTTGAATCCCTCGTACAAAAAAAGTTAGATATTTTGACATTAGAAAAATATAACAGTTAAGAATTGATTATATGAATTTGAATCTGACTGTATGACATCTACATCATATTCCTAACATTAGTAATAAACTCGTCATATTCTTACGGTATCATACATTAGTGTCCTGTTTCTTAACATTTTAACAACATATTGTGCCCTACACCAAGGAACACCGACCCTAACGTATGCCACCAATGACGCAGCGACACTCCCGAGATCGCTTCTATGGCTGGTGGGCACCGGCAGTTCAGCGCTGGCGGGATGGTGTGTCGGGGCTCCTCGGGGAAGTTTCCCAGGTTTCGTCAGGAGGGGGGACTGGGAAAAATGGTGAAGAACTGTAGGTTATGATCATATAACCAACTGGTTTGATCAACAAAATGTAGAATATATATGGATATATATATATATATATGATGATATATGTATACAATATTGGGATGTATAATGGGGTATACAACTCACTGTGGTTTCACCAATTTTGTATATATAACGGTTAAATGATGTTAAATCATGTTAAATCATATTAAATCATGTTAAATCCCATGTTTGTTGGGTAAATCACTTAAAATCCATCACATTTTTTTTGGTCAACTGCCATTTTTGATGGTCAAAAAAGTCCTCGCTTTCCCGGACCAGGTCTATGTCTTGCGCAGAGTGCACTACGAACGCATCGAAGGGGTCACCGGAGCCCAGCCATCACGACCAGTGGAAGGGCCCGTGCGACGTTTGGTGCACGACGGTGGAAGAGCCTAATTGGAATATCATGGGAATATCATGAGAATCTAATGGGAAATATGGGAATATGTGTAGTGATGGGACATATGACATTCATCATGGGAATAAATCATAGGCTATTCATAGGTTATCTAATGCAAAATGTCTGGGTTCTAATGGGAATATCTGTGGATTTATCTAACATTCCCAGACCTTTTTTGGCATCCAGTTTGGCCCGTGAACTTAAGAGAAATCATAGAACTCCATGGTGAATAGATGTTAACAGATGGTAAATAGAGAATTATTACAGGAATATCATTGGGATATAGTTAGGATTATACAATGAGATACAACGGGATATTCATCTGGGATCTTACCCTCTGGTAATCAAACGTGGCTGGGAAATCCCCGGTGCTGGCTGGGAAATCCCCGAACCAAATGGAGGTCTAGAGTTGGGAAGATCATGGTTTTTGTTGAATTGCTGGAGGGTAGACTGGGATCCAAGATGGGCTAAGGATAAACAAAAAGGCACCTTTATCCGCCATGATTCATGGACAGGGTCACTCCAGAGTCACCATTGAAGCCACGATCGCTTTGGTTAGACGGACGCGGCAAGGTCGTTGCAGGATAGATGGACGTTTGTTTATGGATGATGTTTAATCACCATTTTTAATGGGAAAATGCACTATTTCTATGGCCATTTTCAATAGCTACGTTTGATTACCAGAGGGTAAATGATATTTGATGTTTATGTTTACGGTTTCTCCAGCTGGAGCTTGCACAACAGGCAGCCCCACTGGGAGTTACACAACCATTTCACGCAAAGACCTTGCAACGGTGGTCATAAAACTACCCGAAGCATTTCCCTCAAAAAAATCAACAGATGCAGTACAAATGCTACATCATGCCGATCATCATGCTACTCCTTGGTGTTGTCAAGTTCTTTGCATTTTGACAAAAGGCTTGCCAGAAAAAAAAACTGCTGTGTTTCAGTTTGCTTCGCCCAAAACGCAGACAGAAGGTCAATTTGTAAGTGTGTCGCACTCAACCGCCACATAAGTTGTTCAGCAATCACGGAAAGTATCATGTATCGGGTTTTAGGATCATATCACCAATTGATATCACTAAAAATATTAATGTGATTTACTGACTAAGATACTAAAGATCAGTGATTTTTATGGATCACTATCTCATTTGATCTTGGTAAAACAAAGTCATAAACCATCCCCAATTTCACCATTTTTTTAGGCGGTATAAACCATTCCCAAATGGCTGGTTTATGGCAATCCATCGCCTAGGCCATGAGATCGAACCTCAGTTGAGGGGGGGGGGTCAGTCAGCACCCCCCATGTTTTTCACGGGTCATGGTTAAGAGGGAAGCGAACTAGCCATGGAGGCATATAGCTGGGAAAATCAGCTAGAACTATGAGGAAATATGAAATAACGATAATGATTCTTGGGCTGGAAAGACAACAACGTTGGATACGGATCAAGGTTTGGTCATGGATTCAGATATTTCAAGTATCAAACCAACCCAAGTCACCAAGCCTAAATTCATGTTTGCGTTCCTGGTGATCTTGTGAATGGGATTATTTTCTGGAAATCACCATCGTTGGTACACACATCATCTAGACATATGTTGTATTTTGGGGTGCTACATGGTCCAGCTTGGAACTAGATGTAAAATGATGTAAACCACATTCAAGAATGACTATCATATAGTCATAAATGTCATATGACAACATCCCCCTTGATTGAAGCCCTATGGAATGGAATGACCTGTTCACCGTACAGAATGTTCAGTTCTACCCTAAAAACCTATCTCGCCGGCGGTGAATCGTTGACCCGTTTCGGTTTGGTGTTCCGCCCCACGCCTTGGCAGAGCAGAGGTGAGATCTCCTTAAAGATGAAAGACATGGTCGCTCGGCAGAAGCTATGGATGTGGGTAGTCAGAATCTTCGGTATGGCCATGGAAGCCATAGAAATACATATGGCCATAGAAATTGATCTAGATATTGAAGATATCCATTATTATCCATAGGTTTAACACGAGGGTTGGAGAGAAACTATAGTGCAGGCAGGGTCCTATCACACATATTCTATACAGTTTAGTGAAACCACCCACCCATCTGATGAACAATGGCCCCTTGTTCAAAGGTATCCCAAGGTACGGTGCAATACGCAACGCTGTAGTTTAACGTATTTCGGGACTAGTCCGTATAATATTCTGTAATCTGTGGCAGACGTCAAACACCTTATACATAATTTAAGTGGTACTTTTTCAAGTCAAATTCAGGTGCTTGCTGGCGCCAGGTGCACAAACAACCCCCATCCTGTTTGATGATCCCAAAGAAACAGAGCACGTTACAGACCTGGCAATATGCTGGCTGGATATAGCTGTACAGACCTGGTATGTGGTTCACAAGATGAATTCAGCATCACAAAGCCCTGTTGCTGGCTTGCAATTTCACATCCCCAGGTTTTTACCACTGTTGTTGATATTCCGCAACGCCATGAATGCTTGGGATGAGGATCCAATGGGCTCTTCGTGACGGGAATGTCCACATTTTCCAGGGGAGATTCTCCCTACAGTCGAGACCGCCAGGAAAAGAGAGCTGGTTTGGAAGCTCAGTGAGTTGGACGAATCGAGAGATCTTTGTTGAATTCTTGACTCATGACAGACGATCTGATCCATCATTTGTAGAGATGACTTATAGCAAGCCCCAAAAAATCCTTTGTATGCTTTGTGTGATCCCCACCGTGGCATACCCTGACATAGGAGAATCCTCAATAAATGGTGTTTTTTTTAAATAGGAACATCTTCTACCGGGTGGATGTTCCGCGCCGTTGGCTCCCCATTTGGCCATTTCCGCTGCGAGACAACGAGAAGAGCGATGTGCGGAGTATCTCGAAGATCGAGATGGTCGGGACCTCCTGCGGATCAGAGGAATTGTGCATTTAACATGAATTGACCAGCATAGACATGGTTGGATGTTGGGTGTTTCAATTGTATCTACAGCTACACCCAAAAACGACACTCAAAATTTTGGACTTAGACTTGTGAAACATCCAGGGGATGAGGATCCCAGCTGACAGCCGCATATTTATTTCGTGGGGCCTGGGTGGAACAACAATGGTTTGGTCACCCAGATATACCCAGATTATCCCAGATTGTGAACTCCAGATTCAGAAAACTATAGGCCTTGTCCAGTGGTTAGGAGGAAACTGGGGAACTATGGGTATCCAATGGTATCCATATTCCGTATATTCATATTTATATTTATATACCCTTTAAATGGGAGCCAAGGAGTTACGAAGAGTTTCTCAACCGCATGATTAGTTCTTGAATTGTCGCGATCATTTTTAGCTTTCGGAAGATACGGCAGGTTAAAGCGTCCTGCAGTTGACACTCTCAGGTTTTAGACCAATTTTCAGGGTTTCTAGGTAATTTACACCTAAACATGTTTCATGAAACTGCCAGTCTCATGGACTGGTATCCATGGAACAACAACACAAGCCCATAGTCTGGAGGCCGTCACGTTTTTATAATACCAATCGTTGATAATGCAAAGCTGATGCTAGACTACTGAATGACGGCACATGTTGCAGAAAGGATCCCATCAACGTGCATCTAAGTGCAGATCTGTTATTGGGCAGCTTCCCCAAAACGTTTGTCGTTCATAGAGGTTGCTCCTTGTTTCTGATCCGTCGAATCATGGTGAATCCCAAGGGTCATCCAGGTGAAAACCCTTCGATTCCCTTCGTTTGTGAGTAAAATACCTGCATTTTCGCTGATGTCCTCAGATTCTGGACTTGGGGCGAGATTCACAACTTTTGCCGCGCAAAAATATGATTCTGTGTTGGTGATTTGCGGCTCCCGGAAGCTGAGGTCACCATCATCGCTCCCGCCGTGGTCTCGGCCTTTTCCTTCGGCTACTTAGTCCGGGACGCCCAGCTCGGCGCTTCAGCGAGGAGAAGTGGTCGTTGAAGCATGAAAATTGATGGCTTAACCCTGCAACATGGGTAAAATTGGTGGCAACAACCATGGTTGTCCGGTTCCAATTTTCCCGAAAAACCCATTGACATATTTGGTTGCAGGTTTCCCAGAGTTTGGGACTTGAATATTTTATCGAAACCACAGGGCTGGTGAAGATATCCTTTCAAGTGACTTAGAATAACTTTAGGATTGACACCACCCAGCTATGGTGGAATGCCTGAGGCTGGACGTGCTGTCAGCAGCTATCAATGGCACAAACAGTTGAGGCAGGGAGCGGAAGCATGGCAGCAGAGATTGATGGCTCAGGGGTAGAGATTTATAGATTTGCTATTGAAATGATTTATTGGGTGAACAACAGATTTTTAATGATGGTAAAAAGAGTGGTGCATCCAGCAATTTTGGCGAAGTTGATATAGAAACATCTCTGAGAAACCCTGTTTTAAGCACCACACATTTTCCCGAGGTTGCAAGATTCACTGCAGGTATTCAGGTATTCATTCAAGGGAAGTTTTTCAGGAAATCGGAAAGCCATTTGACTGGAGGGGTGTACTGCATTTTTGCTTGCACAAGTCCTGCCACAATTTATTTGTCCTTTGCATCCATGTGGAAGGAAACTCACAGCAAACCAATGTAGGTTCAAAGAACATGGCTTTCCTGTAGCATTTCCTTGGCAAACTGATCGAAAGGTTGATTAAGATCTGATACTTCTCAACTGTCAATGGATTGCTTTGTGGGAAAATTGACACTGGAAGCCCTGGCTTTTACCCTCAAATATAGGGCTTTTAGCCGCATTTTTTTTGTCAATGTCAAACAAGGTCAAGAGCTTGGGTACAAGGTTAGTATAATGCTATATTGTAGATTTAAACCATAAACCAGCTGGAAAGTGATGCTGAAACTTTCTTGGCAGCCGCAGGCTTCAGACGGGTCTGACTCAAAATAAAGTTTACGCTCGAACCCTGGAGCCCGGAGCGGGGTTCGACCAGCTGCAGTGGGTCCTAAGTACGAAACATCCAGGTGTTGGTTTATCCCTCAGAAAGGATATGGATGTGTCTGAAATGGGGTATTTACTCCCCAGTTATGTTCATTTTGATAGTGAAAATGCTGATTGATCAGTGGATTTGGAGGTACATGAGGTACCCTGTCTTCAGACAAAGTCATATAGATGTTAGTTGGAACTAAAACGAGTTTTCACCTCTTGGTCTCAAGCCTTTTAAAGGTGCATTCTAAAGGTGTTGGAAGGTGATGACTAAATTTGATTCATTTAGTAGGCACAAGAATTGTACAAGGTGGTGTTTCCCAAATATGCTGTGTTGGTCGAGTTTCACCATACTAACTAGTCCGATATATCATCATATGTCTGCCATAAACGGTACTTGAACTAGTTCTTTCAATGAACTAAGCCGTCTATTGGGCACTACCTTGTAGGTAGTGGATACCATCATTCAAAAACCTTTCACTGTAATCCCATATACTAGTCCGAACAAAGCAACCACCAGTTCGCGAGGTTTCGAACAAGTAGTTCGTGGTCTCGAACAGTTTTCCATACTTTTCCATATTGCCATTGTCAAGCTTGGCTAGATCGCGCAGTTTGGGCGGGATTGAAAAACCATGAAAAACAGGCATTTCGATACCCATGATGTTTCGATTCCCGTTCTGAGATGGAGGACCATACTGCAGATACCCTGATATTCCATGTTTTCAATTGGAATTCCATGATCCCAAACTGGAGGTATCCGTACCTTTTCAAACCATCTTTTGGGGGATCCGTCCCTGAAAAATAGCCCGTAGACCTTGTTTATGGTAGGTACCCCCAAGTTAGGTTTCTGAAATGGCCATTGATCTTTCGACTATAGCCCTATAGCACAGATGTTTCCTACATTTGGCACCGCGCAAGACGGAGATAAGTCTAACATCTCATCATCTAGCCCAGCTTGAGGTGAAAAAAACGCATGGTGAATCCCAAGTGAGAATAGCTGAACATTATTCTCTGGTGTCATCAAACATGACTGGCAAATCCCTTAGAACATTGGTGGTTTTTATTGGGGATTGTCCAGCTAACCATGGTTGATTCCCGGAGGGTATCTATCCCCCAAATTGGATGGTGTCATTTTTCCAGAGAATGACCTAGTGAAGATTGCATTGGTCCATTGTAACTCATATTAGCACCCGGTGGTTGAGCCATGGCTCTATGGGTCAAGCTTGATTTGGGACTTGGATGTACTTAGATTGTTTTGGCTATACATGGGGATAGGTCCCAAACCAGCAAAAAGATGCAAAAAGATCTAGGCTCCGGCATCAAAGATGGCGAGAAATTCTCCTAAAAATAAAGGGCTTTTCTGGAAAATCATCTACAAAACTGGGATTTTCCATTGCCATGTTTGATTACCAGAGACTCCAAGTAGTAAAGTACCCACTAGAAGGGCCATAGCAAAACTAATTGGGGCTATGTCCAGCCATACCAAATATTAGGCGGATGGGATTTGATCCTAAGCAGCTTGAACAATACTTCACTTGCAGGTTATCTAAGATTGGCAATGTGCCTAATATTAAGCAACACCATTGTATGGTCCCAAAAAAGTGTTTTATCCCCTGCGTCCATCATCGTTTCTGGGGGGTGTTTCATATGAATGGGGGAAGGGATTAGTGATCACTATCCACCCTTTGGCAAGCTAACATAGCTATTGAAAACCACCAAGTTCGTTCAATGTTTGTCCCTTTCTTCATGCCCATGTTTGATGGAAGATTTAACACGTATTGCTCTCGAAAACCGGTATTTTTTGATAGGTAACAATGGATACTCCTCTATTATCCTCCATTTATAGAGGATTTTGGCATGAACACATATTAACACCAGCATTTATAGAGAATTTTCCCATTAGCAATCATTAACATTTCCATTTATAGATGATTTTCCCATTAACACCTCCATTTATTATCGAGGATTTTTCGTCGTATGAAATGGACCAATCCTGGGCAGCCGTCAGACTGCAGGTCGCGGTGATCCCCGCGCCCCAATTCGAGGTCCGTTGTTGTGCGCTCTCTGATTATTTAAGGTGAATATTATATCTATAATAAATACATCTGTACATATATATATATACATTGTATATATTATATAATACCCTGTGGTTATTTAACACAGCCATGGAAAATGCACCATTTATAGATGGTTTATGGTGATTTACCTATTACAGATGGTAGTTTTCCATGGCTATGTTAAATAACCAGAGGGTATATGCTACATAGTAACCCCCAGAAAGATCGAAACAAAATTCACCACTATTCTTAGTAGGAGTTTTCTTTTCGATCTATTTGGGGGTTACTATACAGTACAATAGTCCATTCTATAAGATCAATAATGATCCATACATATGTATATATACATATGTTTGCCAGAACAATCCAAACATATTGATGTATTCAATATATTGTCATAACCATGAATCATCCATGTAAGATGTACGATCATGATAGTTTATTTGCACCATCATATATATTGCAATCCACATAGACCATCATATATGCAGAAAGTTAACTTTAATCATTACCATTACATTTGTTGATTATACCATATATATATATATACCATATATATTATATATATATCATATATATATGTATATCATATATATATATATATATCATATATATATATATCATCATATATATACATCATATATATATATATATATCATATATATATTATATATGTATCATTCTGATCTGTATAGACCATCATATACGGATGATCGAGCTGGTTCAATGCGTCATATATACCATCAGAATCCATTATACATTATGACAATGTATGGTCAATCATATGGATTATATCATATATAACATCATTATGGATTATGTATGGATTATATATTGGTGGTACATTAACGATGTATGTGGATTACATAATGTATATATATATCATATGTACCATATATATACCATTAGTTACTACATAATACTGGTTCATGTACAATTGCGCGTACACAAGGATTATTACCCTTTTCATTAAACTATTATTATTTCCATTATAGTAACATTCTTCAGCCATTTGTTGATTATACATCATTTACCACCTGTATTATTATTGTTATTGTTGGTAAACTTGCTATACCATTTGTTGATTATTGTGATCATACATTAGTATATAAATCAATGAACATCATTCAGGGATTTTAACGTTACTATTACTATTCCCACAACATTACTCATATGGAGTACATATGGATTAATTACATCATATATATATAATTATATAGATGTACACCAAATATAAACCACATATATATATATATAGATGTCACATATAATTATATATATAGAGATGTTTATATATATATATATATATATATGTATACCACATATACCATCGTTTTTCCATTAACAACCTACATCAAATGACTTCCGCAGCGGAACATCCACCAGGCCAAGACCTTGGCGCGAGAACTGGAACGCGCCATCGGGCAGAACACGGAGGCCTTGGAAACGAGGTGCGGCCAGGGGAGCAGTTGAGGTCTCGGAGGGACCTGGAAAATCACCATTTGTTTACCCTTTGGTAAACTAACATAACTATGGAAAATCACCATATTTAATGGGAAAATCCACTATAAATGGCCATTTTCAATAGCTATGTTAGTTCACCAGAGGGTAAGTGGTAAATCACCATGGGATTTTTTAAAAATCAACTGGAAAAAGGGTTGTGAATAAGGAAATCATCGTGAAGATCCCATGAGAATCGCATGAACATCTTAAAAAAATAAAACATCCAAATAGCATCATGCCCAGAACTGGGGTTGGTAAGTGTCCTAATGTTTCACATCATACAACTAGAAAAGGGGTGAAAAGGGATATTGATATATTCTCCAACAGATACTTGAAGGTGATGTGAAACAAATCCCCAAAAAGGGACATTTACCAACCTCTGCAAAAGGAAAATCTTCAAACTACATGGGCCATGGTTTCCTATGTTGGGGGGATTTCATAGAACTGAAAATAGGGTGTCCACGAGGGTTTTTTCAAGCAAACAAAGATATGACACATCAACAAGAATTGGGGTGTTCAGGGCTAAAAATAGGGCCTCAAGAATGAACCCCCAAATTTTGACACCATCAATATTTCTTGGTTGAATCTGAAAAAAATGAGTTTCAAAGGGAAAACAAACAGTTTTTGGACAAAAAATAAATGCAAGGAAGAAGTGGTACTATGTGATACTATAGATTTGATCTAGCCAGCAATCAACGTGAACTTCGACCACGAAAAATGAAGATCCAACTTAAGATGAGTTTTCCTTCAGCCATTGATACTGCATCGGAAATTTGAGTATGTCGAACTTAAAAATGGCGTTCCTTTTCCAGGTAGACCACCAGTATTTTGCAACTAAGAGTCGAACATGGTACCAAATCTAGCTCAGTTTTTGTTGGTCCAACGTAGGCAATTTTGCGAATGGTAGGTAAAAAATTGTCGATGACTTGAAACATGTAAAACTGGACGAAGATCCCATTCTCACACAGTTTTATTTTTCGCACAACTTATCAAAGGTGATCGCCACGGAAGTGATTTGGGACCTGATTGAGCTCTATAGCTCCTATTGCATTCTATTATTGGGATACCATGGGATACATATCCAAGTACCCCCCCCAAAAAATGATATTTGCCGTATTTATCTTAGTATTTATGCCAATATTGGAGTACTTTGGCGCAGTTTTACGGGTGCCCGGTGGCTCTAGGTAGATATGATATTATATTTAGCTACTCGAACTTCAATTTTTACGGATGACTTCGTTCTTTGGGCAGTTTCAAAAATCCTACTGTAGGTGGTGATGATTGTTAGTGCTACTGATTATACTGGGGAGTCTCGTAATCGATCATGAGAATCCTAATCAAACATGAGTTCCACTGCTTATTTGGCCTGATCCAATGAAAGATGAGCTGTGTAACCCCGAAAAAGATAAACCAACAATAAGATCCTACAAGTAAAATCCTACCAAGATCGTGATAAATTTAGTGGGAGTTTCAAGATCCTACAATGGAGGTACTGTACCATGTGAGGCCATACCTTGCGGTGAAATTCCCTTACATAGCCTTTACATAGGCCTTATATATACATGGTAGGTACCTCCAATTTCCTATTTTCCATTCATAAAGATTCCTACAAGGTAGGTTCCTGAAAGCATTTTCCATGAAAATAGATGACCTACAATCTGATACATGGTGGGTTCCTGAAATGCATGGGAAAGCTCGCCTCCCAGGTCACCCTGGTTCTGGCGCCGGTCCAATGGCGAAACAGAGAGCGAAAAGTGGTGTTTTTCGGGGTGAAACAACTGGATAATGACTTGAAGATATAGGGCTGGGGATTTAATTCCTAGATTTATCATGAGTTTTCACGCAAAACTAGGGGATCTTACCTATAGGAAAAATGGTGATAGCATGGGGATATGATGGGAATAGCCTCTGGTAATTTGTGCCATCTTAGTTAGTTAGGGAAATCGTCTATGAATGGATCATTTTCTACCTCTACAGCTTTGGGACCGATTTCATGCAATGACCTCCGATGCCCGATCACGCCCGCGAGCGAAGGTAAAAATCACAAACCAGTTCTGGGAAACACAATGGGGATTTGGAATGCAAGAGGATTTTTGTAACCTGGAAATGGAACTGCATTTTTTTGGGATGTTCAAGTTTGATTTCAAGGGTGTGAGTGAAAGGAGGTGATTGGCCACTTGCGAATTGTTTACCAGAGTGGCGAAGTGCGTTTGTCCAAAAATGGAGCGTACCAAATTGCTGTTTATATAAATGGGAAGTGTGTTTTTCTAAACCAAGGGAGCCATGGTGGTTTGGGGCTGGTGTTGTCCCAAAATTGTCAGTCAAATCCATGTATGCGAACATCCCAGGCGGATTTTAGTTGCTTACGATGGCCGTCATCGGCACATTGGTGGTCATTGTAACTATGAAGCATAAACAATAACCATGAGAACCCCAGAACCCATATCTCGGTTTTAGTACACCCCATAATTACCATGTCAATGGGAATTGTGAATTCCAAGACCACTGGATTGTAGGGATATCTATGGGTATCCCATTTTTTGACAAACCCAAGTCTGCGAAGGTATGTGAAATCCACCCTTTGTATATAGATCATGTTCCGGGGGGAAATGGTGTTTCATGTTTTTGTCCACATTTTATTTCTTACTGTAGTTTTGCTGGAGGATAACCTTCCACAAAAGCTGCAGCCCACCCACCTTCGGATTCTTTTTCGTGGCTCTTGAGCGGGAAGGGCGTTCCCTCCCCACGGCCGGGGCCGGTCACCATGTCATGCAGGTATTTTGCATGGACTTACAAAAGAAAACACCACTCTGAATCAGAAAAGAATCTAACAGTTACATCCAGATCTATTGGGTTCATTGAAACCTCAAAAAGGCAACATCTCCAACATCTCAGCAAGAGTCACAGAAATCCCGCCGGCCCGACTCATTTCACCACCGCCTCTCTGCCGTGCAGTTTCGGCTTGCCTTTGTCGATATGGACCCGGCATTGCCGCGGAAACCAGTGCTGACTGACTTGACTTTTAGCAATTTCCTACCTTTCAGAAGTGAGTGAATGAAGACAACAAGAAAAAAAGGTCCGGTGATCCCAATTGTGATGCCATTCGCATTCCGCCCATCCCTGCCGTTCAGGACAAGGCGATCCCCTGTGGCAGCAAAATCTGCACCAAGAGAATTAAAGCAAGAGAGTCGCTGGCCTCAGATGATCCATGGGGATTGGATGACTGATCAGATACTACAAATGTTATAATATACCAATGTATCATACAACATTCGATATAATATTGTATGATATTAAGACGCAGAGTCTTATGTTATCTTGTGTTTTGTCTATAGTTGTTTGGCACATTTGCAGCATGTGGTAATTTGCAAAGGGAGACGGTGGTGCCATTTACATTTAACAATAAATTGGATGTAACCTTCAAAAAAAACATGGGATTTCGACATCAACAATCAATGTGGATCCAGCCAACAACAAAAAACTTGGGTTGCCTTCAAGAATGGGGATTTGCAGTATCTATAGACCGCGGGGAAGAAATTTTGGTTTGAAACAGCTACGAATGTGGGAGTTCAGGAACGACCATTGGAGCAGAAAGGGGGTATCTGATGATGTATAATTACAATCGGATAATGATATAGCTATATAATTATCTGATGATGTATAATTATAATCTGATATAGGCCTATGGGGATGGGTCAAAACCTATTATAGTATCCATTTTAATGGGATGAACATTCATGAATCCCAGCTATGACTTGATGTTCACGAACGGTACCAGGGTTTTGACTATTAGACATATATAAACGGGGTATGTACCCGCAGTTCAAACCTACCTGCTGGGATAAGAACAGCCTCGGATGTTCCGTGACCTCAAGTGACAGCTAAGTTGGCAGATAGTCATCCCATCGAATTCTTTGGGGGTTTCTTAAGTCATGGGGGATCCCCAAAACGTGTTTTTTTTTTCAATGCTGGAAACTCAAGAAAAAACATGGATGATTTGGGGGTACCCCCATGACTTATAGGAAACCTCTATAATATATCATTACCATAGAGCCAATCGTTCAGCAAATGGCAAACAAAAACACCAAGGGAGGCCGATGCCAATCTGGCACCAGATTCGGAATTGGCGAATGTTCGGCTGTTTCGGTTCAAGTTGCAGCGACCTTTGGGGCTGTGCGATCGATTACAGCTGCCAATTGTCCTTCATGATTAATGAGTCACAATTAGTCGACAACAGTATTGCAGAACACCAAGTTTGTTGGGAGATACACAGTAGCATGATTTTAAAGCGTTACGTAGGGGAAAGGAGCCTTTGACAGGTTTGTTGACACATATTTTGTTCCAACATCAAAATGCTACAGCATGTATATTTTGTTGAGCAGTGTTCGGATTTGAGCCGGAACACTGCCACATGGGGAACACTGCCACAATGGAGGTTGCTTTCCTTGCATCCGGGGAGAAGCTAACAGTTCTTACTGCAGATCAGTTCGATGGACAAACCGCAAAAGCAGTGAAGCAAACACTGGCAGCTAAGATTGGTGTCACCAGATTCAGA
Organism: Symbiodinium sp. clade C Y103; assembly: GCA_003297045.1. Lineage (NCBI taxonomy): Eukaryota > Dinophyceae > Suessiales > Symbiodiniaceae > Cladocopium > Cladocopium sp. clade C. The sequence goes on from BGPT01000206.1 coordinate 536,163, forward strand.
CAAAGACTCTTTCTGGAAGATGGTGCTCGTGAGATCCCGGACGACGAGATTCTGGTTTCCACAGTGTTGAAGATCCATTTGGTGGTCTTGGAGTTTTGCCCACCTGATGCCGAGCAAAACAAGCAGATGTTTTCTGCATGCAGGAGGAACGATTTGGTTACACTGGAACAGTTGCTGAAACAGCCTCTGGATCCGAACGGTGGGATTGGGTGGCAGCCACTGCACTGGGCTGTACAGCACGGCCACATTGAGCCTACGCGGCTACTGCTTGAGGCACGGGCAGAGATAGATGCAGCAGGTTTTTTGGGAGTGACAGCCTTATGCCTTGCAGCTCAAGAAGGCCATCTTGATATCGTCCGCTTTCTCATCGAAGTTGGGGCCAACAAGGATCAGCGTAGAACAAACGATGGGTCAACTCCACTGCATGCTGCAGCTGTCCAGGGTCATCTCGACATTGTCCGCTTTCTCGTGGAAGTTGGAGCCAACAAGGATCAGCCTAGGTCGGACGATGGGTCGACACCATTACATGTTGCAGCTGTCTTGGGGCGTCTTGAGATTGTCCGCTTTTTGGTGGAAGTTGGGGCCAACAAGGATCAGCGTAGAACAAACGATGGGTCAACGCCGTTGCATCTTGCAGCTGAGGCAGGTGATTATGATGTTGTTCGGTTGCTCGTTGAGGCAAGTTCAGATCCTGGCAAAGTGACTTGTAGTGGCGAGACTGCGTGGCATTTGGCAGTACGAAATCACCACACCAGAATAGCTTTCGTTCTGGCTGAGTTCGGGGCCAATGCGCCCTGAAACAAGGCGCGGCAGTGAGAAAACAGTATGCTGAGCAAACCCCGAAACCTCTGTTGTCTAACGGGTTGGCCAGCAGGCTTAAGGATTCTTTTGTTATAGAATGTTATAGATGTTAGATTATAGATAGAGAGATTTTTATCAATGAAGGATGACCAGTCAATTTCAGGTTTGTCTCAAAGATTCAACCCTAACCCCCATGGTTTTTCATCATGCTCCCTATTAAGATATTAATAGTAACAGATAGTAAACAGATTGTATTAGCCATGCTGAGATATACCCCATTTTGATATAAACGCATTTGCGAGACATACTAATGAAATCCGTGTTGCTGAAAGTTAGCATTTTTAATTTTATACCCGAATTCTTCTCCATGGTTGTTGGTTGATAGTTGAGATGCTATTTTGCATCAATGGCTCCCGTTTTTCTTCCGCTTTACATGTGTCGAAATCCCTGCGGATGTGTTGTTGACATCCCATCCAAACATTGCAACGGGCAAATCTATGCCCCTGTTTGTGAACAAACCTTGTGACTTTGTTGTTTCAAAGATCGCATCTTGGGTTCTTGTTTCCGATAGAATTTTGATGTATATAGTTTCATGAGTTGTTTCACGAACAAAAAGGAATTTTGTTGGGATATCATGGGCAAAAAGTGATTTTAAAAAAGGAATGTTATCACCAACAAAATTATATTTGAATGTGTCTGAAAATGGGCTACACCCCAATGTTTGCTATTTTCATCTATTTTCTAAATGGGGGCAGCGACGATCAACCATCAAATTCGGGGTATTTCAGACATGACAAACCCAAATATCATGATCATTGACAATTGACTAATCCTGTCCCGCATTCACCCCCGAAAAACCATGGTGGATGTAGGGAATCTATGCATATTTCGAATCATTTTTGGTGGGGTTCAATATGAACGGGAGATGGCATGGGATTTTATATTCATACTTTTTTATTAGACTATACTAATATACTATATATAAAAAAAGAAAGAATATAGTATTCACAATAATCCCACGAAACCACTATGTTTGCAAGCAATGGACTAACTTTCACTGTGCTTGGCTCAGCCAGCACTGAGGCAGCAGATGCATCGGGAAAGGATTCGAAATATGATGCTGGGCCAAAATCTACTGTGGAGCTGCCGGTGTAAAACGAGCCATGTGAAGGTTTCAGAAACCTCCATTTGGTTGATGATTTTGATGATTAGTCTAGGTTTTACACTACCTTTATCGTTTTCGTTGTCGTTGCCGTTGTGGTTGTGGTTGTGGTTGTGGTTGTGGTGGTGGTGGTGGTGGTTGTGGTGGTTGTGGTTGTTGTGGTTGTTGTGGTTGTTGTGGTTGTGGTTGTGGTTGTGGTTGTGGTTGTTGTTGTTGTTGTTGTTGCTGTTGGTGTTGGTGTTGGTGTTGGTGTTGTTGGTTGTTGTTGTTGTTGTTGTTGTTGTGGTTGTGGTTGTGGTTGTGGTTGTGGTTGTGGTTGTGTTTGTGGTTGTGGTTGTGGTTGTGGTTGGTTGTGGTTGTGGTTGTGGTTGTGGTTGTGGTTGTGGTTGTGGTTGTGGTTGTGGTTGTGGTTGTGGTTGTGGTTGTGGTTGTGGT
>BGPT01000206.1:539037-588564 GCA_003297045.1 Symbiodinium sp. clade C Y103
TGTGGTTGTGGTTGTGGTTGTGGTTGTGGTTGTGGTTGTGGTTGTGGTTGTGGTTGTGGTTGTGGTTGTGGTTGGTTGGTGGGTTGGTTGGTTGTGGTTGTGGTTGTGGTTGTGGTTGTGGTTGTGGTTGTGGTTGTGGTTGTGGTCGTGGTGGTGGTGGTGGTGGTGGTGGTGGTGGTGGTTGTTGTTGTTGTTGTTGTTGTGGTTGTTGTTGTTGTTGTTGTTGTGGTTGTTGTTGTTGTTGTTGTTGTTGTTGTTGTTGTTGTTGTTTACTCCCTCATTCTTGTCGATGTTCTTGTATCCACGCAACCACGCGGTTTGCACCACGAATAACACTGGTTTTGCCTCTTGACCATCTAAGCTTTGGCATCTCCACAAGCATCGGGGTTTCTTATTGGATGCTATTCTGTCTCATGGTGTTCGCCCACAACAAAAGATACATGACATTCCATGACCCCACCAAACAACCACCAACCCTACGGCAAAATCCGGACCATGATTTCGGAATGATGTCGGCAATGGTTGCGTTCATGAAAATAGTCGATCTGGGCGAGGTCCAACCTCCGGCCCCAACAAAAACAGCAGAAATCTGGTTGGCTACAGAGATCCTTGGTTTTGGGGGATGATCTCCAATGACGTCAGGTCCCTGGCTCAGAACTTACCCCAAGATGGCCTAACATTTCAGACATTCATCCAGATGTATATGGTAAGCAACATTTATATACCCCAAGCATCATGGCCCAAGTTCATAGCCAAAAATTAAGCCATACAAAACTTACCCCCATGTTTTGCCGAACATTGCAGATTGGACAAGTAGTTTTAATATGTTTTAATTAATCCAGATAGAACCGTTTGTATCTGGCTGACATAACCAGACTATCCTATAAATACTGTATAGAGTATCATCCTGAAAAAGATAGAACATGGAATTTTCATGAATTTTCAAGACCATTCTCATTTTAGTGAGGCTACTTACTTTTCGTGAGGCTACTTACTTTTAGTGAGGCTACTTACATATGAAAATGCCATATTCTATCTACTCCAGGATCACTATATTATGGAATCTAAATGAACCCCTATTTTCCATGGCTAATCCTCCATTCTATAGGTCAAAACCTGCAAAAAGAGGGTCATTTGGGTTCCAGTACATAGTAAGTCAGTTCCAACTTGGAGCACTTGGGATTACCAGGCGATATGTTCAACGCTTTGCTCAGGAAATCAACAGTAGACACTGGCATGCCAAGCGTTTGAACCTCAAACTCTTCGATGGACCAGTTGGTGGCGATTTTCCGCAAAGGTTGGGATTTAACATGAGCTAACCAACTACTATGGAAAAGCACCCTTTTTTAATGGGAAAATCCACGATTTCTATGGCAATTTTCAATAGCAAACTGTTAGTTTACCAGAGGGTATAGATCATGGGATTTGAGCAATGAACATTCGGATGCCACCCAACAAATGGCTATGGGGGTGAAAGCAGCACTCATACTAGTTTGCGGGTCGGAGTTGCTTGGAATCATGGCCCCCCATGTTTGTAGATATTGAAATCCAGCATATTAATTCCCATCTATGGATATCATTGGATATCTATGGAGTGTCCATGTGCAGATGCATATGCATAGATATAGCATGACATAGGCATACTATATGATATCAACATAATATATCAACATTGTGGGCCCCCAAAATTGCACCTAGAACTCTAACCCAAAGAATCAAGGGGTGCATTTGCAGCATCCCCGGGGACAACTCCAAGCGATGATCAATGGAGGTGGGTAGCTTAGGTTTCCAATGTTTGAGTTTTCGGAAAGTTGAAATTAAATTTAGCCTTTAAAGTTTAAAGACTAAGGCTATACGTTTCTGATACATCAATATGCACAAAAATACAGCCCGGAAAGTTCGAATGGAACCCCAAAAATGGGGTCCCAACATGCGTTTTGCTACTGGATAGGGCCTTGCAGCTCAATTTTATGTCCAGTTTACAGGGTATTTCAACCAGACGATGAAGCTACAATGTGGGGCCCCCCAGTTATAAGTTGGTTTATAAACCCCATTGACTATAGTTAGAAGTACCATAGTTATTGGAGTTATAAACCAACTTAACTATCTAGGGGTTCCCACATTGTATAGACTCTATGATCTCGATGTTTCCCTCCTTATTTGCCAAGTCTCCTTAATTTTTCTATTCATTTTTGGGGTGCCGAAACTGCCGAGGTGGCCACCCTGGAGCATGTCAAGGTGAACTTGAAGAAAGAGCAGATGATGGAGGACCACCGACGATGGGGACATTTGACGACGAGGAAATCGCCAAGAAGAATCATGGGATGTATGTACACTGTATATGAGTCCCCGATATATATATATATATATAAATTATGTAATATGAATATATATATATATATATTTATATATGTGTACTCAATGATGGGGACAACACACATATATATATATGCTTTATGATGGGGATAATGCTTGTATAGAATACAATCACCGGTGCTTGTTCAAGATCGCCGCAAATGGTGGATTTAACATGATTTGACCATGGAAAAGGGTGGATTTGACCATGGAAAATGGCAGACTTGCTGGAATATTGGCGGTGACAGCAGGAAAGTGGGTTGGCTATCCCAAATGCTCCATGTATGGTATATTTACCTACATTTGGATGATTTTTTAGGTTGAATGTTGGTAAATATTCCATGGAGCATCTGGCTATTGGGATTTGAATGAGATGTAATTCTGATGTAACCATCATAGGGTTTGGGGATGGATTTCACTGCGGTGGTGCCTCAGTGAGAAGATCACAGTTGGGTTTATGGTAGATATGTCGAAGTGCGTTGTAGCTTGGTTTGTACACCAAGCTACATGACTGGGGGGGTCACCACCTTGTATAACCTGGTGGATTTTGTTTCCGAATCACGCCGCTAAGCTGTCATATCCCAATTATGTGGGATATCCCCAAGCACAAGTTTGAGTTTTTGACTCCAATCGCTTTTGTTTGCGGTCCGTTGATTTTGGCCCCGTCATTTCGGTGCCACGCCTTGAGCAAGATGCAGATGAACAGTGACCAGTTGACCATGGTTATTTTACGGCGGTAATTCCACCCTTTGTATTGGGTATTGTAATGGGGATATGATGGGATGTACAACCAAAGTTACTGTAACCAACCAAATTGGGGATAGTACTTCCTATGCTAAAACCGAGGTAAAGTTTTTTCCTATCTTTTTGGGGTCACTACATATTTTTGGGGGCCCGCGCCCAAAGACGTATCGAAATCGTATCGAAATCGCCGCAGTTTAACCGCCACCAGGACAGATATACGGAGATTGATCGCGACAATCGCATTCTTCTGAAGAAGATGCAGGGGAGCCCAGCAGCCCAGTAGATTGGGATCCAAAACCCGAAGAGAAATCGATTGCTGAAGCTTAAATCAATGGTGATGGGTTAAAACCATGAATTAATATAAGTGATTTATAGAAATCAATGGTTAGATGTGAATAGATGATGAATAGGGATATTCAATTGGGATGTAATTGGGATAGTCAATTGGGATATAATGGGATAGAATGGGAGATTTTTTTGGGGATATGTAAGATAACAACTGAAAGAGTATACTGTACGGTGAATAAACGTTGCCATTTGGATCCACTTGGCACTGGGAAACCTGGGATAGTTTAGTCTTAACCAGCTAACATAGTTCTTTTGCAGGGTGTCAATTGATCATCTTATTTGACAGATCCGCAAGTACCAAAGCACCACCAGTTTAACATTCGATAAAACAATTAGATCCACGTTGCAAGCTGGTGCTCCCCGCTTGTAGTTTGGCCTGTACACCCCATCAGCTACCCTCTGGTAAACTAACAGTTTGCTATTGAAAATTGCAATTTATAGTTGATTTTCCCATTAAAAATGGTGATTTTCCATAGCTATGTTTACCAGAGGGTATATATATATAATTATATTTATATATATACTATCTACTGTAAAGCCTAGTTCTGTTATTAGTAAACCATGGAGGTGATGGGAACCACTAGAACTGGGGCTCTCATCAACTTCCAAAGCATGTTAGATGGTTTTTTTTGTCCTGAAATAGGGCATCCATGCAGCATTCCCTGAGTCCGGAGAATGTGCACACGTTCATCTGTATAATGATATACATAGATATACATGTACTCCCAAAAGAAATTGTTATCATTATTTTTCCCATCAACATGGCAATTTGCAGTTCGGTAAATCCTCAGTTGTGGTGCGGTCCAAGGACGGAGATCATGAAACAGCAGACCACGTTCCCTCCAGCCGAAAGGAAATCAGGCAGCGACTCAACTTTTGGTGGTGTCTTTGAGGAGGGCCAAAAAATACCAATGGTCAGTACAGAAATGGTGTTTATTTTGGTTTGGTGTGGTTTGATGGTCATTATATAGATATAGAAATCCAATACCATTCACTGAGGATATAGATATATAATGGAGATACCCTCTGGTACTTGAAGAGTTTGCCGTGGAAAATGACAATGTTGAATATATCTCCAAATGGATAATTTTCCATGGCAAACTATCAAGTTCCCACAGGGAAAAATAGGAGATGTAAACATCATGCAATCCATCCCCTTCTTGGTACACCCCCCCTTTTTATCGACCCTGCAAATGCAAAAATCCACTAGTCACTACCCTCCGGTAATCAAACGTGGCAATGGAAAATCCACCATTTCTAGATAATCTTGAAATTCATACCTCCATTTGTAGAGGGTTTTCCATTGCCACGTTTGATGACACCGGAGGGTATGTACTAAACCAGGCTTTCTGTTTAACCAGCAAAAACCAGCGAGAATCATTGTCGAGGAAACCATGGGTCTCAGTTGCCGATGATTTTCGCTTTGGGTCTCCAGACAAACACGTCATATTTTCTCCCGAAAATCAAACGTGTTGATGGAAAATCACCCATTTATCGTCGGTTTTCCCAGCTATAGATATCCCTGTATTGTTTGCTGACGCCGGATGGTATTGTCTAGGACCCACAAGCCTCAACCGAGATGCACGGAAGAAGGACGGCTGCGATGCGTCGACAGGGCGACGCGATGCTGTTTTTCCGATGTGGGTTGCCATACACTGCATATCTCTGCATAGTGAATCTCAAAAAGATCAAGAATCTATGAACAGGTCAAATTTGTCTCTTTTTGATATAGTAATAGTAACATATGGTAGCATTCTACTGTTCCAATTGTTTTTGGGTGGTTGCTATAGATGTTTAGCCTGTCCGGATCAGATGGGTAAGCACCATTTATCCCACTAAGAGTTAGCGGAGGATCAACAAACCACCAAGTTGTGCGATTTCAGTATTTGATGTTTTGGGTATTGGTGAAAATTTAAGCAAACCACAGATTTTAGTCTATTTGTATAGTATAAATATATAATTATATATAAATATGTATAAATCATCTTGACCCATATCCTTTTCTTGAGTGACTTAAGTGTATGATGTTGACACTGTTGGGGATCCATTGAAGTCACAATACGTATCACATACCCCCTGGTAATTTTTCACATAGCCATGGAAGATGAGCATGGCTGATTTAAAGCTGATGTCCCTGTTGAGAATGGTGATTTTCCACAGCAAACTGTTAAATACCACAGCGTAATTTTGGCATTGCATGCATAAACAGTGACTCGTTGGGTGTGCAAAGTGTGCAAAAGCACAGTTTTTATTTTTCCCAGAATTGCAATCGGCAACCTCGACTGCGCTCCATTCCAGCTATCCAAAGGTGAAAAGAATGGAATTTCCTCAAGATGCTACCCCAAAATCCATTGATACTTGAGGATGTTTTTTTTTTCATGTACCAAAAACGATAGTGACCAGTGACCAGCTCTTTTCTACACGACCAGCGCAGCCCGGGCTGCCAAACCTGAAGCATATGCATATGTGGATAGTAGATATGAACTGGGTAAACAGACTAGTAATCCGGGTAGTTTAGCGAGTAACATCGGCTTCTGCCATTTTGATGAGAACAATTCACTGCCTTTCTATCTTGGATATGCTGCGATGTTCTGACAACCAGGGGGAGACCCTGCGGCTTGACCGGTCTCGACACAACGGCTTCCCAGTGGCCGTTGGTGGAGCAAGTCTTTGGGCCAATTCAATGGTTTGAATATGTTGAACTTTCAGCCGTAAATGGAGACTGAAAGCAATAACGGTTTGTAGAATATACTTGTTTCATAGGGTACCTTAAACCATGGAGGGGAAATGCTCCTTTTTCCGGACAACGCATTGTTTGTGCTGATCGTTTCCGAAAAATTGCAGCAACGTTTTGGCTCGCGAATCACTGCAGAGCACGAACTCATCATCCCAAAGGGTCAACTGTTGTGATTTGAATGATTACAAGTGGTTCTAGATGATGGCTAAGTTGTGAACACAACTCCAATGCATTGCTGTGGTTTTTGAATCTTTATGACACTTATAACTACAGTATTCATAGGGGCTTATAAACCAACATTGTATGAATGGTGAGGAATGATTATGAAGGATCAGTATTTTTTTTGGAATATGAATTGATGACTAGCCCATCCCATCAACAAACTAATGAGTAGGGATTGATTTTCATTTGCTCAGAACTAACAACATCGCGAAAAGTTGTGGAGGTTGGTCACTTGTACAGTCAAAAACATTACATGGTAGTGAGGTTTGGGCATCTGCAGATTTCAGAAAGAGTTGCAGCGTCAAGGGCTAGATCTTCGAGCAGTCAGACTTGTTTTCAATTTGTTTCCCTCCCTACTTTCTGGCACTTTGCTTCGAGCAATGGAAGTGTGTTTCCTAGCCTCGGGCCAGACTCTGGCAGTTCTTGGTCCGGATGAATTTCAAGGACAAACTGCAAAGGCTGTGAAGCAAGCCTTGGTGTCCAAAGTCGGTGTCACTAGGTTCAGACAGAGACTTTTCTGGGATGGTTCGAGAGAGATTTCTGATGATGAGGTTTTCGTATCTCCAGTGAAGATTCAGATGGTCAAGTTGGAGTTTTGGCCAGCTGATGCTGAAGAAGATTCACAGATGATGTCGGCATGCCGAAACAACGATTCGGTCGCCCTTGAGAAGCTCCTGCAACGCCCTCGCTGTCCACATGTGAAGGATGAAAGTGAACAGACTCTGCTATACCATGCTGCAATGGAGGGGCATCTTGAGCCGATGAAGCTTTTGCTGGAGGCCATTGTGGTGAACCATGTCATATGACACATGGATACATATGGGGGTTTCCTAAACTGGGAGCATCCCAATATGGACATGGATGGTGTGCAATGGAAAATCCTGTATATATATATATACACATACATATTACATCATATTACATATATCCGTGCAGTGGGAAAACATGCTTCCCTTGGTTTCCTTTCATCACTTCCTTGTAGCATATTCAGTGCTGGCTATCCCAAGTGACCTTGTCGAATGTCTTGAAATGTCTTGGGCCCTCCAGTGGAAATCCTGGAGGCGACTGCAGAGATAGATACAAGGCGCACAGGAGGAGCGACAGCAGGTGCGAGACCATTGCATGCAGCAGCTGGCAGGGGACAGCTGGATGCTGTGCGCTTGCTGATTGAACATGGTGCTGACAAGGACGGGATGTGAATGATGAATTTGCTTGATTTTGATGTGCATGAATCTGTTGTATGAGGGAGGATATGCGGAGTGATGTAATATTTGGGTGACAATCGAACATCAATATACAATTGCAGTATGTAACACTTTCATAGGATGGTGTTTGAGTAAGCAAAACTGGTGCGCACAAGGATTTAGCTATGGAGGATGGAGGAACCCCACTGTTGGTTGCCGCTCATGGTGGCCATGTGGAAATTGTTCGATTCTTGTTCGAGATTGGGGCCTGGACAGAGCCTACCACAAACAATGGGTCCACTTCCTTGCATCTTGCAGCTCAAGCAGGCCATTTTGACATCGTTCGCTTCCTGGTTGAGGTTGGGGTCAGCAAGGATCGGCCTACGACTCACCGTGGATTAACAGCATTACACATTGCAGCTCGAAAAGGCAATCTTGACATTGTCCGCTTTCTGGTTGATGCTGGGGCCAGCAAGGATCAGCCTACAACTGACTATGGGCTAACGCCATTGCATCTAGCAGCTCAAGAAGGCCATCTTGACATTGTCCGCTTCCTGGTCGAGGTTGGGGCCAGCCAGGATCAGCCCACGATTGACTNCTGAGAAAGGCAGTCTTGACATTGTCCGCGTCCTGGTTCAGGCTGGGGCCAGTAAAGATCAGCCTACTACTGATGATGGTTCAACGCCATTGCATCTAGCAGCTCAAGAAGGCCATCTTGACATTGTCCGCTTCCTGGTCGAGGTTGGGGCCAGCCAGGATCAGCCCACGATTGACTGTGGGTTGACGGCCTTGGATCTAGCAGCTGAGAAAGGCAGTCTTGACATTGTCCGCGTCCTGGTTCAGGCTGGGGCCAGTAAAGATCAGCCTACTACTGATGATGGTTCAACGCCATTGCACCNCTGAGAAAGGCAGTCTTGACATTGTCCGCGTCCTGGTTCAGGCTGGGGCCAGTAAAGATCAGCCTACTACTGATGATGGTTCAACGCCATTGCACCTTGCAGCTCAAGAAGGTCATCTTGACATTGTCCGCTTTCTGGTTGATGCTGGGGCCAGCAAGGATCAGCCTACAACTGACAATGGGCTAACGCCATTGCATTTTGCTGCCCAAGCAGACCGTCTGGATCTTTTGCATTTTGGTTGAGGCTGGGGCCAGCAAGGATGAGCCTAGGATTGACCTTGGGTCAACGCCATTGCATCTTGCAGCTCAAGAAGGCCATTTTGACATCGTTCGCTTCCTGGTTGAGATTGGGGCTGGCAAGGATCAGCCTACGACTGACGATGGGTCAACGGCCCTCCATCTAGCAGCTGAAAGTGGCCATCTCAACATTGTCTCGTGTTTGCTTGAAGCTGGGGCAAAGACAGATCCAACAAGGACTCCCAGTGGGCTAACCCCTTTGCATATTGCTGCCAGAGAAGGCCATTTTCAGATCGTCAGGTTGCTGGTTGAGTCCGGTGCCAATAGCGATCTCACCGTCTGGGGGGCGACTGCTCTCGAGCTGGCAAAGTTGCAAGGCCACGTGAAAATCGCGCAGTTTCTGGAGGGGCTCAATGCACAATCGCCCCCAAGCAAATTGCCACGAACCGGCGACAAAGCCTTGACCTTTAAAAAAATTGCGCATCTGTGAGCAGCTGTTGCACCTTGTTTCTCCAGTTTGAAGGTGAACGTGAAAAACAGATGAACCCAGAAGTTCAGGATGCAACAGCTTCCAAACTAGCTACATCTTTCCGTGATGTTTTACATTGTTTTATCATCTTTGGCCCGTGCCCATGTTGGTTTGCCAAAGTCAGGAGTTTTCAGAAAGCACGGGCGATTTGGGGACGGTATAGGTGATGCATGTCTGGCAATTAACCATCGATGTTTTGTTTGTTTGGGCATGTTTGGCCCAGTGACTGACAGTGCTCACAGGATTTCTCTCGTATATTTAAATTCTAGATATATATTAATTAATTATATTACATCCTATTACTGCAACATTACCAAGTGGGGCCCCCAAACGAAATCGTTAGGTTGGCGAACATAACTTCAATTTCATGGTTTTTGAATGTTTCTTATAAATTTATAACATTTTATAACATTTTTATAGCTATCCTATTCATGTTTTTTTTCAACCAGCAAACATCACTGGGGGTTTACACGTTGGAGCCACGTTGGACCCCCGGTTCCATTTCTTGCGTCGATTTGGATCGCTGATCGCAGGAGTTGATGAGAATCACACGAGAAAATCAATCCATCCTCAAGAGGATTCAGCAGGTGGCTTGGCGCGAAGAGGATTTCCATCAATGGAGGTCAACTATAACGACCTCACTGTTCTCCCTCACTGGAATATATGATGAGTTTTTTGGATATGATCCCCAAATGGCCTTCATTCAAATTAGTGAATTACTATAATTTACCCAGATCAATGGAGGTACCCTCTGGTAAACTAACAGTTTGCTATTGAAAAATGGCCATTTCATTCGTGGATTTACAAAAATGGTGATATTTTCCAGTTCGCAAACTGTAAACGTTTACCAGAGGGTATTCTCCCTCACTGTTCTCCCTGGAATATATTGGTGAGTTTTTTGGATATGACCCCCAAACGGTCTTATTTCAGGTTTGTGAACTATCATAATGTACCCAGATAAATGGAGGTACCCATAGGAAGCAGAGGTGGACAAATACTGCACTTGTGAATCTTGGATGATTTGGGGGGTACCTCTATTTTAGGAAACCTCCAAATAAGCTTGCTTGATACCGGATGTTTCTTAAAATGGGGCTACCCCAGGCCCAATAGCTGGATGGTTTTAGAATGGAAAAGTCGAAAATAAAATGGATGATTTGGGGGTACCCCCAGGTCTTAGGACACCGCTATTTATATTGGCTTTGCCAGTTGAATGATAACATCCCATGAATCATGGACCCAGGTTCCAGGCCCTGAAATGGTGGATTTTTTCGACACGGATGCTTCAGTTTGAGCTAAAAGCCGCCGACAAGCTGGTTTAGGGGTTCCAAAGTGGCTACCATGCGGCCAAAAGATGCCAAAAGTGCCTTGTTTGTTTTCCATGATTCTTTCTCGGTGGCTGATGAGCCCAAAAAGCGTGAATCTCCCATTGTATCCCACTATATCGCCATCAAATGCGCTAGTCTAGCCTATAACATTTGCTGGTAACAATTTCCCTGCATTTATAGCCTGGTTGAATCCAAATGCTGCTAGTTGAAACCAGAAGTTTGATGAAATAGACCGCAAATTCTGATGGTCAGATCTCTGTTTGCCATTTTTGTTGAGTTGAATACGCCCAAACCGCAGACATTGTGGGTTCCACATACAATCTTTCACTATGTTCCCATGGAGACCACTGTACAACCCCAAGCCCATTTTTTCATAAAGCAAGCATTTCTGATGGTAAAATCTCCCATTGTACCCCATGACATCCCATCCTGACAAAACGGTTTGATTTTATACCACATGTTTGTTGCCTGACTCCCCCATCTATATCCATTTCTAAGGTTCATTTCAACCTACAGTGGCTACTTTTTTTTGGATGTATAATTTCGCCAAATGGAGGTTTCCTAAGACATGCGGGTAACCCCAAATCATCCAAGTCATGAATGACCATTCTACTATTCTACTATTGAAACCTACGGTGACTTGGGGATCCCCCATGATTGTGATTAACCACTATTAACATTCGATTAACCATGATTGACCAAAATTACCATTACAAACCTCAAGAGAAAACATGCAATCCCCGATGACGAAACCCCAACTTCGCCTCCAGGCCCAACCAGTGTACAACCACGTGGAATGGGAAGATCAGCATCGCCGCAATGTGTAGCTCGGCGCAGGTGGTTCTCCCACTTAGTTGATCCCACTTATAAGTGGATTGGCCCTACTTATCCTCTTATAACTGGGGTTATTCCCCACTTAGTGGGATGAAGCACCAAGTGGCATATGCCTAAAAATGGGATGTTTTATTGCAGCTCCAATTTAGGTACCTGAAATGGCCATTGAGTGGGTGTTCCAGATGTATTCAATGCAATCTCCGGCCCATGAAACATTTTAATTATAGCCACTGTTGGGGTGAGATTGGTCATACTACTTCCTTTATCTACCCAGTTTTTCCTCCTTGTATTTGGGGTGTTGGGAGCAACCCAGTGTACAATGCTTTTGCAATAGTTGCTTATCGGCAATAGGATATCAGCCACTCTTTCTATGGGGTGTTTACCCCACTTGGAGGACCTACTCACCATGATTATTTAACGCCTCTTGCGTTTCTTGGGGTCATCGAAAGGTGTTAAATCTGATGAATTCTGAATTGATTATTTTCGTCAATCACAGCAAATCTGGGATTCGTACTTTGTTTTTACCACTTTTTATCTATGAGCCACAGGAAGAGGGCCCCCAGTTACAAGTTGGCTGATAGCGCACATCATGTTTACCACAGTAAGTAACTTATCTTGGAGGGCCATTCCCGCATGTTGTAAGGTCGTTTTCTTCTGGGATGAGATCAGTCCTGATTTCGTAATCTGCATCGTGACCCGCGTACCAAGCTATGCAGGACCTACTTGAGGAACAAATGCGAGTTCCCGGTGGTTCTGAGGACGCCCGGGGGGTTGAGGCAGGACAGGCAGTTGCCATTTTCCAAGGTGGGGAAAATGATGAGAAACCAGGGAGATTTCGAGCAAATCAGCCCATTTTCAGACAAAGCATGGCAAACCCATGTATATCCCATGTATTCATTGAGGTTCAAGTTAAGCCCAGAGTCCTCAATGTCACTTGCTTGTAGTTTGAAAGCTGTAGCGACTCTAGTAATCATTTATAATCAAATATAATTGAATAATACCAATGAATATTTAGACATAATGTTTTTATTTGTCATATATATAAATCGTATTGATATATATTGATATAATAATATAGATAATAGATATATAGAATTATATACATATATGTATTGCCATCAGCATGATGAATTATGAACTATTAAAAAAACCATTAAATGTGCACAATTTCACACATCAACCAGAGCACCAGGACCCCACGACGCGGCGGAGCGTCCAGCGAGCTCATCAACATGGGCGAGGACCGTCGGCGACGGGAGATGACTGGGAGGATTGGCTTTTTGTTATGGTATAGTAATAGTATAGTAATGGAACATGAATGGAATATGAATGACTGGTATGGTTTCCATATGGTTGATGATATGTTTTTTAATGGCCTTTTGATGATATAGGCATGGGAAAATGATTGGAAAATCATGGGGAAATGATGGTTTGATGGAATATTACTGGGATATCCATGTAGGAACCCATGATGCATGGTGATTTATGTTGGGATTTAACCTACAAGACACACAATGGCTATTGGTTTAGTATGGGTTAGTGGCGCTTCGTATGCATACAGTTATAGGTCTGTCTGAACATGGGGTATTCCATCCAAACGGCAATGTTATTAGGAAGGATATGGAAGGATGACAAACCAATAAGATTCTGAGGTACCCTATTCTTAGACAAACCCAAGTGGTTTTTTTTTTCGATGGAATAATTGTGTTTTAACCAACGAAACTGTGATGTACTGGGGATATTATGGTGATATAGTGGGAAATATCATCGGGAATGAAGAAAAGATACCCTCTGGTAAACTAACGTAGCTATTGAACACCATGGAGATAGTTGATTTCCCATTAAACATGGTGATTTTCCATAGCTATGTTAGTTTACCAGAGGCTAGTCTAGAAGAAAGCCCTGGAGATTTTTGGAATCCATCAGGTTTCCTCACCCAACAAAGATCATGGTCGCATAGCCTGGCTTGATATTCCAAGAATTGGTTTGAGGGTAGATTTGAACACCACCCATACTGTTAAATCAATGGTTTCTTGCAAATTTTCCCGGCCCTTCAGCCAATCATCCAGAGAAATATGGTTTGGATATATATCCAATCCTATCTACTGTATCCTGATTGTATCAGCATGATTTTCCCATAAGAATGATTTTTCTCATACCCCCACAACTCTGAGGGTCAGATCCCTTAATTTTTAACTCGTTAAACATATCACCGTGAACGCCAAGTGAAATGTGAATGATTGTTGCTCATCTATCCTAGTTTATTCAAATGATATTCCATTCTATCTATCCCTCTTTCAGTTGTGCACCTGAATAGTCTTCTATAGGTTTCAAAACCTCGGCTAGAAAAACACCCTTTTTCTTGGCTAAACCACCATGTTTGGGGGCGAATCCAGCATTTTTTCCCGGATAAACTCAGATAAACGACAGTTTTTCTATCCAGGAGGATGGCGCCATGACAAGTCGCTCAGCGCCTTCCACCAGCCGAGCACCGCCCAAGGAGGGAATTTCCGGAGATTTTTTGCATTGCCATGTTTACCCTCTGGCAAACTAACGTAGCGACTGAAAATGACCATAGTTGATTTACCTATTAAACAGGTGATTTCCGTATACCAGAGGGTAGCTGATAACAATCAGTTGCCAATGTTTATCATGCAACCAATTTATTGGTTCCAATTACCAATCATTGGCAATGATCCCTTGTTTCCAGTTAGTTTCCAATTGTTTAAGTGATAACAATCAGATAGACAAAATCATGGCGATTGGAAACCAATTAAGTTGGTTGTTTCAAGTAAAATAGCAATTTTATTCTTATCATCCAGGTATATATAATTGGTGAATTTTACTAGTTAACCAGACGAGTAGTTCGAAGTACTGGTTTATGTTGTTCCATTGCCAATTATGGTTCAAGTACCAGAGGGGCAGCCAGCCAATACAAGTAATGATTTAAGCAGCCTGCATTTGCTGAGTCAGGGATCTTTGGAATTTTCCCAATGGGAAATCCACATTTTGACTGGGGAATCTATAGAGAATATGCCCATTTTTGGGGGTTCCTTAAGAAAATTTAAGTTTTAGGATTCAAAGTCATTTTTTTGCTGGCTAAGTGGAACCCTGAAATCCAAATGGGCAGCTGCACTATAATCACCTTACCTCCGTGCAACGAAGAACCATATATTTTCGGGTACAAGCCACATTGTTCTGGCCCCTATGCTTGGACGAAGCACCCCCTTTTTTTGGTGCCCTAAAGTTTGGCTGCGTTCCAACTCATACATTCCTCCGGGTTGAAAGGCATATCCAGGGGGGGATGGTATCCTTATTGGGGTGGGGGATCATGCCATACTGGACGCGTTGTTTTTTCTCCCTTGGCTTTAGAAATGCTGCCTTCTGATTCCGCTCGAAAGATAATGCCCCAAAAGCAATCGAAATCTGTTCAAAACGTTCACAGTAAATCACAGTAGTATGATGTAGTATGTTTTATATATATTGGTTTATTTTTTTATAATTTGGAGTCCTATGGCCCCAACATCGTCACACATTTCCAACCTCCTCCAATAGGAGTTTGATCCCCAGGTCGGTCGCGTAGCCAGGACTTCGCCGATGGCGCCAACCAGAAGTATGTCTTGAAGGCAGACTGACCAGATTGGATATGGATCAGCCAACCGAGATCCAAGATTTGTACCGCAGAAAATCAGGGACCTGACACGTCTCGAAGGATTTTGTTGAGAAAATATGGATCTAAAGGGGCTCCTGAGAACATCAAAATCCCGGTGCACTACACTTTCACAGTGATTGGTGAAGTGGGGGTACGAACTCACGGAATATCGATGAGCCAGAAACATTCCGCACATTTTGGTCATATATAATGTGGATTCATATGTGGTCCATTGGTGGATGCAATCTGGTGGTGCACATGTTCTTCTACCCAGATTGCACATGTTCAACTCTCCTCATGGATGTCAGGAAGGAATGAAGCTCAGTGACACGTACTATTTGGTGGACATGTCAACTGATGGCACCTCGGCAAGTGGCAAGGGGCGAGTTTCACCAGGGAGAGGCCAAGTCAGACTGGCGATTGCCCGAAATGGTGTCATATGGTGTCATCAAACATAGCTGCAACATCACTCAGAACTAGTTCGATGATTTTCCCAGCTATACCCATCCATTTAGTTCGGGGTTTCATTTCCCATGTTTGATTACCGGCGGGTATCCTGAAAAACCTGGGGATTTTACCCAGAAGAATGAACAGGTGATCAATTTGTAATGCGACCAGAAATTGATTGGGTGTACAACTACTAAACAACACCAAATAAGCTATTGAAAATCACTGTATCACTAGGCCGAGGCACACAGAAGGTGTGGTTCTTTCTAGTTTGAGCACCTCAAATCTGGAAGATTTTAACATTAAGGTGGTCTTGGTAAGGCTCAAAAACGAGTTTCCGGAATCTGAAGAGTTGGGAAATACGACAAAATCCGTTGAACTCCCCATTTTTCCCATGTCTTTTTCTGGGTGAACTCACCCAGCCTCCGTCCGTTCTCCGTGAGCCGAGGCCGAAACCTCTTTATCTCAGCCTATGTTGGGGCGACTCAGAGGGAGGCTTTGGGTCAGAAAGATCTGGGGGACCATAAACCATCCATCTTTCATTATTTTGATATATTTTATTACATAGTATTAGCCATCCAATTATTGGGGTACCCAATGACTTGACCCATAGCCATATGGAGGAATATCGACTATACCGCCCCCGGGCGTAAAAGATGGACATTTGTTAAAATGTCGGTGAAATGGAATGGCATGACTCTGAAATGGAACGATAGTTTGCTTGGAGAAAAAACAACACAACACCCTACTTGCATGTGTATCCCGGTAGGCAAGTCGTGTAAAAACCATTCAAACATCATACTTATCGCTGTGGCTAAAAACCTACTGTAGTACACCCAAAGAGAGAAAGCAACAGAGTCATTTAGAGCTATTTCTATGGGATTTGACTTTACTGCAGCTTCTTTGGAGTTGCGAACAGCGAGCCGGGGCCGAATCACCCATTCCTAGGGATTTGCTGCAGGATAGGACCCAAACCAATTGGTTGACCAAAAGCGGGGAAACTCTTTCTTTTGGGAATGAAAACAATCATGCGATGGTGTTCTGTAAAATTAGAAGATTCCATTGATTAAAGAGACTCCGAATGTCATTCAAAGAAGCAACATGGGTAGCAGGAGAAAAAGGCTGGGAAGAAATGGTGGCAATGCCGGCAATGTGAGCATACTCTAAACATGATGTTTATCGCTAAGATAAAGCTATTTTTTTTAGGTGACATGTCCACTATTTTCATGATTAAAGTATCATGGTTCTGGGTCGAATCCTTTTGTTGAATGGCAAACATCCCATTCTAGTTCCAAGGGTATACCGAAGGTCAAATCACTAGAGCACTTTACCTATGGAAAAAAAACAACGACCAGAAGTCCCCACTCGAACTCGATCGTCAGGGCATCGCTATCGGCCTGCAGGACAACACCTCTTCAACCACTTTAGAGCTGATCATTAAGGACGGGGCAATCTGAGCAGAGACAGATGTGTCACAGTCAAAGAGATGGATTAGTTTCTAATGGGGAAATGATGGGATAAATCGCCAGCATGCCCCAAGCATATGGGGATATGTGTGAGCAGCGGCTGCCTTCAACACCCGGTTGAACCAATTTTTCGTCGGGATGGTCACAACCCATGAATCGGGGGGAATCCCCAAGATTCTCCGCCCAGGGTGTAAATGATATGTGGCCGCCTTTGTTGGTGGGAGGATATGAAGGTTTGACATATCCCCGAAGTGTTGAAACATGATGAATGTTTCTTGTGTTTGACCCTTTGCTGTAGTGTTCAATGCATGATTATGTTGAGGCATAAGATCCTCGAATTCATTCTTGGCAACTATAGGTATCAAATTTAGCAATATTAATATGTCCAAGATTTGTTTGTTCCCATTCTGTTCAATTTTGATCAGTTAATATATCCTAGATCAAGTACTAACAGATCTCATTTCTTTGCATAGCCCAAGGCTGCAAGATCCGAAGGTCAGAATTCAAAGTACATTTACATATGCTGTTCATATGCTCCAATGATCTCCAATGCTCACAGCTTCGGATTCACCACGCGACGCCCGGGGACGTCCTGTGCTTCGCTTCGCGGGATGCTGGGACAAGCCGGATCTCAGCGAGCTCTGCCGATGCAGATGATACCGTGATACCCTCCAACACAACTTCTTCATGCTCGAAATAAAATCAGGCTCGCAGGTATGGTTTAGACTGTCTTCCTGTAACACAAAAAGATAGTTTTGATCTACAGGATATTGATCTGCAATGCAAGAAATTGGTTCCGTGCGAAGCTTTGAATATCTTGGCTTCCGCTTTTCGGGTCTATGCGGCCAGCTTTCAGGAGGTGCCGGACTTTTGGGAAGAGTCGCAGGCAGTTCGCTATGCTGCTGCAGCCATCCTGTTGGCAACCGATTGGGAGTTTGACTCTGATTCAGCTTTGACTCTTCAAGAGCGGACTGAGTTCTTGGCGAAGCTGAAAGTTAACGGAGTCAAAGCTGCGCGATCTGGCCTAATCAATGCTTTCGTTTGTCAATTGTGCTCTTCTGTCTTATTTCAGACACATCCAGCTGGCTCTTGCAACCAAAATTTGCTTACAACTTGGTTGATTGAGGTCTTGCAATTTGATTGATTGAGTTTGCAAGTTGTTGGTCAAGACTTTTTTCATGTTTCCAGCTCGGCCAAAATGGTGATAGGTTCACCGGGTTGAGAGAGTGAATGGGAAGGGGAAAAGGTGTTTTGGGAATTGGCTTTGTTTTATGTCAAAACTGCAAATCACATGGAGCAGCTGGTCGGATCCCATTGGAAACAATTTTCCGGTGGTCCAATCACCATTATGTGTTGGTTAAAGCACCTGGAATTCCTCATTCCCGATACCTACATTGATTGATTATATGAAATGCCCATGTTGATTATATAGAATTATATAGATATATAATATATAATATATATATATATACATAGATATCATCAAATATATCACTATTTTCTACGTTCAGTCATGTGAAGTCACCATTTTTGGGTGGTGAAATCACGTGTTTTGCTTGTCAAGTCACATTATGTCACATTCTTGATGGTTGAGTCCTCACTTTTGTTCAGATAAATCCATCAATTTATACAGTCTGAATCCATCAAAATCCCAATTCTTCATCATAGAGCCCACCATTTCTTTTTCATAGTTCACTCCCAGTTTTTGCCGGTGTAGTCACCGTTGGACGGCAGGAGAAGTTGCACCGGCAGCTCTACCGGGAGACGAATGGCGACTATCGTCGCATTGCCGCTGGGCGAAGATGGGGGGCTGCCCGTCCCCAAGAAAGATTTAGTGGTGATTATAATAGATGATCAATAGATATTAGTAGAATTCAACAGTGATTAGGTGATTCATAGATGATTTATGGCAATATACTATTAATGATGAAGTGATTAATCGTGATTCATAGATACAAATGATCCGTATCAATCACTTCGAAAGCTCGGGAAATTGATGGGATTCACGATTTCGTGGTGATGAGTAGTGATTGATAGTGACTTTATCCGAAGCAATTGAGATCTATTGACCCAGTTGAGTGGGTAGATTCACCAGATGCCATGGAGCATATGGAGTGAAACTGAGAAATACAGGGCAGGGCCCCCAGTGTTTGTTGCTTTTGAACTTCACTAGTTGGATACATCCACCATACAGCCAACAGTTATGTGATGTTATGTGAGCTATAAACCAACTTGGCCATGGGGAATCACCTTGTGGAAAGATCTTCAAGCGACACCTCAGTTGAAGTCATACCCTCTATTCAGGAATCGTCCATCAGATTTGGCTGCAACTCTGCAGATTCCACAATCTTAGACAAACCAATTACTAAATCCAAAGTTTACCTTTTTCTTGATTCAACATTGTTTAACTATCATTTTAAATCACAGCACGTACACAACTCCCATCCAAGTCCCATCCAAGTCCCAGGCGGATCGTCTCAAAGTAGCGGAGGATGGCAAACTTCTGCTGGTCCGGATCCCCAAAACCAGGGGATCCCCGGGGGATCCCAGGGGGTCCCGGGTCTGATTCACCATCAATGGGAGATGCTTAGTGCCCCGTTCTGGGTCCGTCCCAAACGGGGAACCCATGGGTTGCTACCTGGGGCTTCAACGATGGAATCACAGCACTTTAATTTGTTACAATGTGGGGGTCCCCCCAGTTATGTATGATGGTTTATGAAGCCCAGTAACTGTAGTTCTAGGTATCATAAGGTATCATAAACATTCATAAACCATATATAGTTGGAGTGATGTTCGCCAACATAGCTATCCTCATGGGACCCCACTTTGTATCTGTCTTCCTGGGGAAACATGATGTTGCAAACCATGATGGAAAGAAAACCGTAGATGATTTCCCAAACATGGCCAGTTTCCATGATTTTCCATGGCCATCTTAGATTCCCAGACCCACAATCAGTCAACAGTTTTTTTCCCCTAGACCCTCCTGTTGTAGCCAAAGAAATTGGTAATTTACCCCATGATAAAAGTAGTACAAAGTAGCCATTTTTCGAGCTACAACTAGAGGGTTTAGGTAGAATCAGGTCCTAGGCCTTGAGGGTCTAGCCATGGAGGTTTATAGCTACAGGAAATCATCTAAAAAAATCATGAAAATTCTATATATACATATCTATAATCTATAAATCATCTTTGATTCCCGGAGGGTCATGGGTTCGAAAATCGCTATGAACCTAACCATACCTATAGCCCATTTCTGGATGAGATCGGCCAGACATAGGAGACGTATGGAGCGATCCTCATGAGTTAAGACTCTAGGTGGGGGGTTCCTAAGTCATGGGGGTATCCCCAAATCATCCATGTTCAATCCGGATTTTCCGTGACATAAACCATCCAGAGATTGGGCCAAACATGGCTATGGACACCTAAAAGAGGCCTCCATATGGGGAAAAAAAACTATCAACTTCCCCAAACTTCGCTGAGGACGGCGAAGAGGTGGGTATCAGCTGCGCTTTGAAATCGCTGCGGTTGTTTTGGGGTAGGTGATTTTTATATCCATCAGATTCCATCAGGAAACATTCTATTCTAATTGTTGTTGGGTATAATGTTGCGCCATTGTTCTTTTTATAACCGGTTTTCCAAGATATGTATTTCATTAATGAACTGTCATATTATATATATATACAATTATATACATATATGCACATTTTACCTGGCCTTTTCGTTTTTTTGCCATGTCAAGATCACTTTGGTTTGTCCACAATTGGATGCCCATGGATGCCCAGTTCTCCCGATGCGTATTGTTGTGAGGCTAAACCACGCTAAACCCAACAATCGACCGTCCCCACTCAGGGTTTTGTAGTGAATGTTTCCCCACTTGGAGAATCATCCCACTTAGTAAGTGGTTAAAAACCCTGGTTATTAAGTCCTATAAGTGGCTTCTCCAAGTAGTCAGGGGATGATTTAAAATGACACCCCAATGGTGTTGGTTTGGTTAATAGCATTGTTTCGGACATTTTTCCTGATGGTTGGTGCCCACTTGCTGACCTGGTGTGAAAATGATGTTTCTTTAATCCCCCCGGTGTTTTACATGGCTAAACCGCAGATTTTATTCCTGATTCTACTACCCCTCTGATTGATCATTCTTTGTCAACTTTGGATGATTCGCGTAGTGCTCCATTCCCTTACAATAAATGAAACTATAGGTACTGTATTTGACTTGTGATGAGTATCCATTTGCCCACTTACTAGCATGTGTATAATATGTGTGTAATACAGGTCCGATATAGTTATAATATGATAAAACCTCACATTATTCCCATAGTATGATATATTTATAATACAGTTTCACCATATTTATAGCATACTATACTATGAATGTTCATTGACCAGTACTATCGGGTAAACCCTCATCCTACTCCCATCCGTAGGCAGTGGACGAGTTGGACGCTGCCGCCATGGTCCGTTCCAAGGGCTCGCTCTCCGCCCGTGTGGAGCCCCGCCGATCTCTGGGGAAAGTGGCACACAAATGGCGTGCGAATGGCATTTCAATGGTGATTTCATGGTGACTTCATGGTTTTTGTGCAGTGATTCATGGTGATTTCATGGTGAAGTGAAATGATTAATGGTGATTGAATTGAATGATGATTTAATTGTGATTTCATGGTGATTAGCCAAGAGAAATGTGGAATAGATTGTGGTTTTTCATTTGAGCAGTGGCTGCGTTCAACCCCTCTTAATTGATGATTCGTTCCGGGGCTAAAACCTATCCTTGATTTATTGGAAATTATCAGAACCCAGGAGCTGGGAATTTCAACCATCATGGTGGTTTAATGTTGATTTGATGGTAATTCATTGAGATTTAATGGTGATTAATATAGTGGCGATTTAATATATAATAGTGTAACTTACAACCTTCGCTTAAAATGATTGAGAGACTGGTGATTTAGTTGTGAGGAGCCAAGAAGAATATTTGTGTTCCAATATGAATGGAACACAATTAAAGCAACTCGATACGAAGCCTTGTTGCTTGATTGGGTATTAAATAAGAATTTAACCATCATCTACAGGGGTTTCAACATTGATGAACCATATATATATATATAGTATAGTATAATCTGGGAATATAATTGAGAAATGATTGGTATTGGTCAACATCAAAGACCCCCGGGACTGCAGATTGTGACCCAAAACCAGGTCAAAGATGTGGCACTCGTAACATGAAACAAATGTCAAGATAAATCCTTTATCTAAAACTGGCCGTGAACTTTGTTTATTCCAGTTTCCAAGAATTGTTTCAAAAATCAAAGAATGCAGTTTTCATCCCGTAGTCTTGATGGCACAGTACTGTAAACTGTTCATTGATGGTTGACTCAATATGTGAGTCCATTAGCACCTGAATTTTGAACGCCATAGCAGGGTTTGTGATTCAGATTGCCCCAAAATCCAATGGTTTCGAATATAACCTTCCCTCTTAAACGAACAATTGGGTACCCCTAGATCATCAATTTATAGCTGGATGTTCCACTATAAGCCATCCATTTTGGGGTACCATTTATTAAAAAAAACATATGTTGGGCTGTACCCCATTCTCACAAGCCATTTCTTATTGACCAGTGAAACGCCAAGGTTAGAAGCCAATGAGTTTGCCGCGAATACTGGGGTGACCGACGTCAAGCAGGGTCCAGGGTTGACAGGGTCTAGTGAAGCCTGTTTTTTAGGGGGAAACATACAGGAAAGCTTATCTATTTATCTATCTATCTATCGATCGATCTATTTATCTATCTATCGATCTATCGATCTATCTATCTATCTATCTATCTATCTATGCGCAGGTGCGTACATGATATTTATTATATATACTATCTCAGCTGAGAATCAAGAGGTTGGATGAGCATTTGAGATTGGCAAGTCAATGTTTCTGAAGAGAATTTTGCAACATGAATCTTTGGTGAATGGATGTGTTTCATTTTAGCCCTTTCTTAAATCCTATGAACAATCCCAATGTTCATGGATGATAATCCCTGTTTAATGGGATGAGTTCTTCCAATTTTTGCCATTGGAAACTCAATTCAAAAAAACAAATCATCAGCATTAACCACTATCAATCATTATCAACCACCACTCATCATCGTCAAACACCACAAAATAGCCTAGGGAAAATGATGAAACCTCGCCATGTCCAGTGTTCGCTGCTCGTTGCTGCTGGTTGGAGGGACAAGGAGGGACTGCAAAATTGCCAGGTCCAGCGTTTTAGAGGAATGTGACTTGTAAAAAAAAACAGGAATGATCGAATAGCAATCATGCTCGCATGAGAAAAAAATAGATATTAGATGATATTAGATCCTCAATATCAACTAATTGGGATCTATTGGGTATAGTATGGTATTATCATTGGGTATGTAGTGCTTGGGGGCATGGACTGCTTGCCGGGCCCATCCCCAAATGATCTCCCTGGATGAATTTGCTGAAGATCCTTGATTTTCCCGTTGATGAATCCTATATTTTATGGCTACTCTGGATTCTTTCAACGTGGTTTCACCTTGAATCGGAGGATGATTCGAAGATATTCAAAGGGAAAAAGGGCCACAAGATTCACGGCGCAAGTCACAGTCTTCCCGCCAGTCGGAGTGACCATCACCTCGCTTGCGAAACCTGCGAGCGAGGCAACTCCGCCTCCATGCGACAGTCGCTAGGGATTTTATGCTAAGACAAGCAGAGCAAGTTGGTATAAAAGGATATCATGTTTGGAGGACTTGGAACTTAATTGTCCATACAAATCCAAGTTTAGGTGGGCACAACCTCTTCATGTTTTGAGATCAAGAAACGGAATTCAGACATTCTCAGGCCATATTGCAGTTCAACCTCCTCGGCGGTGTCTCCAAAAAGATGCCGAAAAGTATTTTTCAGAAATTTCCAGGATAACAAAAAGATGATAGTTTCCAGAGGCTTACCAGGTGTCCAACTCATCTATTTGTTTGATTCCATTGGGGTTTGCTTCTTGGACTGAATAGAGCCTTGCTTAGTGGGCTACCCGATTCGAACATGATGATTGATCCAGGTCTACAGCCCTACACAATGTTAACACCCCAAGGCTGGTTTCCCATTCACATCAAACGTTGGCTGACACATGAACATGTGGCTACCAGAAGCAAGGATGACATTATATGGAATTCTGAGATGCTATGGATTCGTCTGCTAAATACCGTATTTGCTGTCCGTAAATCCAGGCGCCATTTTCGTTGTTTTGACTCCCATCCCAAGATGTTCCTCATCCGATTGGATTCCACCTTTCATTCAAGCGCAGTTTGCGTGGAAATCGACTGTCGCAGCTGGAAAATGGTGCCCAAAATGCACACCCTGTCACCCTGTTCGACTTCAGGCCCGTGAGGTAGATGTTTTTTTAGATGTTTAGTAGATGGATGTACAAGACAGAAATTACCAGCTGTGAAGTACCGATACTGGTTGGTGGTTTTGTTTTGAAGATATATGAATATATATTAAATATGTTCATCCCTCTTTTGTGGGGGATGATATAAAATGATACAAACAACTATGATATAACGTGATATAACGCATATTTTTGAGGTGGCTCAACCGCACAAAACAAGTGATGCAAGCTGGAATGGTATCAACAAATTCACTCGGGGTGCACAGGCTGCAGGCACATTCCCATCAAGATAGCAGACTAGTCCAAGGTTAGCCTGCGATTCCATGCAGATCCTGCCGTTCACGTGTCTGGGGTTGGTGGTCCATTTGCGAACCGGGTTCATATGTTGGTCTGACATGTTGATAGCCCTAAAATGGTCAGTTTGATCGGTAAAAGGTAGAAGATGATATGGAATGATCCATATTGTTGTGTCTGAAAATGAGGGAGATACCACCCGGTTTATGGCAATGTTAAGGGGAACACCATGATAAACCACTGGTTTTTGGGTTACCCTGTTGTTTTTCAGACAAACCTATTTCTGATCACAAGAGCACGGGAA
The DNA here is from genome assembly GCA_003297045.1 of Symbiodinium sp. clade C Y103. Lineage (NCBI taxonomy): Eukaryota > Dinophyceae > Suessiales > Symbiodiniaceae > Cladocopium > Cladocopium sp. clade C. Next base: position 563,998 of record BGPT01000206.1, read on the forward strand.
CCACATGAATGTTTCTGGACATGCCCCGAAAAATACATTGATGGGTTCGTCTCAAAATTCGAAATATCCATGAATATACAAACACATAACACCATCATTTCATGCAAGTTTTTGAATATTTGAGGTACGAGCATAATGATCAAGGCGTGATATTTTGAGGTCCCAACTTTTGAGAGCACCCCAAAATACCAAAAGTATTCAACAGTTAAACCTTTACAGTCGGCGTGGGTTTCCTTGGCCACGTCAAAGACACAGTTTTCGCCGCCCAAAACTGGGATTGAACGTGACGTGAATTCGGGAGTTGACTTGCGTACCCACCGTTTTGGTGGGTGCACCATCACTTATTAAACTTGTTGTGAAATAGTGGCGCGACACCCCAAACGGTGATGCCTATGTAATATGTATATATATATATACATATGTTTAAGTGTATAATATATATATATATGTCACCCTGATTGTTGATGTGGAATGATGGAGAAGACACATTGCGCAATCCCTGTGCTTCCCACACACACACACACACACCAATGTCAGCATCATCGCCATTCCCATTTGATTTGGATGATAACCTTGCTGGTTGATGAGTTCGCGGTTACTGCACGCTATAGCCAGAAGTGCAAACACGCGAAATCTCATGAATCCCACTTTTATCCACATGCATCCAAGGCTAGCCGCTTAGCAGCAAAACTAATTCTGCTGACCCAGATGCACAGACACTGCGACATGATCTGCGTTTGCACGAATGTGCTGCGTTTGCAGGAAAAAGGCGACAAAGTCCAGATTGTGACTCTTTGGAGGATTATCCCACTTAGTAGTTTATTATCTATTTATGCGTCTACTTCTCGTTGAACAATTATTGATACACAGTAATTCATAATTTTCTGGGATAAACCACTTCGGGGATTTCAAATCACCAGGGTTGCTAGCAGTTACTTTCTTCGTGGATCAGGAGAACATCGGGAGCTGATATATCGAACGAGTCAATGGGGATTGTAAAGCAATCAGCTTGGATCAGTTTAGGGGTGAGGTGATAAACCCAATGGCATGAACCTACCATTCAGGTATACCCGTCGGGGATGATTGCTGCTACCCATTTATGGGAAAATTCAGGACGCTGTATGGTCTATAAGATGGTACCCCATGTAGCCAGATATTTACTATATAGATAATATCCACCATAGATCCAATCCGTGCAGTCAAAAATCAATTGAACTAAGTAAGAAGTGTCCCCTTTTTGTTGAGTACCCTCCGGCAATCAGACATGGGAATGAACACCATTTACAAATGAGTTGCCCAGCTATAAATCCCATTTATAGGGGATGTTATGGGATGTTCTATATTTTCCTATTATTTTCCCATATTTTCCCATTGTAAGAAGGGTATCCCCCATTTGAAGACACAAAGAAAGGAACCCAACGGATGCGATCATTTCCTATCGGCTCTGAAGATTGCTTCAGCATGGCTTCCCGTGTGGTCGCCATGCTGCACTAGTCTTACTTGTTGTTCATCCCACGAATCGTGAGTAGGCTGCATCCTTGGTTGCAAGTGGGGTAAGTGGTGTTAATCCACTGATATTTCGGGTGAACTAAACTACTTCGGATTCGTGGGATGAGCTACCAAGTAATATTGACCATAAACAGAGAACATTGGCAACAACATGCAACAACCATTTGGTAAACTAGTGGCAATAAACCATTGGCAACAATGAACTGTTTATGATAATCCATTTGGCAACAATGAATTCTTAGTATTGACCATAAACAGTTATTTCAAATTAGGTAGACGTACAATATCATACAATATCTAAAAACGTTTCGGCACCAATGAGTTGATTTTCTACCATAAACAGTTTATTATTATGTTATGTTTACAGTTTACAGGGTATCTAAGATTATGATTAGGCCGTTAGGCATCTTCTATGGAAGATGTGTTTGCTTACGATGACTGGATTGATTGGGGTTGGCTAAAGGGAATATCACAGCACATATGGATTTCCAGATTTTTCTAGAAAGTAAATGACATTAATGGTCTAAGTTCAATCAATTACGTTATTCAGATCAGATCGCTGAATTTGTGCTCCTGTACAATTTTCCTGGGCTACCAGCCAAACCCATGAAAACAGGCTCTCACCTGTTGGTCCAATGCAAAGCTTCAAGGCTTTGTCTCCATATGCTCTGGAATATTTACCATCCTTGCCCCGAAAAAAGCGTCTCATCATGTAAACCTTCTATGAGCCACCTTAAACTTGATTCCTTCTATAAAGATATGCGCATATACATAAAATATGTGTCTATACAGATATACACACATAGATATATACCATGGAGCCTCTTTTTGGGTCGAAGTCCCACCCCAAAAAAGACCAGCCAACAAAACGCCCTGCCCAAACTTCGCAGCGCTCCGCTTCGCCATGTGGGCCGCGGCCATGTGCTTCGCCACGTTTCGGCCCGTCCTGGGGAGCGAAGCGTCGCTGGTGCTGCCGAAACGTCCGGCCGGCGGTCCGCGGCCGGTGGTGGCAGAGAAACACGCGCCTGGGCTCGATGAGTAAGCACCCCCTCTCTGGCATTATACATGCCGTGAATGGGGGGTGTAGAACAAGGTATGGGGGTATTAATCGAAATCATTGAATGTTAGTCAAGCTAAATACATATGTGCTGGTTTGTACCAGCCATTTATATCATGTATGGTAAAATTGAGGATGGTTTACTATTGCTTTAGTCACACTAAGGTCATTGATGAGGATATTATATGATATTATTTGATATGGGATAACCCCATCCAGAGGTAACCTGCCGGCACAACAATAAGCTCTGTGTTTATGAGTGAGGGATGATTAACCACCAACAGCCATGATTCGGGCCACTCTGAACCATGCATGATTGGCGGGGTCACCAAACTGGCAGGATTGGTTAAATCCCATGACATATTAAGGGCATGTACCCTCTGGTAAACTAACATAGCTATGGAAAATCACAATTTTTAATGGAAAAATCCACTATAAATGGCCATTTTCAATAGCTATGTTAGTTTACCAGAGGGTACGGAACATCTGTGGGAAACAAATCATTTGATAATTGAGTCGCTCTGGTCCATGGAGAAGTGACGGCCACCACAAAAATGACAGTTCAGTATCTTGCAGGCAAACTCACTAATGAACTATAATATGAAAAAACACATGAAATGTTACCAATAGAATAAGGGATACATCCAACAGGAATTCCCCAGCCAACTGGAATCGTCCAGCACCACTGGAGCACAAATCACCTGGGGCTTATCTCATCCAAGATCCTTAGATCCTCATCCTGGAACAGATAGAATACCCTCCGGTAATCAAACGTGGCAATGGAAAATCCCCTAGAAATGGAGGTTTCAATGGGACATTTTATCACATTTTATCTATAAATGGTGGATTTTCCAGCAAGCCACGTTTGATTACCGGAGGGTAGGTGTGACGATTTTCCATGATTTTCCGGTAGGTATATTGTATGATATTGTATGATTGAGTCCAACTTCGATATATGAACCATCTACTCTAGGAATATCCAAGAATGTTTGTTTACTCCAAAATGTCAGGCAGTTGCATGGGTACGTTTCTGGTGTGGGCGCCTCTAGGAGCGCGCGTGCGTTGCACTATTTTTGCACTGTTGTTTCTTTGGGGGGGTGTCGGGGGGGGGGTTGGGGGGGGCTTGAAAACGTTCTTGGTTGGCCGACTCACAAGATGTGTTCTTGGACTTGCTGCTATGCTCACAACTCTCTCTTGATGCTACGAACTTCCTCTTGTAACTTGTATGACGCTCTTGATGCTACGCTGTGAACATCTTCTTGTAGCTTGAAAGACGCTCTTGATGCTCACTGTGAACTTCCTCTTGTAACTTGTAAGACGCTCTTGATGCTACGCTGTGAACGTCTTCTTGTAACTTGTAAGACGCTTTTGATGCTACGCTGTGAACTTCCTCTTGTAACTTGAAAGACGCTCTTGATGCTATGCTGTGAACTTCCTCTTGTAACTTGTAAGACGCTTTTGATGCTATGCTGTGAACTTCCTCTTGTAACTTGTAAGACGCTTTTGATGCTACGCTGTGAACGTCTTCTTGCAACTTGCAAGACGCTCTTGATGCTACGCTGTGAGCGTCTTCTTGTAACTTGTAAGACGCTCTTGATGCTACGCTGTGAACGTCTTCTTGTAACTTGTAAGACGCTCTTGATTCTACGCTGTGAATTTCTTCTTGCAACTTGTAAGACGCTCTTGATGCTACGCTGTGAACGTCTTCTTGTAACTTGTAAGACGCTCTTGATGCTACGCTGTGAATTTCTTCTTGCAACTGGTAAGACGCTCTTGATGCTACGCTGTGAACGGCAGGTTTGTGGAAGTTTGTTCCAAAAACTTGGACAACTCTTTGCAGAAACTCGCTGCCCGCCAAAGAAAAAAAGGGGGCGCGACAACTGGATCAGTCAAATCTGATGACCCTCGCGGTGTTTTCAACTGAAAGGACTCATTTTTTGTCCGCGTTACAGGGAATTTNACCCACGAGGGTTGCAAATTCCATTGAAACGTTTGAAAATGGCTCATTTCAAAGTTGAAAACACTCCAGCGCTCCTACGGGCGACGTGACCATGTTTTTTGTGGGAATTATTTCTTGGAGAGACATGATTTGGAGCACTATAGCAGGTTGTATCTCTGCACATTTCTTTGGGTGCATTACCAATGAAAGAATCTGTGAAAAAAAAACTGGGTGTATGTCAGTGTGTTTAATGGTAGCCCCGTTTTGCGACAAAGATCTTTCATCTGGGTTCATATCACAGTTTTGACTATCAGATTGACGAGTCACTTCCCATGTTGGTCTGAAAGTAGTAGGGTACCTCTAAATCCATAGATCACAATTGTCCCTATTTCCAAGTACATTTGGGGGTATACACCGTTTTCAGACAGACACAAATACAATGTTGGTTAGTTATATTCTGTTCTCTCCCAATAAACATATCAATTTTACAATTTTTTTTACCAAGACTTCCCAGGTTTGTTTCGCTGAAGACCCCATGGATTTCAGCACTTCGACCCTTTGCGGTTTCGGCCTAGGAGCTTCTTTTGGCCCAGATGCTGCGTGAGAATCCCACGAAACGAAGCAGCACCGAGGAGGCGATGAAGGGGATCCCCAAATCACCATGGCTTCAATGCTACAAACATACTCAAACTATGATGGAAAAAATGGATGATTTTGCGTACTATACTTAACACATCATCTTTTGATTTGGGGAATCTATCTTATTTTAGGAAACCTGCAAGTGTTTTTCAGATTACACTTCAAGAAATGGTAGGAGAAAATAAAAAACCAGCGAGGTTTTTCAGCACCAATGAGGATGGAGGCCCAGCAAAAACATAGCGACAAAACAAAGCCCAGCCGACCTTGTGACAGTGGGATCAAGCACGAGCTTTTTAGGGGTTATGATCGCCAACTATGGGATGATACCCACAACTTGAAAATTCCTGGAGCCCAAGGTCTCCGAAGCACCAACCAGATCCTGATTCTTAAAGCGCCCACTGGTGCTGATCACAGTCATCCATTCATTTCGGGCTTCCAAAAGACAAACAACCGACACATCCCAAGGTATGCCCGCCCTGAACTACATGTGGCAACAGGAGTTCACCATTTTAATTTGGAATACTAAATTTGTCGGAAAAAATGAATTTGCTTTTTTGTTCCCTTTAGTATCATTGCTGTACAATATGATCGCTATGTGTTTGTCAGATAATCGCCATCAGTTGTTCTCCAACCAACCATGACCCCTCCGAATTTTGCCTCGTCCAGTGCTTGCGAAGCCCCTGGCTGGAAACCCGGAATCGTGCTCGAACCGTTTGAGACGCTCGGCACGTTTTTCGACGGGCAACGTGGGCCTTTTGGGATCGGCGTTCAAAGGTTGGAGAAGCAGCATGTGACACATGGGGATGCCAAAAACAAGGAACTCATTGTGATATGTGATATAGATATTATACTTGTACTTTATTGGGTGATGTAAAGATTATTGGGTGATGCGTCAGGTTTTGCATGATTCAACATCATAGGGCTTTAATCCCGTCACAGTTGGCCTTTACAATCTCATTGTAGTCTCTCTGTCTGGAAATACCCTGGTCCATAGGAAGTTGCTACATCGATTTTTAGTTGATATAAAATGGACGGACAAAAACAAGATATGGAAGGAACCATTTCCTTTTGCCATTAGTATTATGTAAGGTTCACCACATCCATCTGCTAAAGTTGTTTGAATTCCCCCAAGTTGTTTTAAGAGTCTTGAAATGAGTTATTTGAGTTATATCGTTGCTTATCCCACATAGTCACCCCCAAAAAGATAGATCAAAAGATGTGAAAAGTACACCTACCAATAGTTTACTAAGATTCTACTTTCCATGTTTTTCTGGTTGCTTTAAAAAAGTTGCCCCAGTAGGAAAACTGTTTGCCAGACCTGCCACGGAACCAAGGAGTCGTTGTGCGGTGCTGCCCAAGGGGCGGTGAATCAGCAGAGTGCACGAGCCATGTCTTCAACAGGGCAAAGCAAACAACAACGGCGATCTTTACCGTGTTGACCATACATCATATACAGATATAGACAGTACTCATATATAATCATATATAAGCATATATATATATACACATATAATCATATGCATATCTATATATGTATATATATATATATATACGTTTGTGTGTATATGTATGTAATGACAATATCATGTACATATACATATATATAGTTACATAATATATACATATACATACATTTGATTGAGGCAACTTATTTGTACACGTACATAGGTGAATATGTGTGATTATAATATTATGGAATGTGATGTGTGTGTACATATAAATATATTACATAACATACATAATAATTATATATATATATATATGTTTGATTGCAATGATCACAATATAGTTCGATGTGAACAAGAAAAACAGGTCAGTTTTTCTCGGTCATTACAGTAGGAAACAATGGAATCCTACCGCTATGAATTCTACCAACTTCATGTTCAACAACCATTTGCACAGGCACACCTATGTAACAAACATCTTTGTGGTTCAACCGACAGTTGATCAATCGCATGTGGCTACCCTGCTGCGAGATGGAGCCTGTTGAAGAGGTGTATCTTCCTGGCCGAAAAGTCAATTCTCTGTACAGCAAAAATCCTCGAAATTTTCCGGATCTCGCGTGCGGAGTTCCTCTGAAAAGATTTCCGGACGAGACCGGAAGATCGAGATCTCCTAGGTCTGGCGTTGAGAGCTTTTGGGAATGTGTTGGAACATGTTGGAAACAACGAATACTGAATACTTGTAAATCAGCATGATGCCTCGATTTCTGACCGGATGGACCATATGATTCATAAAGATCTACGCAGTTTTCAAATTGCTGAAAGGAGCCTGAAGATAAAATCCATAGTGAGGCAATCAATTCATCCACTTGTTTCACTGGGTAAAAAAGAACAAAGAAGGAATAGGATTTGGGGTAGTTGGTTAGAATCATGATAGGAATTGGTTACTTATTTGGCTTATCAACTACGATTTCCATTTTAAGCAGCATGCCAAGGACAGATCTGAACAAAAGGAGTAAACTTCCACCTCAAGATTTTGGCATTCCAAGACTTCTGGCAGGCATACAATCCATTGTTTATCTTTGGTCTCTCTGCCTTTCCGCACAAAAGCACGTGTAGGTGTACGGTGTAGGTATACTCTATATATATATATACACATACTGTATATATATATATACATTATATATATATATATATATATTATATATATATGTATATATATGTACTAGTATATACATAGTACGAAATGTGCATTCATACGTAAGGCTAGCTGCAATGCTATGTGGGGAAATTCTATTTGGGCAATTTTGATTAAGTATGTCACTTTGAAACTTTTTGGCCTCAGACTTTTCAATGCCCTCACAGCGCCAGTCGCCTTATGTCGCGCCCTTGGAGTCCGCGCGCCCCTTGTCCGGAGGAGGCGCGCGGTAGGTGCGATCGGCGTCATGAAAAGTTTCAACGTGCATGTCATGCGTGCTGTGTACAGCTGGAGTCGAGACTGTGGGCGGCAGATATATTTTCAATCCCAAAACTGCGGCGCTGATCTGGTTGTTTGGATCAAGCTGATTGATTTGGCTGGCTGTGCGAGGTTTCAACTTCGATGAAATGTCACTGAAGCAAAAAACCATTCTTTGCATTGCATTGATTATTCATGTAGACCATTGTAGACCCTGTTCAGTTCGCCTCCACATTAGCGACCTGTAGAAGTGGGATGCTTCAGGCACTTGTTTTACAGACTGGAAAGGTGCTTCAAATGTCAGAAACCGAAATCCAAATGTCAGAAGCTCCAAACTGTTCTTCTACATTTGTTTACCCAAAAACACTTCAAACATGACTCAAATGATGCCGCTGATGCTTGCCACAGGTTCGCAGATGTTGACTTCAAAGATCTGAATGGAGGTCCTTAGGTACTCGCCATTGAGGTGGTTTCCTCTCCACGGTACCTGTAGACAGACCTGTTTGCCGTGGGTTTCAGGCTCAAGTTGTTTGAGAATCACTCACACATCCAGGGTCCATCAAGGTCCAGAGGATTTTCTGGAGGTTTCAGCTGTTTTTTGGTTTTCCAACCTCCATTTGCACGCGACTTGCTGAAGTTTGAAGCCATGTTGTGGATCAGGCTTTCAGGGGGGCGGCTTTGGGGATGTGCTGGAGCTCCTGGTCTCATGGGTGTTGACCCCACTGATGAGCCGCTTGATCTAGAGGCCCTCAGGGGCATGAAGCCTCAAAATAGACCCTTCAGGTTGCAGACTTGTTGTTGAGGGTTCATGAGTGACCTCCACAATCAGTGTGATTTTCCTTGTTTTGACAATGTTTCTCCACTTCAGGTCCAGTGATAAAGGCATCTGTTGTTTTTTAAGTGTGTTTTGAACAATGTTGATACTGTATGTCGGAATGTTTCTGAAGCCGCCATGATCCTCATGTCAACGAGAGTTTGAAAAGTCTAAGGTGGCACGACATGCGTACCATACCATCACCCTCCCATCACCATACACAACTGTCCTATGAAGAGCGATATATTTCGACATGTTGTGTTCATCACAATAGTGGATGGGCAGATACGCATTCATCACTTCATTTCTCAGTGGCACGGCATGACTACGTACCGGATTTTAGGATGTTTTAGGACCCCTGAGCCATTTCTTCAAACATGAGGCAAAGCAGAATTCCTTCTAAACTACAAAAAACCCTAAATGGATGAGTATTTTCCCATATTTTTCCCCATGTACCACAAGATTCTTGGTGCCCCTTAAACGCCGAAAGCTCGCCCTTGAACAAACGCCCATGGCTTCGTGGCTTCCATGGCTTCGTCAGGACGACCCTTGCGTTGTTGCCACTGCTTCAGGTGCGCAAAGTTCAGTGGTGGTATTAGGTGCTAAAAAATGAAGATATTTGGGATATATTTGGGATATAGGAGATCAAAAGCTATCATTCATAGGGGTTTGAACTATTAACCCGCAAAAGATCCATATATAGTTGCGATATATGTTGGGTTGTGAACACTGTTCATTTGGCTTTGTCTGAAAATGTGATATAACATGATATAAGTATCCCAATATATTAAGCATGTTCGTCGGGAAAATAGAGGGATTATACACCAGTGGATGGAATGAGGTACCCTATTTTGCGCCAACCCCATGTAGACAAAAACGACACGTGACCTTTTTTGATATATCAAAAGATATGAAGGAAATCATGGATGTTTGGTAGCCAAGGATTTTCAACTCATATACCGGATTACACAGGTATATTATATAATTATGTAACATTCCCACAGATTCCCACAATGATACTATGAGCTTTGTGCCTGCCTTCTGCAATGTGGAAGCCCTCCCACATATTGAGTCTTGGGGACGTTGTATCAGGTATGGGCCATGAAGTGTTTGTATCATGTTGAATAGCCAACCACAAGACCAATATCATGATAACATGCCCAATCAATATGGAACGGCCCATTACTGTACATGAGGTTCCAGGTTGATTGGATAGATTATTTAAAGCCATCCGCAGATGTGCTTGTGGCTTGAATCTGCTGGCGGATTTTTCATGATAACGTTTGCACTGTTTGACTTAAACTGCTTAAAGGCAAATAGGGTCACATTGACGTCATGCAGAGGCTTCTGAACTCAACCAGCTGGGGACCCATGGTGCAGGTGCAGCCTTAATATCTACATGTTTTTGGTGATGTTACTGGTGTCCCCATGTCTTGGTTGTGTAAACATATTCCTCATGTTAAATGTTTGGAATGATCAGCGCCTTTTAGCTGGCTTACCCTCAGCTTCAAACCACAGGATCCCTCGCCAATTTCCTGAGGTCAATCCATAAAAACAGGGCTGCTCCAACCCATGTTCGTGAACGATCGCCACTTTCCGGGGAGAAAAACATGGTCATTTTGAACATGTTGACCTCTTGATGTCCCCAATTTGCTCCTCCTTGGATGTAGATATGGAGGAACCATGGGATGGGCTCTCAACCCATGAGGCAGCCCGTCCCGATGCGCGTGTTCCTGGTTTCTTGGAGCTGATCGTCGCTGCTGTTCAGTTGCAGAGCGCGAAAAGGAAATGCGTTAAAAGATCTTAAAGTATTCAAACATAGTCTATTGAAAATTGGCATTTTGATAGTTGTTTGAAGATACAAAAGAATGGAAGAGGTTTTTTTTTATCTACGATCCGCAAGTTAGAATGACTTTCAGATAGGATGCATCCCATAGCCAGAGTTAGGATTTCAACCCCACTGCTTGTTCGTCAACTAGCTTCGTCTGAAAAATCTAGGGAAAACTCCCCTTTTTTTGAAGGTTGACGATGATTTTTCTCATCAAAAATTGCCATCAAAATCGGTTTCAAATCACCCCAATTTTCAGAAGTCACACCAGCGTCCCCAGGTTTGATCGACCAGGCTGGGTGGATCCGGCGTGAGAATCCCCACGGATTTTTGTGCACGGATCCTCATATCCAACATGTTTTAGGATTAAGATTGCCCTCTGGTAAACTAACATAGCTATGGGAAAATCACCATTTTTAATGGGAAAATCCACTATTTCAATGGCCGTTTCCCATAGCTATGTTAGTTTATATACCAGAGGGTACATGACATATGACATCGTATGACAATGAAATGAAATTGCTGACTTTACTGCGTTTTAGAATCTGTTCGACGATGATGGCATATGAAATAGAACACGGGTATGTAGCTGAATCAATTATTCGCATTACATGAAGTCACACCTCAGGCTTGTATGTAGAAGCGAGGAAAGATATAGAAACACCTTATAACAAGGTCAGGTGGTTGTTGAATTCCGATGAGATTAGATCATATTAGATCATTGGTTGAGGGCAGCTGAGTTGGAAAGCCGACGATCCCAAGAAGAGAGAGATGAAGGATGACTTTCGAGTTGGAAGGGCACCTACGTTCAGTCTTCTTTATGTTCCAAAATGTTACAGATTCTTGACAAAATCCACATTTTGTAGGGGATTTTCTTGCTTTTGGAAATGACATCTCATTTCAAGTCAAATCCACTATTATGTTATATTAGTTTGTCTATTTTGTTTCACACGGTTGCAGACGACATATCCCAGCTTTGTTTGTCAACGCCTTCTTGATGATGTACTCAGGTCAGGCCCAAAACATGCTCGCCAATTGTTTGAAAGTTATTAGTATCTTTGGATATCTTTGGAAGCGTTTGTTGTTTCGTTCCCAAAAGCCACACATTCAAAGGCCAAGTAACCTCTCTACAAACATTTTTTCGTTTTCACAGCTATTCATTCCCCCCCAAAAAATAGCTGCCTATAGAAATTGTGTGTCTCAAATCCAAGCTGGGGGTGCTGAACTACAACTTCCTGGTTCTTGAATCCCAAGGTTGGATCGGATGCGTTGATGAAGTCCCGGTTTTTCGCTGGCGCTGTATCTCTCTCTCTCTGTCATACATGTATGATATTTCTTGTGTTTGATGCGGGGTAGATAGATAGGTAGATAAACGCTATCTCTATGATGCAGAATATACAGTACAATGTATAGTCATCCTGGAGTAGATAAGATATGGACGTTTCAAAATAAACATAAATAAACTAAATATCCCACATTCTATCCACTTTAGGGTCATCATAGATAGTATATATCTATAAATAGATAGATCGGTCAGAATTCGAATTGCTATGAATTGCTATTGACACCTCCTGTCGTCCTGAACCCAAGGCGGAGATGAAGCGACTCAGCGATGCCATCAAGGCGCTTTTTACGGAAGAAAGCAGTGAAGGATCACCAGACAAAATGGCCTTGTTCATAGTGATTTCATTGGGAATATAAAGTGATACAGTATAACATGTTACTGGATATTGATGGAATATTGACGGAATATTTATTGATGGACTATTGATGGAATGGCATAGTGGTTTTTCATGATAAGTCAATGATGAGCAATGGTTTTTACCAGTTAAACATGGTGGATTTTACCCAACAACCGTTGGGTTTTGATTTGGTATATGGTGATGAACCCACGAAATGGTGATTTAGCATTCATTAGGGATATATATATTTGTACATATACAATGGGAATTCATGGAATATTACTACAGCGATTTTACAATGCCTTCATGGAGGTTTGTTGATTGCCAATGGTTTCCCACGTCTTCCATTCAAATTGACATAATGGGTTGTCAATGCAAAAATCATTTATATAAATGGTGGTCAAACCTGCAAAATTCCCCAAGTACTTGGAATAATAGGTTTGGACTGATAGACTCCAGAATTCCAATCCTCCAAGTAATAGGTTTGCAATATTGTTGATTAGTATTAGAACCTACAAATCACAACATGATTGAAGGATTTGATGTTAACATCCCTGGACCAAGCCAAAGGGCCTCAAGTTGCGGTTGTGATCTCTATTGGTGTACCCAGAATTCATTCATCAATGGATACCCATCCTGTAATCAAACATGGCAACTGGAAATTCCTTTTAGATGGAGGCGCTATTGGGAAAATCATCGAACTAAATGGTGGATGTTCCAGCAAGGGATGTTTGATAACCAGAGGGCTTTTGAACAATTAAGGGTTTGAAAAGCCAACCCCCAAACTGAAAACCTACACATGTTTTTTTGATGATGACCCAAATCCTACCTTGAGAATCATCCCAGGTCCCTCTTAATGAGTGGCTGGTAAGTGGGGTCGTAAGCCAGTAGTTTTTTAATTTTTTTTTGTGGGGGGATTACTATTTAGTAAGCAAGGCTATGAATCAATTTCTAATTGTAATCCTCCATGTGCCCAAGAAACTTTCTGAGTGAATCCCAACAATGTCCCTGGTTGGCGTTGCTAAAATGATGATTGAGTATATATACACATACAATAGAAATGTATAAATGTATGCAAGGGATTGCAAGGGGAACAATAAGCTTAGTTGTTAGTCTAGATTTGTTCTACAAAGAACATGAACTAGTTTGATATCTCTACCGTCAATCCAATCGTTGACTTGGTGAGAAATCCCCATTTGTGTCGACTAAATCCACATTGTTTATGGACAAACACCTGTCATTAGCTATGGTTCACCACGTTCGGCGAGGCACCTCAAATTAGCTATCATAAATTGTCATAAAGCAAGTGTAAATCACTGGTACGGATTGTTTTAATGGTTTATACGTTGGTGAGTTATAAATCAATAAAAACACCTTCGCTATCATCAAATGTCATGAATCAACATAAATCTATAAATCCATGTTTTGAGTGAGTAAATCCAATGTTTTCACTTTGGTACTGCCTGTTCCCCCGAGAACGGCGATCTGGATGCCACTGGTGCCGCCAAGATGCACCCGGGTGAGAAGGAGCATCCCCGGGAACACAAAGGGGGCACCGGGAACCTGGGTGGGGAGAAGCTCCAGGTGATACATACTGTTTATATATTTTTATTATAAACGTTTACCTGGTTATGCATGGGTTTGTCTGAAAATTTGGTATACCCATAAAATAGCCATTGGATTTAGGGAAGATGATACTGAGCGAGTGGATGGAATGGGGTACCCTATTTTCAGACAAACCCATATATTAGATATATGTAAAATATATACCCTAGCGTAAACGTTCACATAGATAAGGAAAACCCATGGTGGATCTTCCACATCTATGTGAACATTTACCGGATGGTAGTATTGTTGATTATTTCTCCCATGATACCACCCTTTGCGAGATACTCCTGGATCTTGATGCCGGAAAGTGAGCAGAAATTGAAGGCTCATCCTACAGTGTGGTAAACCCAAGAATAAACCACCCCCAATTTTTGTTTATTGGGTATAACCTCTATCAATGGGATGATTTATAAGAGCCCTCTTGTATGGTTGGTTGTCGGGATGGTGCATGGCATTGGGTTTACAGCATTAAATCATGACTTGAAGTTGAGCCTAGACCAAAGGTTCAACATGTTTGATGCAGGCACGGTTGGAAGACCCTGGTTTCTTCACTCAGTGGGTAGTGGTATAGCATCCCTTGTGGTAGCCGCTGCTGGTTGATTGTGCAGCCAGATGTAGTCAAAGAAAGATGTATGGATTTGCAGCGTGCTTGACCCAATGAAAGTGATGATAAATGAGAATATAAAGGAATCATACAAACCCAATCACAATAAGCATGATCATCACATTTATGTATCATAATGATACAATATTTATATATATATAGATATAAAACAATATATATATATATATATAATATTGTATATTTATGTATATATATATAATAAAATATAAAGGATGATTCATGGTGTTAGCCATGGGTGTGATCCAGCCGAAGGCTCGCAGCGGCTCGGCGCATGCCACCGACTTGATGCAGGACGCCCGGACTGGTCTCCGTGAAGCATGGGGGGGGTCGTTGTGCGGCGATGGAAACCCATAACTCTTGGCCAAACAAGTTGTTTTTATGGATGTTCATAGGAAATATATGGAGATACGGTATGACTATACATATCCACGGCCATCAAAGATTAGCCATTTTGAACAGGCGTGCCTGAGATCATGCGGGGGTTCAATCAACTTCCCCCCAATTGGCTTATTATATAACCAAGAACCAGCAATAACATCCAATAATGGTTTGTCAACCATCCATTGCGGAACCCAGCCAGTGAACGCCCCTGGGCTAGGAGAAGAGCGCCAAGGATGATCACGTGGCACACAAGACGAAGACGGTGTTCTTCAAGGCGCTGGGACTGCGAAAAAGATGCAGATGCGTATAGAATCCTGTTGAAATACAGGTGCAGTTAATGAGGTTTCTGTTTTAGGGGGTTACTATAATATAGCACAATATTCTGAATTAATTGTATTTTTTTGTTTTTGGCTTATATGGAAGTCTATATGTATTCGTACATGGTACTTAAATGTACTTAATGAATCTGTTAAGCCTGCCATCACGATCTCCAAGCAGTAGCAGCTCGGGGCATGAAACCACGAACGACTAGGGGGGCCTTCTGCAAACAGTGGACCCCAAAATCATCCAAGTTATTGAATTTATTGATCATGTTTAAACGGGAAACTAATGGTTTTGTATGTTTTTGGGGTATCCCAAGTTTGAGAAACTGCCATAATTGAATAAAGAGAGAAACTTCTCTGGGGATGAAACTATCATGTAGCAATGCTTGATGGAGGCTGTCTCAGATTCCGAAATTCCAAGATCTCTCTGAAGATGAATTGCACCAACACACTACCCATTTTCTTCTGTTTGGTTTATAAAACACTTGCTGCATCTTGCTGCAAGTCCATCCAAATCTGAGAAGATGATAGATAGATCATATATTCATATGTTCATACATTGAGTTGGATTAGATTGGACTAAGCTAGACAGATACACTAAGCTAGACAGATGATATAACATAAAATCATGTAAAATCACACATATGTAAATCTATCAGATGTTATATCATATTTGTATAGCAATATATATATATATATACCACAATATACCACGACATGTGTTCCATCAGATTGGCATCCTGCCTCGTTCGTAGGACGTGGCGGCGAGTCACGAGAAGTTGGATCAGGCCTTGAAGGGTTACAGCGCGGTGGCAGACAAGGAGTGGACGGCGCGGACCCGCTCGTTGGTTGGTTGGTTGGTTGGTTGGTTGGTTGGTTGGAAACATCCCTAAAACATCAATCCATAAACCTCAGAGAATCTAAGTTTCCTGGCTAAATTCCTAGTGTTGGTGTTGTTGTTGTTGTTGTTGTTGTTGTTGTTGTTGTTGTTGTTGTTGTTGTTGTTTCCTATGCGTTATACACCGGGAGTAGCCTCCGGTAATCCAACGTGGCAATTGGAAAACCGCTATCAATGGTATCAATGGAGGTTTTAATGGGAAAATCTCCCCTAAGTGGTGGATTTTCCATTGCCATGCTTGAGTAGGTACATGTCAAAATCATGGGGAGTATGAATGATTATGACATTATTTGATGAATATTGATGAATATCATTCTCTGGGATTGAAGCCGGGTTTCCCTCTGGCTTAGGTTAGTTCGTAAGTCCCATTCAACCAGGTTGCAGAATCTGTTATAGTAACCGATCAACTGATATAATTGCAGTAAATATTCTTCAAACCGCAAAGTCTGCGTAAAAGGGTCGTAGATTTGGGAGAGATTTTGGCGAGTTTTCGCTGACGACTTGTCACGTCAAACAACCGAACGCAAGTCTATCCTGCACAATGGTTGTGTAATGTCTGAGCCTCCAAGAAAGGCAGAACATGGTGACTGAAGTACCGCAGATTTTCTTTGGACATGACAATCAGAAAACCAATCCGTCTTCGAATGCTGACCCTTGAGCCGCTCAGGAGGAAAAAAGGGCCTCCAACGCTTACGAGAAGCTAGGCCGTGGATGTGCTGGGATTTGGTTTGGTGAGTGATCCAGCTTCGATTGGAAAAGGGATTGCCAAACCTACTCGTACCAGAGATTGTTTGCTTTCTTTGGGTACTGTACCGGCCATAGAATATGAATCAATTTTAGGGTGACGATTACACGATCCATAGCCAGTTGTTGGGTGGTGTTGCATGGCTCACACAAGAATAGCTTTGTTGAATAGGTTTGTGGTTGTTATCTATAATATAAAACAAAATGCACTTATACAGTATACATGTGTACATGTGTACAAACATTATAATCATACATACAGCGTTCCTAACATTGCATTTGTGGTTTGACGGGAACAAAAAAAATATACAACATTTCATTAGAATGATATTCAATAATATATATATATATAGATCCACACATTATTTGTATAAAATGGGCACATTGATTTTACGGTGATGCCGATGCCGGCGAACTTCGGCCGTGCCGTGAGGTGCATATGAATCTTCCATCACCAAGCTTCGCAACCCGCTGCAGCAGATCAGCTCCAAGGCACAGCGATGGTGAAAAAACAAAGGCAGGGGTAGCTTGGAGGACATTGAATTGTTGATGATTCATGATGATTCTACTAATGAAGAAATGGATTGTTTTTGTTCTTTTGATATGGTGGAAACATGTGGAAACCCCGTTTTTTACGACTAAATGAGGCCATTCAACCGGGTGTGTTTCCCTTGAACCAAGTGTGGGCCCAGTGTCCGGTTGATCTACTCCTTGATTCTCAAAGCAGGAACAGACTAATTTACAAAATGCTGGGATTCTGTTCCCTTGCCAATCATCATTTAAACCGATCACACCAATCCATTCAACTCGAGCTCCGTCTTAGGTGAAGGAGCTTCATTCCAAGATCGGCAAAGTCCTCGAGGTGCGACAACTTGACATGCTGACATGTGGCGCCTTGTTTTTTTGATCCCATTGTTGTTGATATGTATGTGTATATATCTATAGTGTTTCTCCCCCATGTGTATCCATGTGTTGAAAATAGTAGAAGTACCCGTTCTTTCTTCCTCATTTTGCTGTTGTGATACTTACCGTTTTGTTTGGTATGTCTCCATTTATATATGATTACTATCATTGCCTACGTTTCCCATTCGGATTTGGACGAACTGGATCTCAGTTGCCCAAGCAAACATTGGTTCAGGCGGATGAGAAAGAGCGTTTGGAGCCATTGAACAGTTCCTCGGAAGTCAGTCTGGAGAAACTGGACATGAGAAGAGGAAGAGGTTCAAGAGAGTGTTTATAGTTTGTGTTTTGCATAGAGGGCATCCATGCATTGGGAATTCAGAAATTCAGGAGCTTCCAAAACAGTCGTCAAAATCTCAGGAGGCTGTCATGTGGGATGGAGAAGAAACATGTTGGGAAACCAACTAGTTACTGTACAGTATATGGTTGGCAGTATGTTCGTGACATTGAATAACATATTTATGTTGGTTAAATCCCCATTTTTGATGAAGATCCCAGTGTTGGTAATCAAGGCCCACACAATTGCTAGTTCATATACCACCAACCACATATATATATATATTGCTTAGCCGCCGCTAATATTCAAACATGGCCTTGCAAATTCCTGCAGAAATCGCAATGATTTCAGAGGGGTCTCTATCACCAGTCATACCCAGCTTGCACCTTTGAAGCAAGCTTTGCCGGGCAACTCCCAACTGGGCAGAAAATGCTGGCCCAACATATTCATTAACCCAATTTTGGGATGATTGCTTAAAATGACTAGCTTCTTGTGGTCCACAAATATATTACCCTCTGGTGAACAACCACATAACTATGGAAAATCACCAGTTAATGGGAAAATCCACTATTTCAATGGCCATTTTCAATAGCCAGGTTAGTTTACCAGAGGGTCAATTCTCTTGGAGCTCCAGGTGGAACATCCTGTTGGATGATTGGGATCCTCGTAGAACAAACTCATCTTGACACCACGGAAACTCATCTAGGTTTGGAAACAGAAAACGTGGGTATAGCTTCAAATGGCCATCGTTTAATATATTGGAAACTGGTGATTCAGCAGATTTCGGTGTATGTTGGGACTAATCCATATACATCAGATTGGTGATTGAGGATATCATGGTAAATCCCATTATATCCCCATCAATCATGGCGAATTTCCTGATTGTATCCTGTCGTACGGGTTTGTCTGAAAATAGGCGACCAAAGGGCGACCCCCAAATTAGATGGTCATCATTATAGTTTTTGCCATTCAAATACCCGTGTGGTATGCCCTATTTTTAGACAATCCCAGATCCAGAATTCATCGGCGAAATCCAATTCTTTATGTAGTGTTTAAATCTCCATGAAATGGCGAGTTTAATACTTCAGTATACCTCATATCGTGTCCAAATCTATCCAAGATTTTGAGATCAATGTGAAATCCCCATGTTTTTTCAGTTTTGCTGTACTGCCAACACCAGTCCGTAGTGGTCTCTCACGGCTTGTTCACCAGGTTTGGAAGCTCAACTGGTTGTCTCCTCAGTGGAGTGATAGGATCTGATAGGCCGTTGATAGAGATTTACAACCAATGTTTGGGATATGATGAGGATTCTTGTGATGGAGATACATCTAAGACTAACCAATGTTTTTTGTTAATAGTTGGATGGCTAGACCCTCCAAGCAACCATGAAAAGCGATGTTTTGCCACATCATGTTGGCACTTTTAGCAATATTTTGGTGATATTTGGAGGGTCTAGGTCCCCATATTCTATCTAGGTAAGATTTCATACATTCATTATATACATAGTATAGGAGAGTTGATCTGTTAGATTTGGGCAGAACTTGAATCTGAAATCTGAAACCTAATATTCGAATCCAAGAGTATAGAGTTTAATCATGCCCGTTCATTGTGTTTATATGTTGTTCATGTGCTAGATATTCCAACGATTGATTTCCACGGGGGAGCAACAACCCCAGCTGCAGGGCGAGCATTCGACGGCGGAACATGCTCATGAAGCCGAACATGAATCTGAAGAGGAGCCTCCGGCTGCTCAGAATTCAGCTGATGACAAGCCAGAAGACTGAGCGGCAACGCAGTCAGCAGCGAACTGGGCAAGCCATTGGTGGCGACATGGCAATGGTGCAAGAAAAAACGAAGTTGGTGTTGGGAGTGGAATTGATGGGTGCAGCAGCTCTGATATGGCCTGCTTTAATTGGAAGACCTGGGAATTGAGTTGGGTTCACCCCTCACACTTTCTGGTTGTAGACGGTCGAGTCAGTTCGCTTGATGTCGTTCCCTGGAAGATGGGTTTGGAAACACCGGAATCCTTCATGTTGCCAGATAAAATCGTGGAGTGGCCGAAGAGAAGGTGTGCACACCGACCTCAACCACTGGGGGAAGTTCCAAGGGATGAGTAATGCTCTTAGATTGCACCGTCTCAGACAGTATTATTCAGTGAAGGTCAAATGGCGAATCGTGTCATAAAGAGCTTCTTTTGCATATCTTATTTGGAACATATTGCACAATATCAAAGGAAATCAAAGGATCATCTTGATGGGTCGGATCATGTTTTTGTCTGGACATCAACATGTCGTTGTCACTGGGAACATGTTACCTTCCAGGTCGACTGGGTGGTCCAGCCTGGACCTGTTTTCGAAAAGGTTATTTTTCCCAAGGCTTTTGGACAGTACCTTGGAATGGTTGCTGAGAATGAAATCCCCAATGGTCGGGTGATGTTGAAATTACCAGACTTGGATGAAGAAAAACTTTCAGAGAGCTTCATATTTACTTATAGAACATCATGGCTTACATCTGCCATCTCCTTCAACCAACCCAGTACTCATAAAGGAAAGAAAATCCCTCTCTTTTTCCACTCAATCAAACAGATGTGAGTTTGCCAAGGCATACGGTATACCCATGTATACTATTGTATACTTCCAAATCCATTAGCTTATCCCAGTAAATGGTCATCTGGAAGGGGTGCCAATTTCCCCTTTTCGCTACCCTGGTGGCCCGCCCAGACGGCGCCGCGGCTCAAAATTTCCGCGGCAGTTTTCGTGGCGGCAATGGCATCGCCGTGGCCCGCGGATCTCAACAATGGCTACACGGGGTTCTCTTCGTCCCATGGCCATGGCGGATGGCCGGCGGGTCTAAGAAAATTGGGCTATGAACCCACCCCCCCAAGAAAGGGCTTTAACTGTTAACCATCAATTATGTGGCCTTTATCTATTTGAACATGTAGCATAACGCCATCTCTGATGAGGGAAATAGAATGGTATATATATATATAACAACTTGATTGGGTAAAAGGTTGGTTTACTCCCAGTTTATGGCAAGTGCGCGAAGATGGTTCTCAAAGGCGTTGGATGCAATGGAGGGCCCCAGCTTTAGATAACCCCAGTTGGCCCGTTGGTATCCGTTGTGGGCAATCTTTTCCAGGACAGATGAAGGCACAAACAAACATGTGGTAAAGGTACGGTAGGCTGGTGAAAAGCAGGGCAATCCAAAGCACTTTGGAAATCTTCGGAAATAGTTGGAATTGGCTTATGCGGTCATTTTTGTTGAAATCGGAAAAAGATACTGTAGTTTGAACATTGCAATGGATGCAAACTGAGGACAGTTGAAATCAATTGAGATTGGAAGATTCAGCTGAGGCATTTTTTTTCCAACGGCGGCCAAACATGGAGACTTCATCCCACGTGTTCCGTGTACAGATTGTCTTGAGGGATTATTGTCCCCCTGGGTTCCGCAAGAGGTGGATCAAGAAATCAAAAAAAAACCTTCCTCAAAGTAGGGAACTCACCAAGTGTTTGGAGCGTTGTTAGTGGATCAGGATGGATCAGGACTTTTTGCATTTGGCATCTTCCAGTGGGCTTAGCAGCGGCACCAGGTCCTGTTCCAGCGAGCTGACGAATCTGAGCACCGAAGCTCCCAGCGACGTGGGAAGTTCCGCCCGCCCGGCGCTGCGGCCGCTGCTCTATGGCACGGAGAGGTGCATGGCGCGGAGGGGCCAGGGCTGGAGAACATCCAGGGCTGGGGTTTCCTCATGGCTGGGGGTACCCCAATAGCTGGATGGTTTCGAATGGAAAATCCTAATAGAAGGAATGATTTGGAGGTGCTCCCATGTGATGTTTCAGCAGGGTACCAGTCAGTTGATTCAGAATCACTAAGCCCAAAAATACCCAGTGGGAAGCAGCCCCGGTGCTGATGCGGTGATGACACCAGCCAATTTTAGCATGCATGATCATGGAAAGGTTGCTGATACTGAAGCTGCATACCCCTGCCAGATGAAGTGTACCCATCCAAAAAATAAAAACATGTATAAAAAGGATACTTTCCAATTTCCGGGTTGGACTTTCCTCCTGCAACCTCGCGTTTGAGGGTTCTATCTTGTCGTGTCTTTTGGTTTGAAGTTTCCATCTCTTTCTTCACTCACCATGCACCAAGGTGTGCCCAACGGAAAGCTGGATATATCTGGATATCTTACATACATTTATATACCTTCATCGAACCAGATGGGTTGTCTCCAAGTTGTCTACGGTTTATACTAAGTCTCATCGTTCATTTTATTCGGGAGGGATCTCAAATGGCATCCCATAAAATGGCAATTGACATCTTTGCCTGTACACAAAATCAAGAGGGCATCCGCCAAATTGATCATATCCTTTCTCATTCAAATGGCCATTTGGACTTTGGGTTATGCAGTTATACCCGCTGTTCAGACACATCCAAAAAAAAAAAACATATGACGTGATTGGTTAGATCTACCCCTATTGCATCCCATTAAAATGAGCCATTTGACCCGAAGGGAAAACCCTAGCGACCTTCCAGGCCCATGAGAGACCCGGCTGCACGAGTTCATTGGGACGAAGAGTGCATTGCGGAGCACGATAAGGAGCGCATGATCTCATGGCTGGTGTCATTTGGGTTTCCTCAAGTGGATAAGGAAATGATAAGGCATCAAAAATAGAGATTTCACCCAAAACCATGGTGCTTTCAGATGGTTTCAGCAACAACATGTGAGGTAACCCAACTGGATGACTACTTGAATGCAACTTTCTCTTAACAGGGATATAACATATGCTAGCCAGCTTTGAACAAATGCAGAGAATCGAACATTTGGAATGGGCATGCCATGGATTCCTCCAGGTTTCCTTTTTGTCGGGGGTTCTTCAGCGATTTTCAGAGCGGTTGTCAGTAGCAATACGTTCAATACGTGACTCAAGAATGCCACAGGTGCCATGTCTAAATCGGGGCACAGTTGCCGCCCATGACCCCACCATGGCTCGGCGTTCACCCACCTTCTAGCCGATCGGTCATCAATTGTGGTGGGCCAAAAATCCTAGACCCAAAACTTAGTGGATCCCCATGGATCCCCAAATTATTGGATCAAAACTATTGGACCTGCCTCGTGTGGGTCCACCAAAGTTTCCACGAATCTCGATCCCAGAATCAATGTGCTGATGTGTTTGGTTCAAACATGTGGGTCTATCTGAAGGACTATATACCGGCAATTATAGGGGACAATTATGATTGACCATCATTTTTTTGCGTTCTCTATGTTCAGACAAACCCATACAATGTGTGGTTGTGCCAAAGAGACCAGACATCCCAGAGATTGCCGTTTGCAGCCCTTCATTGATGTGTTTTTGTTGGGAAACATTCCAGTATTGGTTGGTGAATGGCTTCCTCATTTGTATCATGGTCATATGGGGATGGGTCAAAACTTATTATTATATATTATTATCCATTTTAGTGGGATGAACATCCATGAATCCCAGCTATTTTGAAGTTCACAAACGGTACCAGGATTTTGACTCATAACCATCTTGTTTTAGCTTGGCGATCCAATCAAAACATGGGCCCTGGGAACCGAAACGGCATCCAGGACCGAGGGACTCGTCAGAAAATTGATGAGCCTCATGGCAGAAGCCGGGGAAAGGACTTCACAAGCGCCGGAGATAATGTGGGTAAAACAATAATAAACCACCCATTTGGGAATGGTTTATACCACCTATTTATGGTGATTTGGGGGATGGATGGGGATGGTTTATTATTGTTTTACCTACATTAATGGCGATTGTGAACTGGAAAACCAAGGAGATAATCTTCAACCAGAGCTTCCTTGGTTCATGTCTTCAGCAAAGGGCCAGAATTCTTTCCAGTGATATGTTGGGGCTTAAATGTTGGACATGCCTATGTCCCCGCATCGTTGTTGCTAAAATCACCATTTTCTACTGTGAAATCTTCATTGTGGTTGGTGACATCCCTGCTGTTGCTTGTTAAATCATCACCACCCCTTTAGGGCCCCGAAACAGGGGGGGACGTTGTCTATATGTAACGGGCTATTTCTCATACCCCCCCCCCCCTCAAATTTAAATGTATTTACGGAACCTGATAGGTCCCCCTACGTCAAAAAACAAGCCTTTTTGAGATTACATTTTTGCCTTCGGAAAAGGGGGGGGGGGTAATGTCCGTAGATTCCGTGTGTCGAAGAGGGGGGGCGGGTCAGAGGGGGGGNGACCTCAGTTATATGACGGCTACATGAATTTATTGTGTCTTTTGTTGTCTTGTTTGATGACTTTTGGCAAGGAATTATGGACCTCAGGTATATGTTTTTATGACCTTCCGCATATCAATTTACATTTTTTTTGAGATTCAAAGATTTTCCCAAAATTTGCAAGAG